>WOXC01006637.1:0-375808 GCA_011680675.1 Gymnobelideus leadbeateri | reverse complement strand
AATGAAATGTTATTTGTAGAAGTGTTTAGAATAGTGTCTAGCACATAGTAGGAATTTAATAAAGATTTATTCCCTTATCGTCAATGTGTTTTGACCCAGAGTAAGTCCATGAGAGAAAGATAAAGTCAGAAATGAATCCAGAAACAAGCAACTAACTTCTACAATAAGTGTGTATTTTTCCCTCAAGTTATAGGACAATGGCTCCTCCCTATGGAGGTAAAAACAATTGGAAGCCATCGAGATGGATTGTATGTGATTCATCAAATGATATAAATGCTGAATGATATAAATGAACTGAAATGAGGCTTGTTAGGGAACTAGAAAAAGCATACTAGGAGCAGTAGATAATTTATTATGTAAAGTGAGTAAAATATGAAATATCCTGGAGACAGAATAGAATGGACACATTCATAAGATGCTGGAGAGAGAAAATATGTGGTTTTTTCTTCTTTTTTTTGTTCTATTTGAATGTGCTATAATTGAGACATTTACTGAATTATGAAAATTGCTCATCTCACTTTATGATAGAAGAAACCAGAGATTTTATGTAAAATTAAACAAACCCCTCTTCATTTTCCACCCTGACAGCATTCTGAATATTCAGCACTTTATAAAAGATCTCTTTGGTTAATGGGGAGGGATAAAAAGACATATATACATGGATTTAGAAGTTTTATACAATTTGTTATGAGTATTATATACATACAATTATATTTGACTATCATCTATCACTTTCATTTATACAACCCAAAGACATATAACAAGTGCTTAATAAATGGCTGTTGAATTGAATATTTATTATAGCCAGAAAATCACACAACTTCACAATACACCTTATCAATGTTAGGAGATAAACTTTCTTTCCAATTGGGAAATACCCTAATCTTATTTTTAAGTGGGAATTATACATGAGCTCTGATTCTTCTTCCTCCATGGTTAAGTTTCTTTTGCGTACCTTACTGCAATTAGTTCATTATTCAGAGATCATTTTTGCAATTTGATTTTGATTACATCTTCATTAATTTTAAATGAGAAAAATCAATTAATTTTAGACTGAATTCCAAGAGCATCTTTTCTCATGCAAAATTTCCATATAGATCATTATTTTAAGGGAAATAACATAATCTTAAATGCCTGATAATTTTCTTCTGCTCAGACTTCTTTATATTTTAATTTTATTTTATATTCTTCTGGGAATAATATGGCATTATAATATTGACTTCAAATGGCTAAATTCCAGGAACTCAAATGTGGGGAAGACTTAGGACAATAGCCTCTTACTGTCTATTATCATCTGGCCAGAGAACAAACCTTGGATTTACCCTGTACTTTAGGTCTCTCATTTCAATAAGGTATAACAAATGCAAATAAAGATTAGAGTCATAAAATGTTACATCCATGCCTCACTTTTCATAACTCTTTTGGCAAAGATGCTGGAGTGGTTTGGCATTTCCTTCTCTAGCTCATTTTGCAGATGAGGAAACTGAGGCAAACACGGTTAAGTGAATTGCCCGGGCTCACACAGCTAGCAAGTATCTGAATCCAGATTTGAAATCTGAGTCTAGAGGCATGAAGACTCATGTGAGAAAGCTGAGTCTTCCTGACTCCAGGCCTGACATACTCTCCACTGCACCACCTAGTTCAGCCTCAGTTTATAGAGAAGAATAATGATCATAGAGGTAAAGTGACTTTTCCAGAGGGGCACAGATAATGGGTAAAAGTTAATTAGATCACAAGTCTTTTACATCATAGACCAGTACTCTTTTCACTATGCCAGGCTGATTCTCTAGTAAGCTAACTGAGAGTTGCATGGCACATTTTATCTACTCCAGACTTGGAATCAAGAAGACCTGACTTCACATATAACTTCAGAGACTTATTAACTGTGTTAAACTGGGCAAGTCACTTAGTCTATATCTGCCTTAGTTTTCTTTTTTTTTTTTAAATTAATTTATTAGTTTAGTTTCAATTAACAAGATTCAATTCCATAGTTCCTTGATTTTTAAATTTCCTTTACTTCCCTCCCCCCTCCCCTCATGACAGCATATAGTACAGTATAGGGTCTGTAAATGCATTCATATTAAACATTATTCCAATTACAAAGGCATATTGTACTAGGTGGGATGAAAGATGGTAAGGAAGAAGTAAAACCAAACAATGAGAAGAACAAGATCATTTAGTTTGCTTCCATCAGGATTCAGGCTCAGTTCTTTCTAGTTATATCTCTGGATGGCGCATTTCTCACTTTCTTGAGTCATTTGGGATTAACTTATATCACTGCATTGCTGAAAAGAGTCCAGTCTGTCATAGTTGGTCGTCACAGATATGGTATGTCTGTGATTGTATACAAATTTCTTCTGATTCTACTCTTCTCGCTCAGCATCAGTTTGTATAAGTCTCTCCAGGTAATTATGAAATCCGTCACCTCCTCGTTTCTTATAGCACAATAAAATTCCATTACATTCATATACCACAACTTGTTTAGCCATTCCCCAATTGATGGGCACCCCTTTAGTTTCCAATTTTTTGCAACCACAAAAAGGGCTGCTAAAAATATTTTTGTACATATGGTTCTTCCTCCCACTTCTATGATCTCTTTGGGATATAACCCTAGGAGTGGTATGGCTGGGTCAAAGGGTATGAAATTATTTATAATCCTTTGGGCATAATTCCAGGTTGCTCTCCAGAATGGTTGGATAAGTTCACAACTCCACCAGTAATGTATTAGTGTTCCAATTTGTCCACATCCTCTCCAGCATTTGTCACTTTCTTGTTTTGTCATCTTAGCCAATCTGACTGGAGGGATGTGGTATCTCAGAGTTGTTTTGATTTGCATTTCTCTAATCAATAGTGATTTAGAGCATTTCTTCATATGTTTATAGATATCTTTAATTTTTTTTTCTGAAAACTGCCTGTTCATATCCTTTGACCATTTATCAATTGGGGAATGACTTGTATTCATATGGATTTGGCTCAATTCTCTATAAATTTTAGAAATGAGTCCTTTATCAGAGACACAAGTTGTAAAAATTCTTTCCCAATTTCCCACCTCCCTCTTGATCTTGGTTACATTGGCTTTGTTTGTGCAGAAGCTTTTCAATTTAATGTAATCAAAATTATCCATTTTGCATTTTATAATGCTCTCTAATTCTTGTTTGGTCCTAAAATCTTCCCCTCTCCACAGATCTGTCAGGTAAACTATTCCTTGCTTTCCCAAATTGCTTACAGTATCATCCTTTACACCTAGATCATGCACCCATTTAGACTTGATTTTGGTATATGGTGTTAGATAGTGATCTATGCCCAGTTTCTGCCATACTGTATTCCAGTTTTCCCAGCAGTTTTTGTCAAATAGTGCATTCTTATCCCAAAACTGGGGTCTTTGGGTTTATCGAAACATAGATTGCTATATTCATTAACTGCTGGGTCTCCTGCACCTAATCTATTCCATTGATCCACTACTCTACACCTCTGCCAGTACAAAGCCGTTTTGATGACTGCTGCTGTATAATACAGATGAAGATCTGGCATAGCTAGTCCACCTTCCCTAGCATTTCTTTTCATTAATTCCCTTGATATTCTAGACCATTTGTTTTTCCAAATAAATTTTGTTATTATTTTGTCTAACTCTACAAAGTAGTTTTTTGGTAAATTGATTGGAATGGCACTAAATATGTAATTTAGTTTGGGTAAAATTGTCATTTTTATTATATTAGCTCGACCCAGCCACGAGCAATTGATATTTTTCCAACTATTTAGATCTGTTTTTATTTGTGTGAGAAGTGTTTTGTAGTTGTGATCATATGGATTCTGGGTTTGTTTTGGCAAGTAGATTCCCAAATATTTTATAATGTCTACAGTGACTTTAAATGGGATTTCTCTTTCTATCTCTTGCTGTTGAGTTTTTTTAGAGATGTACAGGAATGCTGAGGATTTATGTGGGTTTATTTTATATCCTGCAACTTTGCCAGATTTATTTATTGTCTCAAGTAATTTTTTACTTGATTCTCTAAGTATATCATCATATCATCTGCAAAGAGTGACAGCTTGGTCACTTCTTTGCCTAATTTGATTCCTTTGATTTTTTTTTTCTTCTCTAATTGCTACTGCTAACGTTTCTAGTACCAGATTGAATAAGAGGGGTGATAGTGGATACTCTTGTTTCACTCCTGATCTTATTGGAAAGGCTTCTAGTTTATCCCCATTGCATATAATACTTGCTGATGGTTTTAGATAGATGCTAGCAACTATTTTAAGGAAGGCTCCATTTATTCCTATACTTTCTAGTGTTTTTAATAGGAATGGATGTTGTACTTTGTCAAAAGCCTTTTCTGCATCTATTGAGATGATCATGTGGTTTTTGCTAGTTTTGTTGTTGATATGCTCAATTATATTGATGGTTTTCCTAATATTAAACCATCCTTGCATTCCTGGAATGAATCCTACCTGATCAGGGTGTATTATTTTGTGATAAGTTGTTGGAGTCTTTTGGCTAATATTTTATTTAGAATTTTTGCGTCTAAATTCATGAGGGAGATTGGTCTATAATTTTCTTTCTCTGTTTTATCTCTTCCTGATTTAGGAATCAGTACCATATTTGTGTCATAGAAAGAGTTTGGTAGGACTCCTTCTTCACTAATTTTCCCAAATAGTTTGTAGAGTATTGGAATCAATTGTTCTTTAAATGTTTGATAGAATTCACTAGTGAACCCATCTGGCCCTGGAGATTTTTTCCTAGGGAGTTCATTGATGGCTTGTTTGATTTCTTTTTCTGAGATGGGGTTATTTAGGTAATTCACTTCCTCTTCAGTTAATCTGGGCAATTTGTGATTTTGTAAATATTCATCCATTTCACTAAGATTGTCATATTTATGTGAATACAATTGGGAAAAATAATTCCTCATTATTTTTTTGATTTCCTCTTCATTGGAGGTAGATTCACCCTTTTTATTTTTGATACTCATAATTTGGTTTTCTTCTTTCTTTTTTTTATCATATTGACTAAGTGTCTATCAATTTTGTTGATTTTTTCATAAAACCAGCTTTTAGTTTTATTTATTAATTCAACGGTTTTCTTAATTTCAATTTTATTAATCTCACCTTTGGTTTTCAATATTTCTAATTTAGTACTAAATTGGGGATTTTCAATTTGTACTTTTTCTAGCTTTTTCAATTGCATGTCCAATTCATTGACCTCCCTTCTCCCTGCTTTAATTAAGTATGCACTCAGGGATATAAAACTTCCCCTGAGAACTGCCTTTAGTGCATCCCACAAATTTTGGTATGTTGTTTCATTATTATCATTCTCTTGAATGAAATTATTGATTGTTTCTATAATTTCTTCTTTGACCCACCAATTTTTTCGGATTAAATTGTTTAGTTTCCAATTAATTTTTAGTCTATCTTTCCATGGCCCTTTATTGCATATAATTTTTATTGCATCATGATCTGAGAATGATGCGCTTAATATTTCTGCCTTTCTGCACTGGATTGTGAGGTTTTTATGCCCTAGTACATGGTCTATTTTTGAGTATGTACCATGCACTGATGAGAAGAAAGTAAATTCCTTTTTATCCCCATTCAGTTTTCTCCAGAGATCCATCATATCTAGTCTCTCTAAGATTCTATTCAACTCCTTAACTTCTTTCTTGTTTATTTTGAGGTTAGATTTATCGAGTTCAGAGAGGGGGAGATTAAGGTCCCCCACTAGTATAGTTTTGCTATCTATTTCTTCCTCTAATTCCTTTCACTTCTCCTCTAGGAATTTGGATGCTATACCACTTGGTGCATATATATTAAGTAGTGATATTGCTTCATTCTCAGTGGTGACTTTTAGTAGGATATAGTTTCCTTCCTTATCTCTTTTAATTAGATCTATTTTTGCTTTTGCTTTATCTGAGATAAGTATTGCTACCCCTGCTTTTTTTTACTTTAGCTGAGGCATAATAAATTTTACTCCAACCTTTTACCTTTACCCTGTGGGTATCCCTTTGTTTCAAATGTGTTTCTTGAAGACAGCATATTGTAGGATTATGGTTTTTAATCCATTCTGCTATCCGCCTCTGTTTTATGGGAGAGTTCATCCTATTCACATTCACAGTAATGATGACTATCTGTCTCTTCCCTTCCATCCTATTCCCTCCCCTGTTTATGTTTTTGTTTATTCCTTCTCCCTTCCCCTCCTTGAAGTTTTCCCTTTTGACCGCCCCCTCCCTCAGTGTTCCCACACAGTGACCCCCCTTCTTAACCTACCCTCTCCCCTTACTACTATTTCCCTCCCTTATAATCCCTCCCTTTAGTCTCCTCCTTTTCACCCCCCCTTACCCTCCCACTATCTATAGGACACAATAAATGTTTATACTTATCAGAGTAAATTACTCCCCATTTGATTCCAAACCAATGAGAGTAAATTTCAAACAGTGCTCCTCTCCCTCCCTCCAATTCCTCTATTTAATGAATTTATGTGTCTATTCACGTTAGATTCTTAAACTTCACTGATTAATTTGATCCTTCTTTGAACCAGAACTAGTGAGAATAGTGTTTAAATGATGTTCCTCTCCCTCTTACTTTCCCTTCTTCCATAGTGTGTTTTGATGCCTCTTCAGATGGCATATTTTACCTTTTCCTAGCTCATCCTTTCCTTTTTCCCATTACAGTACCATTGATCCCCTTAATAGTCTTTTTTTTTTTAGACTCCATGTTAGTGCATTCATACCCACACCCTCTAAGTATAACCCTTTTGCAGGTCATGATAATCATAAAGATTTCAAATATTGACAGTTATCAGCTCCACATATAGGGATGTGAACATTTTGCTTTTGTTGCTTCCCAGGTAATGAGCTTGTGTTTGTGAGTGTGGGTGTGTGCACTTCTGCATGTGTGTGTCTATGTTACCCTTGTTTACCTTTTTATGTCTTTCTGGAGTCTTGTAATTGGAGATCAAATTTTCCATTGAGCTCTGTCTTTTTCATTAGGAAAGTCTGGAAGTCCCTTACTTCATTAAACCTCCATCTCCTTGCCTGAAAGATTATGCTCAGTTTTGCCGGGTAGTTAATCCTTGGTTGTAGTCCTAGCTCTCTTTCCCTACGAAATGTCAAATTCCAGTCCCTCCGCTCTTTTAATGTAGAACCTGCTAGGTCCTGTGTGATCCTAACTGTAGTTCCTCGATATTTGAATTGTTTCTTTTTGGCTGCTTGTAGAATTTTTTCTTTAATCTTATAATTCTGGAATTTGGCTACTATATTTCTTGGAGTTTTCAGTTTGGGATCTCTTTCAGGAGGAGTCCGGTGAATTCTATCAATAGCTATTTTATCTTCTGATTCCAGGGCCTCAGGGCAGTTTTCTTTGACAATCTCTTGGAGGATGTTTTCTAGACTGCTTTTCTCATCATGGCTTTCTAGTAGACCAATGATTCTTAGGTTGTCTCTCCTGGATCTGTTCTCTAGGTCAGTTATTTTTCCAGTGAGATATTTTACATTTTCTTGCAATTTTTTGATCATCTTTTTTTTTTTTCGATTGACTCCTGCTGCATCATAGAGTTCTGAGTTTCAGTTTGATTGTATTTAATTTTTAGTGAATTATGGTCTTCAGTTAGTTTTTGAAGTTCCTTTTTTAGGGAGGTATTTTCTTTTTCCAAGTTGGTCATTGCCTCCCTGATTTGGTCTTTAAATTTTTTCTTAAGCTCCTCCAGGAATGCTATTTGGGCTTGAGACCAGATCATGTTTCCTTCTGTGGTCTCTGGTGTGGGCAGAGAGTCTATATTGTCCTGTGTGTTTTGTTGTTCTGGCCCTGCATAGTATGCTCGAATAGACTTTCTTGCCTTCCCCTTCTCCTTTTCAGCTTCCTTCCTTCCCATTGTGACTTCCTGTTTCTTAGTGTCTCAGGCTATGAGTTTGGGGCCTGATCCTTGACTTTGAATACCTCTGGGTGGCTAGTTTATGGCTAAGTCAGGGAAGTCAGTGAGGAATGTAGATGTGTAGGTGGGGATGAGTCTGACCACTTCAGATTTCTGCCTCTATACCCCTGGGCTATAAGTAGGCTTTTGTTGGTGAGGTGAGGTGGGGCTTGTTGGGTCCCCTCCCTCTCTTCTCTTCAGATTCCTGGCTGTCTCAGTTACACCCTTTCTTGGAGATTCTCAAGCCTGAGGCTATTTCCATTAACTTGGGATTTCAATCTGGGTGGGAGACTTATCTTTGGGTTTTCTGCTTCATGAAGGAGGGATGGGAGGATCAGAGCAGCTAGAATTTACTTTGCCATTCCAGCCCCTGTATTATAAAGGCAGGCAGTTTCTAAACTTCCAGGCTGGGGGCTGAATGCAGCCTGAGAAGCCACTCTCTCCATTGGAGGCTTGACTCTCCTACCTGGCTCCAATGATCCCTTCCCTCTTGTGAGATGACTGCGATTCGTCCTTGGTAAGTCTGCAGGCTGGGGCTTTTTCTCTCTCTGGTGTAGTCTGCTTGCCTGCTCTTAGGTCTGAGCTGTGCAGACCCCACGCGCTCTGCTCTCGACCTGCGTGGACACTCTGGGCAACCTCCTGGGCTAGATTCTGCCACACTCTGTCTTCCACTGGGCTCCGTCACTCCGGAATCCGCTCAGATTTACCCTTTTGGACTTAGTGACAGAGGAGCTCAGCGAGGTTACTGCTTCCTTTCCGCCATCTTGGCTCCGCCCCCTTGCCTTAGTTTTCTTGCCTGTAAAATAGAGATAATAATAACACCTACCTCAAAGATTTATTATGAGGATCAAATGAGATAATAATTAAAAGTACTTAGAACAGTGCCTGGCTATATAAATATCAGCTGAACATAGTGAATGCTATATAAATGTTAGCTATTATCTGAAAGTCTTAATTTTTTTCACTAGTTATGTTTATTCTCTAAAGCAGAGGTTCTTCATGATTTCCTTTGTCGGTCCCTTTAGCAATCTAGTTAAACCTTTTCAGAATAATATTTGTTGCTTATAGTTACAATAAATAGAATTGCTACATTTCATTTAAATATTAATGAAAACAAAGATATGATAAATTTCCAGCCAATAAAATTATATTAAATAACATCTTATTTTTTGGAGGGCAATTGGGGTTAAGTGACTTGCCCAAGGTCACATAGCTAGTAAGTGTTAAGTGTCTGAGGTCAGATATGAACTCAGATGCTCCTGACTTCAGGGCCAGTGCTCTATTCACTGCACTACCTAGCTGCCACTTAAATAACATTTTAATACTAAAAATTATAACAGTTCTCCAATGACTGCTTTAGAATAGTGATGGAAAGCTAGGTGGTACAATGGATAGAGCCTTGGGTCTAGAGTCACAAAGACTCATCTTCCTTAGTTCAAATCTGGTTTGTGCATTAAAATGTTCCTGAAATCTGTCTGTAATCTATTCTGGGTGTCCATGCACTTCAGGTTATGCATCACTGTTCTTTGTAGCCATTTTTCAGTAGTTTCTGACTATTCCCAACCCATTTTGGGTTTACTTGACAAAGATACAAAAGTGGCTTTTCATTTTCTTCTCAAGCACATTTTGTAGATGATGAAGCTGAGGCAAATGGGTCTAAGTGCTTTTCCCAGGGTCCTACAACTAATGAGTGTCTGAGGCCTGATTTGAACTCAGGAAGATAAGTCCTTGTACCTCCAGACACAATGCTCTCTCCACTGTGCCACCTAGCTGCCCATCACTGTTCTAAGGCAGTCACTGGAGAAAAATTACTCTTTACAGCATTAAAATGCTATTTAATATCTTATTATGTTATTGATTTATATAATGTTAGCACATATGAATGGAGCAGAGAAAGTATATTTTAAGTCATTATGAAAAATAACTTGGGTTTAAAACATTTCCTTATGGAATCTCATTTGACATGCAGTTCCTACAGCCTCTAAAGCCATAGCGAAGAAAAACAGTGAAAAATCAAGGATAACCACCTCCTTTTTTGCTCTGGTGTTGTCAAGCAGAGCAGAAGTTTTATATGCTTTTCAAATACTTGTAAATGTATATCATGTCCTCTCAAAGTCTATTCACATCTGGCATAATATCCCCAGGTCCTCCAAGTAGTCCACATATGGCATGATCTTGAGGACCTACACTATCCTCATTTCCCTCCTATCCTGAATGATACCAACCTAATATCCATTTTTTTGTTTTTTTTTAAACAAATGCTTTATTAACTTCTGTTTTACATCATTCATTTCCACCAGATTTTGAGTTACAATCATTTTCCCCCTGTTATTTCCCTACCCAACCTCCCAGAATAGCAGTCCCACAAGATATTGTTTCCTCCAATCTGCTCTCTCCCATACTTTCTCCCATACCCCCTTCGACTTTTCCATTAGAGGAAGGTGAATCTTTGTGTCCCAATGCCTGCATCTCTTATCTCCCAATTATAAGCAAAATAGTATTAATAATAGTATTTATATAGATTTGAAGCATTTAACGTTAATACCTCGAATTTCAGATCCATTTCCTTCCTCCCTTGTCACCCATTCCCTCTGGGCAGATAAGTAATTCAGTATGTGTTGTACATGTCTAGCTATGAAAAACATTATCATAGGAGATATATTGTACAAGTCTGCTTATAATTCCCTCCCACTCATCCCACCCCCCCCCCACCTGGTCCATTCCCTACATGATCCTGTCCCTCTTCTATAGTGAGTACTTCCAACCTCCCCTCCCCCCAAGGATGCCCTCCCATCCATCATCCCTCCTCTCATCCCCCTTCCCCCTATTCTGCTGCAGGTTGAGATGTCCCATTTAGCATGTATGTTATTCTCTCCCTGAACCAAATTCAATGAGAATGTGGTATTGCCTTTTTTGCCTTCCTATTCTCCCCTTTCCTTGCAACCACTTCCCCTTGCTTCTTCTACATGGGATAGTTTACCCTACCCTGTCTCTCCCCATCTCCTCTGGCCACTTTCCTCTCTCACCTCATAATTTCATCCCTTCAGTATTCTCCCTTCCCAACAAATTCAACCTATACCCTCTATCCATATATAACTGTAACCATATACACACACATACATATATGTATTCAGATGACCACATACCCTTCTTCCATTATTTTCATAGTGAGAAAGATATCATCAGTCACAGTTATTGCTTTTCCATATAGGAATGTAAATAGTTCAACTTTGTTAAGTTCCTTTTGATTTCTTTTCCCTGATTACCTTCTCAGGCCTCTCTTCCTTCTTGTGTCTGGATGTCAAATTTTCTATTCAATTCTGGTTTTTTCCTCAATAATGCTTGAAAGTCCTCTATTCCACTGAACGACCATATTTTCCCCTGAAACAAAATACTCAGTTTTGCTGGGTAGGTGACCCTTGGGTTCATTCCCAGTTCTTTTGCCCTCTGGAATATCGTATCCCATGCCCTTCCATCCCTAAGTGTAGAAGCTGCCAGGTCCTGTGCTATTCTGATTGTGTTTTCACAATATTGAAATTGTTTCTTCCTGGCTGCTTGGAGTATTTTCTCCTTGATCTGGGGATTCTGAAACCTGGATATGATATTCCCGGGAGTTTTCTTTTTGGGATTTTTTCAGGAGGTGATAGTTGGATTCTTTCAACCTCTATTTTGCCCTCTGGATCTAGAACATCAGGGCAATTTTCCTTTAGAATTTCTTGGAGGGTGATTTCTAGGTTGTTTCTTTGATCATGGCTTTCAGGTAGTCCAATAATTTTTAAATTGTCTCTCCTGGATCTATTTTCCAGGTCAGTGGTTTTTTCCCATGAGATATTTCACATTGCCTTCTATTCTTTCATTTGTTTGGATCTGCTTAAAAGCATCTTGATTTCTCATAAAATCATTAGTTTCCATTTGCTCCAGTCTACCTCTGAAGGAATGAATCCCCTCAGTGAATTTTTGATATTCTTTTTCCATCTGGCAAATTCGACTTTTTAAGGCATTCTTCTCATTGCCCTTTTGGGCCTCCTTTGCCATTTGAGTTAATGTATTTTTTAAGGTGTTGTTTTCCTCAGTCAGGCTGTTGACCCTCATTTCATACTTTTCCTGCATCCTTCTCATTTCTCTTTACAATTTTTCCTCCACTTCTCTTATTTGATTTTTAAAGTCCTTCTTAAGGTCCTCTATGGCCTGCAACCCGCTCATGTTTTCCCCTGGGGCTTTTGGAGCAGGACTTCTGACCTCACAGTCCTTTTCCCACTCTATGCCCCCAAAATAGGAGTCTAGGGTTGCATTTTTCTGTTTCCTTTGCCTTGGCATGTTGCCACCTAATTACTTGACTTTTGGGCTGGTTGCCACAATATGGCTTTAAGGCCAGATAGAGGAATTTTCATCCCGAACTTGTGGGGGGCAACTTCCGTTTCTGGCAAGCTGTAAACCCACCCACGACCTCCACCCTAGATCACAATCCAGATCCAGGGAGGTTAAAGCAAGAGTGATTACCCCCCAAGACTGATCGCCGGATCTCCCTACAATTCGCAGGCCGGGAGCTTGAGCTGCCTCTGAAAACTACAAAATGGCATGTCTCCACAGCAGCTTCTACCCCCCAGGGGAGGGAGCCGACGCATTCCCCAAATACTGGTCCCAATGTCCATAGGACACTAGCCTCTCACTTTGTCCTAGGCATGTCTATGTTGATAATTCTGGAGTCCCCACAGCTGATGGTGTTCTGGAGTCTCTCCAGCCAGCTGTTGGCCCTGCGGCCCTGGGGCTAAAACCTCAGCTCATGTGGACCTAGGCTCTGCTCGGCTTGGCTCCCTACGATCTGCCCGCTGTGTGCTGCTCGCTCCCAGAGCGCTGCGCTGGTCCTTCCTGCAGGGCTGCTGGGCTGTCCTCAGTGGGAGGTTAGCTTCTCTGTGTTGTTCTGTGGGTGCTGGGGTTCCAGAAGTTGTTCAGAGTCCCCTTTAACATAGTTTGGGGGGAATCTGGGGGCAGAGTGGCTTGGATGAGTTGTTTCTACTCAGCCATCTTGGCTCTGCTCCCCCTCCATTTTTTTAATTTACCGGCAGAGTTATCATCACCCTCCTTATTTCTTCTCCATTGGGAAGAGAGGTTGCCAGTTAGGCAGGAAGGAGTAAGGTCAGATATTTGTATTATTTTTTTTTAATGATTAACATGGCTTTACCATCAAAGACATTTAAAATACTAATGCTATCCTATACCAGGGGTATTCTACACTCTCTCTCTAAGGTTTTGATATAAAATGTAAGAAATCATTGTACATACAAATTATGCTGGCACTCCTAGAAGGGATGTACAGCTGTCCCTCTCCCCACTTTGTCATCTCCATACCCTTTATTGCTGTTTCCACATGTAGATAACAAAGATCATTGACTGAGAGTTAGAATGGCCTTTTCAGGGGCCAAGTCCCCATTTTTCCAGTGGAGAAAAAAGAGACTGTCTGGAAAAGCAAAATGGTTCATTTACCCTGTCCAAACAGAAAGTTGCCCTCAAAAAAAATAAAGTAAATCCATATAAATTAGCAGCATTCCTAAATATCACAAACAAAACACTATAAGCAGAGATAGCAAAAGACACCCCATTTATGGGGCGGCTAGGTGGCGCAGTGAGTAGAGCGCCGGCCCTGGAGTCAGAAGGACCTGAGTTCAGATCCGGCCTCAGACACTTAACCCACACAAACAAAAACCTAGCCATGTGACCTTGGGCAAGTTACTTAACCCCAATTGCCCTAAAAGGGGCGGCTAGGTGGTGCAGTGAGTAAGAGCGCCGCCCTCGGTGTTGGGATGACCCAAGATCAAATCTGGCCTCAGAAAATGAGCACCCACACATAAATAATGACTAGCCATGTAACCTTGATCAAGTTACTTAACCCCAATTGCTTTAAAAAAAAAAAGACACCCCATTTAACATATCTCTGTCTAGTGTCTAGACAGTATAAAAAAATGCCTGGGAGTAAACCAGACAAAACAACCCCAGGAAATATATAAACAAAATTAGTTTAAAAAAGTTTTTCTATGAATAAAAGCAGATGTAAATAATTGGACAAATATTTATTGTTCATAATAAGGCAGGGACAACATAATAAAGATGCCATTTTTACACAAACTAATTTATAAATTCAATGTCATCCCAACTAATTTACAAAAAAAAATATAACAAATTAGAAAAAATAACAAAATTCATTTGAAAGAACAAAGAGTCAAGGATATCAAAATAATCAATGAAAAAAATATAAAGTATGGAGGCTTAGCAGTACCAGATCTTAAAGTATATTATAAGGTAAAGTAATCAAAACTATGTGGTATAGGCTAAGAAACTTAAAAAGGAAGACCCATGGGATAGAGTAGACACACTGTTTATAGGAGCAAATAAATATGATGATATTGTTTTTGACAAGTTCAAAGACTTAAGTTCTGGGGATAAGAATTCTTTACCTGGGAAAAATTATCATGAAAAGTGGGAAGCAGTATGACAGAAACTGAATATAGACCAACATCTTACACCATATGCCAGGATAATATCAAAATGGATACATGTCTCAGATATAAGGAAAGATATTACAAGGAAATCTTAAGAACATAGAAAATATTTCTTATCAGACTTATGGATAGGCAAACAATTTAAGAATAAACAAGAGAAAGAGAGAAGAGTGAGGTATAACATGGAAACTTCAATTACTTTAAATTAAAAACTTTTGTATAAATAAAACTTTAGCTAAGATCAGAAGGAAAGCAGAAAATTTGGGAGAGGTGGTTGGGAATTCTAGACAGTTTCTAAGATAAAGGTCTCATATTTCAAATATATAAAGAACTTAGTCAAGTTTATAAGAATATGTACCTTTTTCCAATTGATAAATAGTCAAAGGATAGGAACAGGCAGTTTTCAGAGGGGGAAATTAAAACTATCTATAGTCGAAAGACAACATTACCTTAATTACTATTATTAGGGAAATACATATTAAAATAACTCTGAGGTGCCACTTCACATATATCAGATGGGCTAATATGACAAGAAAAAGGAAAATGATAAGTGTATGAGAAGGTGTGGGGAAATTTGAACACGAATGCATTGTTTGTGGAGTTGTGAATTAATCCAAAAATTTTGGAGCTCAATTTGGAGCTATGCCCAAAGCGCTGCAAAATGGTCCACATCTTTTGATCCACCAATACCACTATGGGTCAGTATCCCAAAGAGGTCATAAAAAGGGCAGAAGAACACCCATGTGCAAACACATTTAGAGCAGCTCTTTTTGTAGTGACAAAGAACTCTGATTGTTGTCCTCCTTTCTTGACGAGGACCAAAATGACACCATGATGCCAAAGTCAAGTTTCAATGTGTCTGACTGTGGCTGATCAAACCAACATGAGCTTGGAATACTCTACCACAGATTGGGCACAAATAGTTTGCGTGAACATTGGGGACATTTTCTCTAAATCTGCACATCCTGCATTTCTTTTGAGTTATTTCAATTAGAAGATGAGGGGATGCCCATCAATTGGTGAATGGCGGAACGGGCTGTGGAATATGACTAAAATGGAATATTGCTATTCAATAAGAAATGTTAAGTAGGCAGATTTCAGAAAAAACCTGGAAAGACATGACTGATGCATAGTGAAGTTAAACCAGGAAAATGTTGCACAGCAACATTGTGTAATGACCAAATATGAAAGACTTAGCTCTTCCCACAAACACAATGATTTAAGACAGGGGTGAGGAACCTACCATCTCAAGGTCCTATATGACCTTCTGGATCCTCAGGCACAGACTTTTGCCTAAGCCCAAGTTTTATATAAGAAATTCTATTGTTAAGGGGATTTTTTTTCAGTGAAATTTGGACTCAGTCTGAGAAATTAGAGGGACACATGCAGCTTTGAGGTTGAAGATTCCCCACCCCTGATCTAAGAAAATACCAAAAGACTCATGATGAAGAATTAAATCCATATCCAGAAAAAAAATTATAGAGTCTGAATACAAATCAATTCACACTATTATCTCTTTCTTTTTCTTTCTCATGTTTTTACCCATTTTGTTCTGTTTTTTCTTTCACAACATGACTAATGTGGAAATATGTTTAATATGATTTTATATCTGATTTCATGCCATCGTAAGGAGCAGGGAGAGTAAGGAGGGAGGAAAACATAGAACTCGAAAGCTTATAAAAGTTAATGTGAAAAGCTAAAAAAATAAATAAATAAAAGGGAAAAAATCTCTAAATCGTTATTGATTAGAGAAATATCGATTTAAACAGTTCTGAGGTATAATTTTAAGCCTATCAAGTTGCTTAAAATAATTGAGAGGAAAAGCAAAAAATGAAACCATAAGGGATGTGGGAAAATCAGACTGTAAATTTATTGTCGGTGGGACTGTAGAATGATCCAATCATTTTGGTTCACAATCTGGAATTTTGCCCAAAAGAGTTACTAAACTACCTATATTCTTTGACCCAGCAATATCACTACTAGGTCTATTTCCAGAGATGACTAGGGAAAAAAAGGAAAAGAAACTATATGTTCTAAAAATATTTATAGCAGCTCTCTCAGTAGTGACAAAGAATTGGAAATTGAGGGGATGTCCATCAATTGGGGAATGACTAAACAAGTTTTTGTATCATATCTTGATGGAATACTATTGCGCTGTAAGAAATAATGATCTCAGTAAACACGTATAGACATGCAAGAAATAATGCCGAGTTAAAAGAGCAGAAACAAAATAAAGCTGTATATAGTAACAGCAATATTTTTTTTAAGAACAACGTTGAGTGACTAAGTTATTTTGACTATAATAAATACCCTGATTATCTACAAAGAATATATGAAGGAAGATGCCATATGTAGCCAGAGAAAAGGCTGGAACTGATAAATAGAAGGATGTGTAGAATTATATATATATATATATATATATATATATATATATATATATATATATATATACACAAACACACACACACACACACACACACACACACACACACATATATATGTGTATATATATGTATGTATATATATATATATATATATATACACACACACATACATACCCACATATATACATATCATGTATATGAAAATATGTATGTAGATATATAGATATTCATATACACAGATATTTGTGTCTAATGGTAGCCAACTGTAGGGTAGGGTGGAATAAAAGAAAAAACAAATATATATGATATCTTTATTATATATCGAAAAGCAATAACAAGTTTATATATATATATACATATATATATATATATATATTTAGTTTCATGTGTAATCAGCTTTTCTCTCCAATTTTGCTATGTTATGGTAATGCTTTTTATTTCACACATTTAAAATAAAATCAATTAAATTTAAAAAAAAATAAGGTTTTATCTCTCACATGCCCCAACACAGGTCAAACACAGAAAGCCAGAGACATCTTTATTCTTACCCCATAGCATTATTTTCACCACTAGCATACCCTTTCAACTACTTAACTAGACAGCCCACTCCTGCCCTGTTGGTGAGAACTGACCTATCTGGACCACTGTTACCCAGTCACACCTCCAGCTGTTGCCTGACAGTGGTAAACTGAATGTTGAGACCATATATAATCTTGCCCTAACCAACAGGCTATACTTTTGACATCTTCCTGTCATATTGCACAAAATTCTAGAATCTCAAAATTGACAAAGAAGTCAAAGACTATCCTGGACAACCAACACCTAGAAAAGAATACACATTATAACATACCTGACAAGTAATAACACATTTTTTTCTTTAAATACCTCTTAATCAGTCTGTAAGCAATTATTAAACAACTTCTATGTGTCAGACATTGAAGGTTAACCCACTGGGATAAAAAAAATAGAAAATAAGATTTCAAATCAGAGTGGCTTAGTGAAAATCTTATTTCCATCACTTCCTACCTATCTTGCTCTGCAAAAATGTTATTTCACATCTCTGATTCTCAGTTTCCACATCTGTAAAAGTTAGGGCTGGCCATGTTCTAAATGGTCTTTGAGTTGCCTTCCACTTGGAATCTGTTACCTTTTGAACTTCCTGGGAATCCCATTCTGTTTTGAGATCATTCATTTTGAGGGGAGATGTTGCTTTATATCAAGTTTAAATTTGTCTTTAAATTTTGAACCCACTCCCTTCTAGTTCTGTCCTTTGTGGATATGAAGAAGACAATTGTTCTTCTAATCCATAGCTTTTCACCTTCTTAGAGAGCTATCATACTTCCCTAAATCTTTTCTTCTCCAGGTTTAATTTCCCCAATTGCTTTAAAATGTCTTTCCATGTTATGATTCTGAGGTCCTTCACTTAACTAATTGCACTTCTCTGTAAATTTTTCAGTTTATGAATGTCTTCTAAAATCTAGAACCCAGAAGGAAACACAACATTCTAAATGTGGTTTGACCAGGTTAGAGTTCAGGACTAAAATATCTCTAGTCTCAACATTACTCATCAATTCAGCCAAAGACTGACTTATATTCTATTTTATTGGGGGGGTTGGGGGGGATGCCATATCACACTTAAATCAGTTAAAAGAGTTAGATTAGGAGATCCCAAGATCCAAGACTCTTCCTTTATTAAATAATATGGACACTTGTGGTTACTCTTTCTAGGAGATTTCAAGATGTGTTACCAAATGCGGATACCAAGATCCATATTTAACTACATTAACATGACAGTGATGTATTTTTGAAATATTTTTGCCTTAAAGTTAGATTTAATGCATTAGTCTCCCTTTCCAAAATGTCTCCTTTCTCTATGGCATAGTGCTAGGTAAGAGACAGCACATTTTGGTGGAAGCACACTGACCTTATATTCATAGGAGCTGATTTAATACCTTAACTCTGCTACATTTTGACCTTGGGTAAATTGTTAAATGTCTATGGGGCTTCAGTTTCCTCATCTGTAAAATGTGCATCAGTGTGTGTGTGTGTGTGTGTGTGTGTGTGTGTGTGTGTGTGCATATGTGTGTATACTATATGACCTCTTAAATCATTTTTATTGAAGAAATAACACCTGAAAAACACCTTGCAGAAAGGAAAGAATTCTGACATGTTCATGGGAAGAAGGAAGTATAAACCTATTATATTATTGTATAAATGTGGGGAAGTGGAAAAGAAGGGTGATATGCAGTTTGTCATTTCCCCCTTAATTTTGGCAAACAGACTGATTTAAAAAAAAATAACACGATGGAAAAGCAAATGGCACCAGTCTGCAGTTAGCATTTTCTTTTATTTTCCTTTTGTTTTCTCTTGATATGGGTTTGACATTAACTAATTCCTTAACGATTTATTTTACTCATTTGAGAAGGAAGACATTACATAGAAGACAGATCTTAGGACAAGCTGAGTCCTCCTGTGACTCATTACCAATGGGACCATCTGGACAATGAAAAGAAGAATAGGTTCCTTAAATCCCAATAAAACTTTGATTATCTATTCCATGTAAAGAGATTAGGGAGGTCTCTTCCTAATGCATACTTCATAGTATGAGCAATAGTCTATTTCACTGAAGAACTAAACAACAACGAGGGCATGGCAAAGTTAAATGATTTCCAATTACTAAAAGCAAACATATAAACATCTGTAATTCTAATGGCCATAATAAATCTTAGCAGTTTAAATAGGACTATCCTGGCTAGCTTGATAATTGGATCAATTTTTCACTTATGGACTGTCAATTACTTGACGTTTTAATGCAGGCAGAGTACAGCTAAAAAGTATTTTAATTAGAATAACAGGACAAAAACTAACCTTACAGCTCTAATTGTGATTTTAAAGCACACAATATGCATCTGAATATTTATTTACTAAATTGAAGTTAATTAAAACTATGGGTTCACATCAAATTTGAACTAAACAGGATAAGGAGAAAAATAATCAGCAATTAGGTATATTTTAGTGCCCACTCTGTATGGCTAAGCTTATTACCAATATTTAACCTAACAATATTTTCTTTTGAAAAGTGTCAGTCATTGGATTCAAAGTGTGTAACATTAAATCAGTAGCTTGAAAAAAATCCATCTAGTAAAATTAAAAGAAAAAATAGACATTAACTAGTTTCAAAAACTTATTTTCCTATAATTAAAATGCATTTTAATTATATATTCTCATTTGATTTCCATACCAACCCTATAAATAGGAGGGGCAAGAATTATTATCTCCAGTTTGCCAATGGAGAAACCTGGGTTTATAGAGATTAAATGATTTATCCAAAATTATGATGACTAATTAGTGGCAACTAGAAATCAAACAATTTGAATCCTAATCATTGTTGTTTTCACCATATATTTATGCCTGTGTCAGTACCCATTTCTTCACCTCCATATTTTAACTGAAAAGTCATTTACATATTTCTTAGTCTTAGCATAACCTATTGAGTTAATTTTAAGTAATTACAGCTTCTTCCACAGGTAAAGAATTTGAGCCATAATGTAAAGGATCAGCAATTCAATAAACATTTCTTAAACACCTTCTACAAAGCCATGTACAAGCCAAGTTCATGGGATATGTAGAAAAATCAAGACATAGATCTTATACTTGAGAATTAGAAGAGGAGGCAAGCAACCATAATACAGAATTAATATGATGAGTGCAGAAAAGAAGATCAAAATACTGACAAGTTGTATGATGTTGGGCAAATCACATAATCTCTTTTAAGTTATACATAGAATGAAGGGGCTAAGAGTGATGATTTCATGAACTTGTCCAGATGTAAAACTGTAAGTGCCCTCAGAGAGACAATAGTATAGGATAGGATCTGAATTTGACTTCGGGAGATAGGGGAGGTAGATAATATAAAGAAAAGAAATATGTTTAATAAAACATATTTTTTGCGAGTGAACAGGTTTTGATGGCATGTAGTCACATCACTTGAGCTGGTGACACCAGAAAAAACATATACATACATGTATATGCAGATATATGTTGTATACATATGCTTACATTCATTTAAATACTCCATGCATACATACCTGTATATGTGTAAACATGAATGCTGTTTATCAGTTATTTCAGTCTTGTCTGACACCTCATGATCCCATTTGGGGTTTTCTTGGCAAAGATAGTGGAATAGTTTTCCAATTACTTCTCCAGCTTGTTTTACTGATGAGGAACTGAGGCAAACAGTATGGAAAGTTGGCTATAAACGCTAAGTGCTATGTGTTGTGAAATTTTTAATAAATAAAAATGACTTAATAATTCTCATTATCTACATTAAAAGATATGGGTTTTTGTTTTCTCATTTGGGTTTTCTCTAAACCTGGGTAGAAGATGGTAATAGTAGCAAATATATAGTGCCTTGAAGTTTTCCAATTACCTTAAAATATTATCCCATTTTATTCTTGTAATTACGAGGTAGGTAATATCATTGAACCATTTTACACATGGGGGAACTGAGGCATATAGAGCTTAAGAGATCTACCTATGATCACACAGCTACTAAGTATCTGAAGTTGTATTTGAAAATTCAGGTCTTCTTGACTCCAGCTGAACTACTTTTTCCACTAATATATCTAGAGGAAGCTACAAACATGAGTATTTAGTAGCATGTTTGGCTAGTTTTGCTTTTGTTTTTGTTTTTATAAGGGGATTTAATTTCATGAAGACACAATTTACATCTAATTTTCTTGGGAGTCCGAGTTCATGGTTCATTTACTACAGACATATGTCTAAAGACTTAGTCTAATGCCATAGAAAGCAATTGAAAGCATTGTTCACAAATGAGCTACGCTGTTTTGGCTAATAAAAGGGGAAGGACAATTGGATCAGCCATTTAGGTTTTTTCCCAAGGCAAAAGGAAAACATAAGTTACTTATGGAATGGGACACATGATTACATCTTCACCTATAATTTTGTCACTTTAATTCAGAACCAAGCACCACTGATTCATGACCACCTGCTTTTGAAACTGTAATTACCAAGAAAAATGGAATGTGGTTAAATGTATCTCATCTACTTTAAAGTCCAACAAATCCCCAATAGATAATTATTTTTTAAATATAGATTATTACTTTTAAAGCTGTATAAATATGGATATATAATAAAACATTTTTATATTGATTTCAAGATGTTTTGCCATTTACATTTGAATCTGGGTACATGTGTTGTTCTAGATATTTATGATACTTTGAACCAATGGTATTCATCTAAATTATGTCCTTGCTGCCCAATAACTGCCAGCCACCTAAAAATATAACTTTTAGAAAGAGCCCTATTACCCTCTGTTAATTGCAAAATAAATGGATTTCCAGAAGGCTGCTGTTCTACTGAACATATGTGCATTAGCATAAATTACTTCATCAGGTTAGCTGGTTGATACTTTCGGTTCTGAGATAATGAAATATAGTAAAGGAGAGATACTAGAGGATAACGTTTGAGAAGACCAACCATCCCCAGGCTTGTGCTTTAGGTTAACTATGGAGGAATTGATTCCTCAAGAGAGAAACTTAATAAAAGGCCTTAGAAGGAAATAGGATGTCCATCACTACTAAGAAACAAATGATATGAAGACTGTCGTATTGAAGCTTTAAATCTCCCCCAAGACCTGGCATTATACTCTGGCCTCAGTGCACTCTTAATGTGTGAACTGAGTTGCTGAAATTGTGAAACAGAAGGCTGTCTCTTCTTTACTGCAATCCCACTTCATGCCTATTTTCCACATCCTTCCACATGTCTTTCATTTTAGTTCACTATGATAATTAAAAATGATTTGACAGATATATTCCCAGGAGACAAGATAGTGGAGAGTGCAGTAAATTACTATAATTCTCCCATATTCACCTCCATACAACCATAAAATATTTCCCCAAAGCAAATCCTGAAGCAGCAGAAATAGTAATAGCATAGAGTGAAAAAGTCTTTTAATCTAAGAAACTTTGAAGGGGCAGCTAGGTGGCTAGTGAATAAGAGCATCAGCCCTGGAGTCAGGAGGACCTGAGTTCAAATCTGGCCTCAACACAAAAACTAGCTTGTGACCTTGGGCAAGTCACTTAACCCCAATTGCCCTCCAAAAAGAAAAAACAAACAAAAAAAAAGAAAAGAAAAGAAAAAGCAACTTAGAAGATCAAAAAGAAAGATTTGTCTCACCTGGGTAAGAAGGGAGAACATTACAAGGTATGAAGCATTCCAGCAAGCTCATCTCAGCAAACCAGGGGGAGATCTGGAGCCCTATTGTGGTAAATCAGGAAAATATCAAGACCAGGACTCCCCACATGCCTTAGCATAAGCAGGGGAACTAGCAAACTCTAACTCCAAGAATCTGTGCTTCAGCAGATATACTCCAGTGGCCAGCCCTCCATGTGTTCCATGGTACCCCCGGGTAAACATAGAAACAGCCCTGAACCATACACCAGACACCACTGATAGGAACCCAGCTTAGTACCAGGTAAGGTGCCAGACCCCTAGGCCTCCAGCAGTACTAGCCACCCCACACCTACACCCATAATAGATCACCAGACACAAAGGTGCCCCAGGGGAGTCAGGGCAACATCAGTGCTGCACCAGGTAAACAACCTGCAACCACTGGCACAAAAAGTCTGAGACAGTGCCTTTTCTACCTTGGGTTCAGAGCTCAAATTTAAAAAAAAAGGAAAAAGGCAAAAAAAAAGATAAGGACAAAACAACAGAAAAATTAATCTGACCATAGAAAGTTCTAGGGTGACAGGGAAGACCAAAACACAAACTCAGAATAGGATAACAGTGTCAAAGTACCTATGGGCAAAACCTCAAAGAAAAATGAGAAGTGCTCTCAAACCCAGAAAGACCTCATGGAAGAGTTGAAAAAGGAGCTTAAAATTGTATAAGAACATTAGAAGAAAAAAATGAGAAAAGAAATGAGAGTGATGCAAGAAAATTATGAAAAAGAGTCAACAGCTTGGAAAACTGATTAAAAACTACAATTGATCAATGGAAAAGGAGATACGAAAATTCCCTGAAGAAAACAACTCTATAAAAAGTACAGCTGGGAAGGTGGTGGAGTAGAAACAGAGTGTCCAAGACACTCTTCCCCCAGACAACCTCCAAACTATGTAAAAGGGGACTCTGAACAACTTCTGGAGCCCCAACAATTATGAGGTGAGAGAGGAAAGTGGCAAGAGGAGATGGGGAGAGACAGGGTAGGGTAAACTATCTCATGTAGAAGAAGCAAGGGGAAGTGGTTGCAAGGGAGGAGGAGAATAGGAAGGCAAAAAAAGGCAAAACCACATTCTCATTGAATTTTGTTCAGGGAGAGAATGACATACATATTAAATGGGATATCTCAACCTGCTGCAGAATAGGGGGAAGGGGGATGAGAGGATGGATGATGGATGGGAAGGCATCCTTGGGGGGAGGGGAGGCTGGAAGTACCCACTATAGAAGAGGGACAGGATCAAGTATGGAATGGACCAGGTTGGGGTTCGGTTTAGTGGGAGGGAATTATAAGCAGCCTTATACAATATATCTACTATGGTAATGTTTTGCATAGCTAGACATGTACAACATATACTGAATTACTTATCTTCCCAGAGGGAATGGGTGACAAGAGAGGAAGGGAATGCATCTGAAATTTGAGGTCTTAACATTAAATGTTTAATACTCTTTTGCTTATTATTGGGAGATAAGATGTGCAGGCATTGGGACACAAAGATTCACCTTCCTCTAATGGAAAAGTCGAAGGGGGTATGGGAGAAGATATGGGAGAGAGCAGATTGGAGGAAGCGATATCTTGTGGGACTGCTATTCTGGGAGGGTGGGTAGGGGAAAAACAGGGGGGAAAATAATTGTAACTCAAAATTTAGCAGAAATGAATGATGTAAAACACAATTTAATAAAGCATTTGTTTAAAAAAAAAACAAGAGAATACACACAAAAAAAGTACAGCTGGCTAAATGGAAAGAAAGTACAGAATCTAATTGAAGAAAACAATACCTTAAAATTTAGAATTGGGCAAGTTGAGTCTAATGACTCTATGAGACATCATGAATCAATCAAATTTTACAAATGGAAAGAAATGTAAAAGACTTCATGGGAAAATCAACTGACCTAGAAAATAGATACAGGAGAGAAAATATCAAAATCATTGGACTATGTGAAATCCACACTCAAAAGGAGGACCTGGAGAGTATCTTTCAAGAAATCGTCAAGGAAAAAAAGGAAATTGTCAAGGAAAATTATCCCAATATCATTGAACCAGAGGGCAAAATGGGCATTGAAAGAATACTTGGGAATTAGATCCCAAAAGAAAATCTCCAAGGAACACTATAGCCAAATTCAATAGCTATCAGTTCAAGGAAAAAAATACTCCAAGTGATCAGAAAGAAGTAATTCAAATATCATGGAGTCACAAATAGGATAACAGAGGATTTGGCAGGTGCAAAATTAATGGATCAGAGGTCATGGAACATGATATTACAGAAGAAAAGGGAGTTAGGACTACATAGTGTATGGTTCATGGGACAAGAATCACCCAGAAAAATTAAACATGATATCAAAGGGAAAATGTCCAATCAATTAAATAGATAGGTTTCATATAGGAGGTTGATCCATGATGGCAGAGTAAAAGCAGGAACTTGATTGAGCTTGTCCCCTAATCACCTCCAATATCTGTAAAAATAACTCAAAACAAATTTTAGAGCTACAGAAACCAGAAAATGACAGAGTGAAACACATCTCCAACTGAAGAGGGCTTGGCAAGTCTAAAGGAAGGGTATATCACATTGGGCTGGGAGCAGAGTATAGTCCCACATGGACCATGCTAACACAGACCAGTGGCACAGACTGGACCAGTGCAGACCTCAGGGGACTGAATCATTGGCAGCTATGGCACTATCCAGACTTTTAACCCCCAAATGCGAAAGAGTGAGTAAAAGTCAGTGGGGAAACTCTGTTGGACCTGGGTGAGAGAAGAACTTGGTCTGGCCCCATCCCCCAGGGTAGCAGAAGTGGCAGTGGCTGTGGAGGCGGCAGTGATAGCTTCCAGAGCTACAGGACTACAGAGTACTGGGGGACCAAGCAGGTGATCAGAGGATAATTGCAGGAATCCCATTGCCAATGCTGACAGGCAGGGTTCTCTTGCTTTGCTCTGCTTGGATCTGGCTTGTAGTCTTGCATAGCAGTATGGGGTGAGGAGGAGTTCTGGCATAGCAGAGCTGGTGGCTTTGGAGGACTCCGTTTCACAGTTCTGAAGCAGGTGTATAGAAGAAGCTCTGGAAAAGCAAAAAACCCAAGATATGTTGGACACAGCACTCTCCACTCTGGAAGCAGATTTGTTCCATGGCAAAGAGCTCAAAAGTAAAGTAATTGGCTGGCAAAAATGAGCAAAGAGAGAAAAAGAAATCAGACTATAGCATCTTTCTTTGGTGACAAAGAAGATCAAAACATAGAAACAGAAGACAACAAAGTAAAAACTCCTGCAACAAAAGCCTATAAGAAAAATATGAATTAGGGGGATGGAGCCAAGATGGCAGAGTAGAAATAGCACTTACACTGCACTCCAGCCCACAGCAGTTCAAAATCATGTAAAAGAGGGACTGTGAACAACCTCTGGAGATACAGCACCCAAAGAACAACAGAGAAGCTAACTTCCCATTGAGGACAGACCTGCAGCCCGGCAGGGAATTGCCAGCACAGCTCGCTGGGAGTGGACAACACAGTACTCTGGAAGCCTAGTCCAGGAATGCTTGAGTTGGAGGTTTTAGCCCCAGGGTGGCCAGTACAGCAGCTGGCTGGAGGGACCCCAGAACACCAGAAGCAGTGGCTTTTCCAGAATTTCCAACATAAACTGAGAGGTTAGTGCCCTATGGACTTTGGGACTAGTATTTGGGAGCATGTTGGCTTCTACCCCTGGGGGCGAGAAGTGGCTGAGGAGACGTGGCACAGAGCCATTTTGCAGCTTCATTTGCAGCGTCAGCTCCTGGCCTGTGAACGGTAGGGGGATCCAGCAATCAGTCTGGGGGGAGGGGGGTAATTACTCTTGCTTTAACCTCCCTGGATCTGAATTGCAGTCTGGGGTGGAGGTCTTGGGGTGAGTGTCTAGCTTGCCAGAGAGTATGGAAGCTTCAGGGAGAGCACCCAACTAATACCTCCAGCCGTTAAGAACAGCCCAGTGTTTGGAACGGAAGTTCCCCTGTCTGGTGGCAGAGTCCTACTTTAGCAACATGCCCAAAAGTCAAGTAAGTGAGTGGTAACACGCCTAGGCAAAGGAAACAAAATAAACAGAAAAATTCAACATTAGACTTCTATTTTGGGGGCAAAGAGGATCGAATCATGGAAGAGGAGGAGAACTGGGAGGTCAGAACCCCTGCACCAAAAGCTCCAAATGAAAATATGAGTGGATTACAGGCCATATTAAGAAGGATTTTAACAACCAAATTAAGAGAAGTGGAGTAAAAATTGGGAAGAGAAATGGGAAGGATGCAGGAAAAGTATGAAATGAGAGTCAACAGCCTGACTGAGGAAAATAACATCTTAAAAATTAGACTAACTCAAGGGGCAAAAAAGGTTCAAAAGGGCAATGAGGAAAATGATGCCTTAAAAAGCTGACTTTGCCAGATAGAAAAAAAAGGAATCTCAAAAGCTCACTGAGGAGATTCTTGCCTTCAGAATTAGACTGGAGCAAATGGAAGCTAGTGACTTTATGAGAAAGGAAGATGCTGTTAAACAGATCCAAACAAATGAAAGAATAGAAGGCAAAGTG
Organism: Gymnobelideus leadbeateri; assembly: GCA_011680675.1. Lineage (NCBI taxonomy): Eukaryota > Metazoa > Chordata > Mammalia > Diprotodontia > Petauridae > Gymnobelideus > Gymnobelideus leadbeateri. The sequence continues at coordinate 348,244 of WOXC01006637.1, read as the reverse complement.
AAATATCTCATGGGAAAAACCACTGACCTGGAAAATAGTTCAAGGAGAGATAATTTTAAAATGGTTCGACTACCTGAAAGTCATGATCAAAGCAAGAACCTAGAAATCATCCTTCAAGAAATTCTGAAGGAAAATTGCCTTGATGTTTTAGACCCAGAGGGGGAAATAGAGGTTGAAAGAATCAAGAGATCACCTCCTGAAAAAGATCCGAAAAAGAAAACTCCAAGGAATATTATAGGCAGGTTCCAGAATTCCTAGATCAGGGAGAAAATACTACAAGGAGCCAGGAAGAAACTATTTCAATATTGTGGAAACACAATCAGAATAGCATAGAATCTGGCAGCTTTTATATTGAGGGATTGAAGGGCATGGAATATGATATTCCACAGGGCAAATGACTTGGGATTAAAACCAATAATTACATACCCAGCAAAACTGAGTATCTTATTTCAGGGGGAAATATGGTCATTCAGTGAAATAGAGGACTTTCAAGCATTTTTTAATTTTTTTTTGAAGGGGATAATTTCTTTTTAACAAATGCTTTATTAACTTCTGATTTACATCATTCATTTCCGCAAGATGAACGGAATGGATCTGGCATTAGAGGTTTTAAACTTAAATGTTTAAAATATATATATATATATATATATATATATATATATATATATATATACTATTATTAATACTATTTTGCATGTAACTGGGAGATAAGATGTGCAGGCATTGGGGCACAGAGATTCACCTTGCCCTAATGGAAAAGTTGAAGGAGGTATGGGAGGAAATATGGGAGAGGGCAGATTGGATGAGTGGACATCCTGTGGGACTGCTATCTGGGGTGTTGGTTAGGGGGAAAATGGGGAAAATTTTTTAACTCAAAAATCTTGTGGAAATGAATGATGTAAACTAGAAGTTAATAAAGCATTTGGACAAAAAAGAAAAGTATGAATTATTCACAGACCTTGGAGGAGATAAAAAAAAAAAAAGGATTTTGAAAATCAAGTAAGAGAAGTAGAGGAAAAATTTGGAAGAGAAGTGAGAGTGAGACAAGAAATTAATGAAAAATTAAGTAGCTTACTAAAGGAGACCTCCCAAAATACTGAAGAAAATAACACTTTAAATGAATAGACTAACTCTAATGGGAAAAGAGATCCAAAAAGTCACAGAGAAGAATGCCTTAAAAAACAGAAGTGACCAAATGGAAAAGGAAGTCTAAAAGTTCACTGAAGAAAATAATTCCTTTCAGAATTAGAATGGAACAAATGGAAGGGAAATATATATATATATATATATATATATATATATATATATATATATATATATATATATATATATATATATATATATATATAAAGTTAAAAGGAAGGAGGTCAAACAGGAAAAAAATAGAAAAAATGCACAGGTAGTAATCATAACATTCAATGTGAATGGAATGAATTACCTCATGAAATGGAAGCAAATAGCAGAGTAGATCAAAAAACAGAATTATACAATATGTAGTTTACAGTCAATACACTTGAAACAGAGAAACACACACAATGTAATGGTAACAGTCTGGAGAATAATCTACTATGCTTCAATTGAAGTGAAAATGGACCTAATTAAAATATAAGCAGGAAACTACATCTTGCTAAAGGGCACCAGAAATATGATGCAATAAATATATGTGCACCAAGTTTTATAGCATCCAAATTCTTTCTTTCTTTTTAAATTTATTTTTAGTTTTCAACAGTCATTTACACAAGTTTCTGAGTTACAATTTTTCTCCATGTCTTTCCCCTTCCTCCCACCTCAAGATAACAAGCCTATGGAATACCCCTTATCCCAATCTGTTCTCTCTTATATCCTCTGCCATACCCCCTCTAACATTTTAGTAGGAGAAGATGGATTTCTATACCCCAGTGCCCTTATATCTTATTTTATAGTTGCATGTAAAAAACAACAACAACAATTTTTTAACATTTGTTTTTAAAACTTTGATTTCCAGATTCTTTCCCTACTTCCCTCCTCACTCACTCCCACTGAGAAGATAAGCAATTCAATATAAATTGTACATGTGTAGTTACACAAAACATTTCCATAATAGTTATATTGTGAAAGACTAACTATATTTCCCTCCATTCTATCCCACACCCTTAATTATTCTATTTTTTTTTTTTACTTAGACCCTGTCACTTTTCAAATGCATGTGCTTCTAACTACATTCTCCTCCAATTTACTCTCCCTTGTATCATATCCCCTCTTATCCCCTTTTCCCCTACTTTCCTGTAGGGTAATATACCCAATTGAGTGTGTATGTTATTCCCTCTTTAAGCCAAATTCAATGACAATAAGGTTAAGCCAGTCCCTTTCACCTTCATGTTCTTCCCCTCCATTGTAACAGTTTTCTCTTGCCCCTTTAATATGAGAGAATTTGCCCTGTTCTATCTCTCCTTTTCTCCTTTTATCATCATATTTCTCTCTCACATGTTAATTTGATTTTTTAGATATCATTCCGTCCTATTCAACTGTTCATGTGCCCTCTGTCTATATATACATGTACACACATATATACATGTATGTATACATATATGTATATATACATACATACACACATATACATATATTCTCTTCAACTATCCTCATACTGAGAAAAGTCTAATGATTTACAATTACAGTTTTTCCATGGAGGAATGTAAATAGTTCAACTTTAATAAGTTCCTTATGATTTCTTTTTTCTGTTTAACTTCTCGTGCTTCTCTTGCTTCTTGTATCTGAAATCAAATTCTCTGTTCAGCTCTGGTTTATCCATCAAGAATGCTTGAAAGTCCTCTATTTCATTTAATAACCATATTTCCCCCTGAAGCATTATATTCAGTTTTGTTGGGTAAGTGATTCTCGGTTTTAGTCCTAGCTCCTTTGAACTCATGAATATCATATTCCAAACCTTTTGATCCCTTAGTGTAGAAGCTGCTAGGTCTTGTGTTATCATGATTGTGTTTCCACAATGCTCATATTGTTTCTTCCTGGCAGCTTGTAATATTTTCTCCTTGACCTGGGAACTTTGGAATTTGGCTATGACATTCCTCGAAGTTTTCTTTTTTTTTCTTTTTTTTAAAATTAATTTATTAGTTTAGTTTCAGTTAACAAGATACAATTCCATAGTTCCTTGATTTTCAAATTTCCTTTACTTCCCTTCCCCCTTCCCCCACAACAACATATAGTCCAGTACAGGATCTGCAAATGCATTCATATTAGACATTATTCCAATTACAAAGATGTATTGTACTAGGTGGGATGAAAGATGGTAAGGAAGAAATAAAACAAAACAACGAAAAGAAAAAGATCATTTAGTTTGCTTCCATCAAGATTCAGGCTCAGTTCTTTCTAGTTATGTCTCTGGATGGCGCTTTTCTCACTTTCTTGAGTCTTTCGGGATTGACTTATATCACTGCATTGCTGAAAAGAGCCCAGTCTGTCATAGTTGGTCATCACAGATATTGTATGTCTGTGATTGTATACAAATTTCTTCTGATTCTACTCTTCTCGCTCAGCATCAGTCTGTATAAGTCTCTCCAGGTAATTGTGAAATCCATCACCTCATTTCTTATAGCACAATAAAATTCCATTACATTCATATACCACAACTTGTTTAGCCATTCCCAATTGATGGGCACCCCTTTAGTTTCCAATTCTTTGCAACCACAAAAAGGGCTGCTAAAAATATTTTGTGCATATGGGTCTTCCTCCCACTTCTATGATCTCTTTGGGATATAAACCTAGAAGTGGTATGGCTGGGTCAAAGGGTATGAAATTATTTGAAGTTTTCTTTTTGTGATCTTTTTCAAGAAGCGATCAATAAATTCTTTCCATTTCCATTTTGCCCTCTGGTTCTAGCATATCAGGGCAATTTTCCTTGAAAATTTCTAGAAGGATAATTTCTAGGCTCTTTTTTTGGTCATGGCTTTCAGGTAATCCAATATTTTTTAAATTATCTCTCCTAGATCTATTTTTCTAGTCATTGATTTGTCTAATATGTATGATATGCAATATGATAATAAATAAATGTTGTGAGAAAATAGGGAAACTTATGTGAAACTGATGTTTGTGGCAATATGAACTGATTCAGCCATTCTTGAGAACAACTTGGAACTATACCCAAAGGGCAACAAAACTGTGCATGCCCTTTGATCCAGCAATACCACACAACTAGATCTATATCCCAAAGAAATCATAAAAAGGGAAAATGGAACTACATGTTGAAAATTGAGGGGATGCCTATTAATTGAGGGATGGCCGAATAAGCTGTGGTATCTGAATATAACAGAATACTTTGGTGCAACAGGAAAAGGTGAATCGGCAAATTTCAGAAAAATCTGGAAAGACTTGTACAAACTGATGCAGAGTGAAATGAGCAGAACTAATGAAACAGTGTACCAAATATTAACAACGTTGTGCGATGGTGGAGTAAAAACTTTGAGTCATGAATGACTCAGCTCTTCTCAGCAACACAGTAGTCTAAGACAAGTACAAAGGACTCATGAAGGAAATTGCTATAAGTATCCATATTAAAAAATAAAATAAATTGATGGATTCAGAATGTGGAGCAAAGTCCATTCCCTTCACTTTATTCTTTCTTGTGCTTTTTTTTTCCTTTTGTTCTGTTTCTTATTTCAGAACTAAGACAAATTTGGAAATATATTTACATGATAGAAGATACATAAACTATATCAAACTGCCTACCATTTTCAGAAGAGAGGAGGGAAGGGAAGAAGAGAGGAATATTTGAAGCCCCAAATCTTGTATAAATGAATGCTAAATTTTTTCTTGACATATAAATAGAGTAAAAAATAAAATACTATTTTTAAAAGTGACTTGATAAATCAATCTTTAGTAAAGTCTTACTTGCTAATGGCTTAAGTGTGTATACCTCCCAAGGAAATTTACTTTTAAAACAGGCTACTCCTAAAAGATGAAATCAGTACCTTTTGGTAGGCTTTTGCGGTCAATGAGACACCTTGACATTCAGTAGATAATAATATACAAGTAGTTCTAGGGAGAGTTACCAATAACAAACAGGCGAAATTATAAATCTACCTGAAATTAGACCAACCTACATGAAGTAGCATGTCTGAGAAATAGGTAATGGAATTTTCCCTTCAGAATTTTCAGTCATTATGGAAAATTTTGCATTTTAATATCTTGTTTAGGACTCAGACCTACACTCTGATGAACTGGGCTCCTGATCTGTCTGCCCTTCCTTGGTGCCTTCATAAATATCCCTTTCCTCAATAGCTACAAAGACACTTTGAGGCTCAATATTTAAGCATTGTGATAGTCTATATCAGACAGGGCTTGCTGCAAGTGTTTTCATTCATTTTTTCCTTATCTCCAAAATTAGAGAAAAATAATTGAAGAAAAAAATAACAAAATCTTGTAACAAATATCTTGCTCAATCTGCAAGAAAAATCACTGAGGCAAAACCCTGAGTAAATGGTACATTATTTAATGGTCTGTGGTTCACTCTAATGACGTGGACCTCAAATATTCCTCACAATCTAAGATGCCTCCTTATTCCAGGATCTCATATTTTTTATGGTTAGTACTTTATTTTCCCCCAGTTACATGTAAAAACATTTTAACATTAGTTTCTAAAACTTTGAACTCCAATTTCTTTCCCTTCTTCCTATCCCACACCACCACCTCATTGAGAAGGCAAGCAATTTTATATAGATAATGTGTGTGTAGTTCTGTAAAACATATCCATAATAGTCCTGGTGTGAAAGACAGCATAGACAAAAAATTCAAGAAAAATAAAGATTTTTTGACACAATTACTTTTGATACACTCCTCTCTGAGGATGGATAAGCATTTTTTGAAAATCCTTCAGAGTTGTCTTGGATCACTGTATTGCTTAGAATAGCTAAATGATTCACAGCTGATCATCTAACTATATTGTTGTTACTTTGTACACAATACATTTCACTTTGCATCAGTTCATGCAAGTCTCTTCAGGCTTCCTCTGAGAAAATCCTGCACATCATTTTTCATATGTCCCTTTCCTTCTTTTTTGTCTCCTTTGACATGCAGGCCTAGCAGTGGTACTTCCAGTGCATGGTTTTATAGGCCTATGGGCATAATTCCAAATTATTCTATAAAATATGTGAATCAGTTCTCAACTCCACCAACAGTATATTAAAGTCTCATTTTTCCTCATACCCTCCAACATTTGTGTTTTACTTATTTTGTATTATTAGCCAATCTCAAAGGTATGAGGCAATACCTCAGCCTTGTTTTAATTTACATTTCTCCCATCAAAACTGAGAGCATTTTTTTTTATTATGGCTATAGATAGCTTTTATTACTTCATCTGAAATTTGATCCTACTTTGTGACCTTTTATCAAATGGGGAATGGCTCTTATTCCTATAAATTTGACTCAGTTCTCTTTGTGTATGAGAAATAAGACCTTTATAAGAGAAGTTGCTTCATTTTTTTTTTCACATTTACTCTTGCTAACTGTATGTCTCTCCATCCTATATAAGCCATTTCTTCTTTCTCCTTTCACACTGTCCCTCCATAAGAGTGTTTTACATCTGGCTACTCCTCCCTCAGTCTACGCTCCCTTCTATCATCCCTGCTTCTCTTATACCCTTTCCCTCCTACTTTCCTGTAGATTTCTACACCCAATTGCATATGTATGTTATTTCCTCTTTGAGTCAATTCTGATGAGAGTAAGGTTCACTCACTCCCCCTCAAATTCCCCTCCACTATAAAAGTTTTTTTCTTGGCTCTTTTATCTGAGATAATTTACCCCCATTTTCCTCTCCTTTTCTCTTTTTCCCAGTACATTCTTTTCTCACCCCTTAATTTTATTTTTTATTAGATATCATCCCTTCATATCCAACTCACACCTGTGACCTTTGTCTATATATACTCCTTTTGACTACCCTATCAATGAGAAAGGTCTTAGGAGTCAAAAATGCTATTTTCCCATGTAGGAAAGTAAACAGTTTAACCTTATTAAGTCCCTTATGATTTCCCATTCCTCTTTACCTTCTCATGCTTCTATTGAGTCTTGTCTTTGGAAGTCAATTTTTCTATTCATTCCTGGTCTTTTCAGCAAAAATGCTTGAAAGTACTCTGTCTCATTGAATATCCATTTTTTTCCCTCTTCAAGATTACATTCAGTTTTACTGGTTGGGTGATTCTTGGCTGTAATCTTAGCCCCTTTGCCCTCTGGAATATCATATCCCAAGCCCTCTGATGCTTTAATGTAGAAGCTGATAAGTATGGTATTATCTTGACTGTGGTTCCATGATAATTGAATTGCTTCATCCTGCCTCCTTGTAATAATTTCTCCTTGACCTGGGAACTCTGGACTTTGGTTATAATATTGCTAGCAGTTTTCATTTTAGGATCTCTTTCAGGATGTGATTGGTGGATTCTTTCAATTTCTATTTTACCCTCTGGTTCTAGAATACCAGTGAGGTTTTCCTTGATTATTTCTTGAAAGATTGTGTATAGGTTCTGGTTTTGTTTTTTGTTTTTTTAGTTTTTCGTTTACATCATTCATTTCCACAAGATTTTTGGGTTAGAAATTTTCTCCCCATTTCCCTTACCCAACACCCCAAAACAGCGATCTCAATAATTACCCCCTCCCCAATCTAGTCTCTCCCATCCTAACCGTATCCAATCTAATCTCTCCCAACCTAGCCCCATGACCCCTCCAACTTTCCAGTAGGGGGTGGTGGATGTCCATTCCCCAGTGCCTGTATATCTTATTCCCCAGTTACATGTATTATAATAATAATAATATACATATATTTTAAACATTTGATTTTAAAACTTTGTATTCCAGAATCTTTCCCTACCTCCCTCATCACCCACCTTTATTGGGATGATAAGCAATTCAATATAAGTTGTACATGTGTAGCTATGCAAACATGTCAGTAGCTGATATATTGTGAAAGACTGAATATATTTCCCTCCATCCTATCAAACACCACACTAGTTCTGTTCTCTACTTTGCTCCTGTCCCTTTTAAAAAGTGGGTGCTTCCAACTTCACTTCTCCCCAGCCTGCCCTCCCTTCCATCATCCCCCCTCTCATTCCTCTTCCCCTGTACTCTCTTGTAGGTGAGATATCCTATTTAGTGTGTATGTCATTCCGTCCCTAAGCCCAATTCAATGAGAATAAGGTTGACTCATTCCCTTTTGCCTTCCTGTTCTTCCCTTCCATTGTAACAGCTTTCCCTTGCCTCTTCTATATGAGATAATTTACCAAATTCTATTTTTCCCTATCTCCTCTCATTATATTCCTCTCTCACCTCTTAGTTTCATCTTTTAAGTATTATCCCTTCCTATTCAATTGGTCCTGCGCCTTCTATCTATGAACACTTGTAAACATATATGCACAAATTCATATATGTATTCATATGCCTATATACCCTCCTATGTAGACATATATGTATTTGTGTCTCTGTGCGCATATATATATACACAAATATGTATTATATATACATATATGTATTAAATATAATACATATATATGCATTATATATGCATATATACACATGCATTTCTAGTCCCTTTAATTATGCTCATACTAAGAAAAGTTTTATAAGTTACAATTATTGTTTTTCCATGTAGGGATGTAAATAGTTCAACTTTGATAAGGTCCTTATGATTTATTTTCCATTTACCCTCTCATGCTTCTCTTGCTTCTTGTATCTGAATGTCAAATTTTCTATTCAACTCTGTTGTTTTTGTTTGTTTGTTTTGTTTTGTTTTTTATCAAGAACGCTTAAAAACTCTCTATTCCACTGAATGACCACATTTTCCCCTGAAACATGATACTCAGTTTTGCTGGGTAGGTGATTCTTGGTTTTAATCCCAGCTCCTTTGACCTCCAGAATATCACATTACAGGCACTTTGATACCTCAGTGTAGAAGCTGCCATATCCGGTGTTATCATGATTTTGTTTGCACAATATTGAAAATGTTTCTTCCTGGCTGCTGGTAATATTTTCTCCTTGATCTAGGAACTCCAGAACCTGGCTATAATATTCCTAGGAGTGTTCTTTTTGGGATTTTTTTCAGGAGGTGAATGGTGGATTCAACCTGTATTTTGCCCTCTGCTTCTAAAACATCAGGGCAATTTTCCTTTAGAATCTCTTTAAAGATTATTTCTAGGTTCTTTTTTTAAGCAATTGGGGTTAAGTAACTTGCTCAAGGTTACATGGCTAGTTATTTAATTTCTTTTTTGGGTGCTAATTTTCTGAGACCATAACCATTCCCTGGTCCTCCCAACTCCGGGGCTGGTGCTCTTACTTACTAGGCCACCTAGCCACCTCTATAGGTTCTTTTTTTGATCATGGCTTTCACATAGTCCAATAATTTTAAAATTATCTCTCCTGGATCTATTTTCCAGGTCAGTTGTTTTCACATTGTTTTCACATTGTTTTTCACATTGGCTTCTGTTTTTTTTTTTTTTTTTCATTTGTTTGGATCTGTTTAATAGTACCTTGATTTCTCATAAAGTCACTAGCTTCCATTTGCTCCAATCTAATTCTAAAGGAATTATTCTCTTCAGTGAGATTTTGAGATTCTTTTTTCCCATCTGGCAAATTTGGTTTTGTAAGGCATTCTTCTCCTCATTGGCTTTTTGAGCCTCTTTGGTCATATGAATTTGTTTATTTTTTTTGTTTGTTTTTTTGTTTTCTTAATTTGTAAATTATTTCTTGTTATTTCTTATTTTTATTTATTTATTTATTTTTAACCAAATGCTTTATTAACTTCTGTTTTACATCATTCATTTCCACCAGATTTTGAGTTACAATAATTTTCCCCCATTATTCCCCTACCCAACCTCTCAGAATAGCAGTCCCACAAGATATCGCTTCCTCCAATCTGCTCTCTCCCATACCTTCTCCCATACCCACTTCGACTTTTCCATTAGAGGAAGGTGAATCTTTGTGTCCCAATGCCTGCACATCTTATCTCCCAATTATAAGCAAAAGAGTATTAATAATACTATTTATATATATATTTGAAACATTTAATGGTAAGACCTCGATTTCAGATCCATTTCCTTCCTCCCTTGTCACCCATTCCCTCTGGGGAGATAAGTAATTCAGTATGTGTTGTACATGTCTAGCTATGCAAAACATTATCATAGTAGATATATTGTACAAGGCTGCTTATAATTCCCTCCCACTCATCCCACCCCCCACCTGGTCCATTCCCTACATGATCCTGTCCCTGTTCTATAGTGAGTACTTCCAACCTCCCCTCACCCCAAGGATGCCCTCCCATCCATAATCCCTCCTCTCATCCTACTTCCCCTTATTCTGCTGCAGGTTGAGATATCCCATTTAGTATGTATGTCATTCTCTCCTTGAACCTAATTCAATGTGAATGTGGTTTTGCCTTTTTTTGCCTTCCTATTCTCCCCCTCCCTTGCAACCACTTCCGATTGCTTCTTCTACATGAGATAGTTTACCCTACCTTGTCTCTCCCCATCTCCTCTTGCCACTTTCCTCTCTCACCTCATAATTTCATCCCTTGAGTATTCTCCCTTCCCAACCAATTCAACCTATTCCCTCTATCCATATATATCTGTAACCATATATACACATTCACATATGTATTCGTATGACCACACACCCTTCTTCCATTGTTTTCAAGTGGGAAAGAAATCATCAGTCACAGTTATTGCTTTTCCATATAGGAATGTAAATAGTTCAACTTTGATAAGTTCCTTTTGATTTCTTTTCCCTGATTGCCTGCTCAGGTATCTATTCCTTCTCGAGTCTGGATGTCAAATTTTCTATTCAACTCTGGTTTTTTCCTCAAGAATGCTTGAAAGTCCTCTATTCCACTGAATGACCATATTTTCCCCTGAAACAAAATACTCAGTTTTGCTGGGTAGGTGACCCTTGGGTTTATTCCCAGTTCTTTTGCCCTCTGGAATATCATATTCCATGCCCTTCCATCCTTCATTGTAGAAGCTGCCAGGTCCTGGGCTATTCTGATTGTGTTTCCACAGTATTGAAATTGTTTCTTCCTGGCTGCTTGTAGTATTTTCTCCTTGATCTGGGGATTCTGGAAACTGGCTATAATATTCCTGGGAGTTTTCTTTTTGGGATCTTTTTCAGGAGGTGATCAGTGGATTCTTTCAACCTCTATTTTGCCCTCTGGATCTAAAACATCAGAGCAATTTTCCTTGAGAATTTCTTGAAGGGTGATTTCTAGGTTCTTTCTTTGATCGTGGCTTTCAGGTAGTCCAATAATTTTTAAATTGTCTCTCCTGGATCTATTTTCCAGGTCAGTAGTTTTTCCCATGAGATATATCACATTGCCTTCTAATCTTTCGTTTGTTTGGATCTGCTTAACAGCATCTTGTTTTCTCATAAAGTCACTAGCTTCCATTTGCTCCAGTCTAACTCTGAAGGAATGAATCTCCTCAGTGAACTTTTGAGATTCTTTTTCCATTTGGCAAATTCAACTTTTTAAGGCATTCTTCTCCTCATTGGCCTTTTGGGCCTCCTTTGCCATTTGAGTTAGTCTATTTTTAAGGTGCTGTTTTCCTCAGTCAGGCTGTTGACCCTCATTTCATACTTTTCCTGCATCCTTCTCATTTCTCTTTCCAATTTGTCCTCCACTTCTCTTATTTGATTTTTAAAGTCCTTCTTAAGGTCCTCTATGGCCTGCAACCCGCTCATGTTTTCCCCTGGGGCTTTTGGAGCAGAATTTCTGACCTCACAGTCCTTTTCCCGCTCATTGCCCCCAAAATAGGAGTCTAGGTTTGCATTTTTCTGTTTCCTTTGCCTTGGCATGTTGCCACTTAATTACTTGACTTTTGGGCTTGTTGCCACACTATCGCTTTAAGGCCAGATAGAGGAATTTTCATCCCGAACTTGTGGGGGGCAACTTCCTTTCTGGCAAGATGTAAACCCACCCACGACTTCTGCCCTAGATCACAATCCAGATCCAGGGAGGTTAAAGCAAGAGCTATTACCCCCCAAGACTGATCACTGGATCTCCCTAATTCGCAGGCCAGGAGCTGGAACTGCCTCTGAAAACTACAAAATGGCGTGTCTCCTCAAGGCTTCTAGACCCAAGGGGAGGGAGCCTATGCATTTCCCAAATACTGGTCCCAAAGTCCATAGGACACTAACCTCTTACTTTGTCCTAGGCATGTCTATGTTGATAATTCTGGAGTCTCCACAGCTCCTGGTGTTCTGGGGTTCCTCCAGCTGGCTGCTGGCCCTGCCGCCCTGGTGCTAAAACCTCGGCTCACAGGGACCTGGGCTCCGCTTGGCTCGGCTCCCTGTGCTCTGCGGGCTGCGTGCTGCTGGTTCCCAGACCGCTGCACTGGTCCTTCCTGCAGGGCTGCTGGGCTGTCCTCAGCGGGAGGTTAGCTTCTCTGTGTCGTTCTGTGGGTGTTGGGGCTCCAGAAGTTGTTCAGAGTCCCCTTTTACATAGTTTGAGGGTAATCTGGGGGCAGAGTGGCTTAGATGAGCTGTTTCTACTCCGCCATCTTGGCTCCGCCTGAATTTGTCTATTTTTAAGGTATTTTTTCTTCAGTCAGGTTGTTGACTCTCTTTTCATGATTTTCTTGCATCATTATCATTTCTCTTTCCAATTTTTCCTCCACTACTCTTATTTGGTTTTCAAAATCCTTCTTAATTTAAAAATCCTCTATGGCTTGTAAGCAGCTTATTCTTTTGATGGAAGCTTTTGGTGGAAGAGTTCTGACTTTGTTGTCTTCCTCCTGTTCCATGCCCCAATCATTTTTGTCCCCAAAAAAGGGATCCAAAGTCGGACCACTGTGCTTGCCTTGCTTTCCTCGCTTGCCAATGTTATCACTCAATTACTTGACTTTTGAGCTTTTTCACACAGTAGAACTCTGCTTCTACAGGGGGCAGCTTTTGTCCCAATTACTGGAGTCTTCTCAGCTGCTGTAGCTATTAATTGGCTGCCCTCTCTGAAGCCTCCACACACTTTGGCACACTGGTCATGCACCCCAGGACCTCCACCCCAGACAGTGATCCAGATCCAAGCAGGTTAAAGCAAGGTTGATTACCCCTCAGACTGGATGTTTGGTCCCCCTACAATCTGCGTGCCAGTAGCTCTGAAGCCAACATGTGGCAGTGGCTGCACAGCCACCATGCCTCAGCCACTTCTTGCCTGTGGGCAAAGGCCAGACCAGTCTTCCAAACTCCCAGGTGCCAAAGCCCATACTACATTGACCTCTCACTTTTTCCTTAGCATCTATGGGTTGATAATTCTGGAAACTGCCAGAGTTGCTGGTGATCTGAAGTCTGTCCAGCCAGGGCTCGTTGTGGCTGCCCTGAGGCTAAAACCTCCCTCTTGCTCAGGCCTGGGCCCAGCTCCCAAAGTGGTGCACTGGCCCTTTCCTGCGGCCTGCTGGACTGTATTCAGCTGGAAGTTAGTTTCTCTCTTTCATTTTGTGGGTTCTATAGCTCCAAATATTGTTTAGAGTCATTTTTTACATGAATTGGAGGAGGTGGGTGTGGGATCTCTGTAGAAGTCCTGTTTCTACTCTACCATCTTGACCTAGGTTCTGTTTTTGATTGTGACTTTTGAGTCACAATTTTTAAATTATGTCTCCTTAATCTGTTTTTCTTCTTTTTTTCATTCTTTTCATTTTGTCTTTTTTGTTTGTTTGTGTCTTGATTTTTTATTATGCCATTAGCTTCCATTTGTTCCATTCTAATTTTTGAGAAATTATATTCTTTCATGAAATTATGGACCTTCTTTACCATTTAGTCAGTTCTGTTTTTTAAGGTATACTTCTCTTCATTGGCTTTGGGACCTCTTTTACCATTTGGCCTATTCTAGTTTTAAGGTATTATTTTCTTCAGCATTTTTTGTGTGTCTCCTTTAACAAGGTGTTAAATCAGTTTTCATGATTTTGTTGCACGCCTCTCATTTATCTTCCCATATTTTCCTCTCCCTCTATTACTTGATTTTCAAAATCCTTTTTGAGAAGATCTTCCATGGTTTGAGCCCAAATCCAATTTTTCTTGGGGTTTGGGATGTTGAAGGTTTGACTCTGTAGTCTTCTCCTGAGTGTAGGTTTTAATCTTCCTTGTCACCATTGTAACTTTCAATAGGCAGAGGTTATTTGCACATTCTCCCAGCTTGTTTCTTGACTTTTAACTTTTTGTTAAAGTGGGGATCTGTTTCCATGATGGAGGGCATGCTTTCCCAAACTTTAGGGGTTTTGTGCAGCTGTTTTCAGAGACACTTCTAGGGACTTCTACGTTTTCAGTTCTCCTAAGGTGTTATGATACAAAGAGAGATTTTTACTCTTCTCCCAGCTGGTCCTCTGGTCTGTGAGAGCCCACCAATGCTCTTTTCTGCCCTGATACTGTAGGAAGGGTCTTCTATCCACTGCTGTCACATGTTCTGCTGTGCTGGTGCTCCTTCTCTCCCTGGGACTGCCATCTAGTACTATGACACAGATCTGAGTTTGTGCAAAGCAAGACAATCTGCCTTAATGCTATCAGAGAGACCTCTGTAATCTTCTGACAAGCTATTCAACCCTCTTACAATCTAGGGCTAGAACTCCAGAAACAGCCTCTGTTGCTGCTGATTCCGTCACTCCCAAGACCTACTCCTGCTTTTCTCGGCCCAGGGCCAAGCTGGAGGGGTCTGCCCCGGACTGTTCTCCACTCTCACCTTGGCAAGACAGACCTTCCCTGTTGACCTTCTAAGTTGTCTTTTCTGTCTATGGACTGAGAGGTCTGGATTCAGTGATTCAGTCTCCACAAGGCCTGTTCCTAGTTTGCTGGGGTTAAGGTTTCTTGGACATGCACTGGACTTCACTCCTCTCTCACTCTCCTGCAACAGATACTTACTGTCAACCTTCCAAGTTGCCGTTGCCTGTAAATTTGTTTCACTCTATCTTTGTGTGCATTCTGCTGCTCTATAATATGTTTAGATTAATTTTAATAGGTATTTCTAAAGGTTTGGGGGATAGCTCAGGGGAGTCCCTGCCTATACTCTGCCATGTTTGCTCCACCTCCCAGGGTCTTATTTTTAAGGGTCAATACTAGATTTGATAGATGAACATTGTTTTTCTTTGTTTTGAGCTAAAACGTTCATTTATTTAATAGCAGTAATAATTTAAAATTATAAAAATCCTTTCTGTTGTTGAGCATTAGAGGGCAAGGTTATAAAGACAGACAGGATGATGGGGGAGAGGACAGCTCAAGGGGAAGTGGATAGTTCGCATGTTGGATGGCAGTGAAACAGCCAGACTCCACCGGCCTTCCCACCTCAGAACATTGTCTATGTTCCCTCTGAGGGAGTTACAATGGTTAGAGGGGCTGTTGGAGAGAAAGCGGGAAAATAAGTATCTCAAATCCACAACCACAGAGAAGGCCTAGCCACATCCATCCTTCATTTCAAACAACCTCATACCTGCTAGGATCCAGACAGATGAAAACCTGGACTCTTTGAAAGCTAGTTCAGTGGTGGCCATCAATTGGCTGGAGAGACAGAGCTTCACTGGAACCATCAGATGAGTTGGGGACTGGCGGATAGAGAGGGGGGAGAAGGTCTAAAGGCCTTCTGTGCCTACAAAGCTTGTTTAAAAAAAGAAAGGAAAAGGGGGAAAAAGGAGGTCTTGTGGTCTCCCGCCCCCTCCATTCCCCCCACTGTCTCCTGGGTTCAGTGTGGGGTGGGGGAAGATTAGCTGATCCCTCTGACCAGGAAGCAGATGGGCAATGGACAAGGGTATGGTTGGGGGCAAATGGGAAAGAGGGAAGAAGGTCGGGGGGTGGTTGGTTGGACTGGCTGGTGGTGAAATTCACGAGTTGTTTGTTGAGTTTTCATTACATGGCAAACTGGAAGAGGAGGAAGAAAAATTCATTCCATTCAGCCCCGGGGGATTTGTGGCAGTATTCTGTCCACTTAAGCTTTTCTGACACACTGGGTAGGTATCATGCTGTTCCAGCCAGGGGACTATGTAGCCATCGTGGAATAAGTGACTGCAAGGTAACTGCTGGACATTCTCAGCCAGCATATAGTCATCTTTGCATACAGGACATTTTAACCCTGAACCTACATGTTCCTCTGTGACTTGTATGGTGGGAAGGGGTTGTATTTTCTCTTTGTCTGCTGGTGGGGGACCGGTGTTTGCAAACTGATTGAGGAGCTGTGTAATGATCTCATCCAGGCCATTAGCACCCCATGCATAGTCCATTGGATTTGAATGCAAAACATCCCATGGGCCCAATCCCAGGTTTGGTATTGTTGCAGGTGCAATAATTCCATTGACCAACTGTTGAATAATCCCTCCTAACATTAGGACACCTTCATGCCTGCCTGCAGCATGCCATGCAGTGAGCCATGATGGTGGAGGGATTGGTGTTCTCTCTCCCACCTGTTCTCTGAGTCCCTGGCATCCTCAGACTGCACCCCAGAGCCGAATGTGGGGAATTCAAAGCTGTCATCAAAAATCCCAAAGGCAAACTGGCCATAGCCCCGGGGCAAGGTGAATAAATGCTGATCCACATTTTCAAATGGTTGTCTGTTCTGATCCGTGGGAGCTGTAGCTGAGTTGGAAATATTTTCAGGATTTCCGGTCTCTTCCGGAAGCTCTTCAATAAATCCAGACTCACACTTTGGGCAGATATAATCCGGCAGCCGCAGGGAGATCTCGGCCAAACAGGGCTGGCAGAACTACTGTCCGGGCTGCAGCTAAGCCTCCGCCATTTTCCTCCCCCGCCCTTACCACCATCCCCCAGAAACCCCACCCCACACGCGCAGCGCCCTCGCGCCCACCCCGCCTCATATAGGCACGCAAGCATTCCGATAGATGAACGTTGTTGATGGACTATACAAAATGCAGCAACCAATTTGTTGATAGAACTTATTTCATGGGCCAAAAAGGATGCATTAACTAGAAATGGTATGTCAATAGGTGTGGTCTTGGGTTGGGTGAAGCATGGGGCATCTGGTCGTGAGATAGTCATAAGATGGGTACCTGCTCACAGTAGACAAAACGGAATGGTCTAGAGGTAGTAAGGAAAACCAAGAATAGAGGATCTTTCATTATATTCCCATGATTAAGTAAGTGTAGTTATGGGTATAATATACTGAACTTAATTACTCCTACCCATATGGAATCATATCAAACTGATTAATATTGACTGGAATAGAGTAGGAGTCCAAATGAATCATTTTTCATATATGCACAGCTTGAAGTACATACATGCACTCAATCAGAATGGCTTGACTGAGACTGACAACACTTCCCTCTACAATATGCCTTGATTTGTACACTTTCTACACTACCACTAAAAGTATGTGCCAAGGAGCAATACCCACATTTCACATATTTATACCTGAAGACCCAAAATACATATAGAGTTTAGTCAGAGCACTGTAGGAAAGTGTATTTCCATTAAATTACAATGGGCTACTACTTTCTGACACCATGTTTCTGTGCAACTAATCAGTCACTGAAACTAAGCACTAAGCCTCCACACTCAACACATATGCAAAAATATTACTTATCCTTAATATATCCACAATATATTCAAAAGTTAACTAAACATTTTGTTTAGTCTTTAAAAGATATTTTGCTTCACAAAGGGAAGACCAGTATAAAATAGATTTGCAAAATTTTCCAATAACCTGAAACAAACAAAGATGGCAAGATAATTATCTCTCTAACATGCCTACTGTGCCAGTTACTAGCTTTAGAGGGTTAAAATGATTACTTTATAGGTGAGGGCAGCAGTTGGGATGGAAATGAATGTGGATGCTAAATGCTAGAATCTATAAACCCTTTCCACCAATGACAGATGTCTGTTGCTGATTTAAAGTTTACCATGCTTAGTACTTGGGTCAAAAATGCAATTCTTGTAGGGAATTTATTACATATTATGACTAGGTGTCAAATATAAACTGGATGGGACCTTAGAAATTGTCTATCACAACATCCTTTTTACAACATCCTTTTTTTTCTACATAGTCCCAGAATGATTCTGTACCTGGAATGAAATGGATGGTTAGCAGAACAGGAATTTTCTATCATCAATTTATATTTCTTTCCACAAATACACCACATCCTCAAAATTTAAGAATAAATTGATTAATTTGTGAGTAAGTGAAAAAATAAAGACAAGGTCAGTGTTACAGCCATAAACTTTACATTGATTTCTGTTGTTTTTAAACTGAATCCATAAAAAATCATTATGTTTAAAATCTATGTGCATAAAAGCTTTTATTGAAATACCTGATGTGGTATTGAGGTACACACCATTTAATGATTCCTCATATCTTCCTGGGTTTTCAGTCATTTGGAAATGGAAGGAGAAGTCAGCTTGTGGTATGCCACCTCCCCCTACACACATACCAGTTTATAAAGTATCAACAAAAATTAATTACAATACAGATGTAAAACTTCATGATATGTTGGTGGATAAGGAACCTTAAATTTATGTCAGACATGAATTGATATAAGAACATTTTAATTCCACCCTGGAAATCAGAGCCAGAAGCTATTCATATGAAATAGCATATCTGTCTACTCTCCCAAGACCTGGTACAGGCAATTAAGAACAAGGTAGTATATCTTCCTTTACCTCAGCAGGAGAGAATATTTACTTTGTTGGATAATGGTAAGGTAGAGAATAGTTTGGACATTCTGGTAAATGATGTTCCTAGAAAAAGGAATGCAATAGGATAGTAATTAGTAGAGTCAGCAAGATGTGTCACATGTATAAATGTATTGATGCATAGCATGCAGGCAAATTCATTGACATATATTCTGCAAGTGGCTTCTAAGAGTATAAAAAGAAAAATAAAAGGATGGAGAGACTGCATTATCATGAGTACTTGCAACACTGCTCGTGAGTTTTGTGATATTTGAATACACCAGGAACTCCAGTGTAGATAATATTGATATTTAATAAAAGAATCATTTAAAAGATGAACCCAGACCCATACTCAAAATGCCAATAGGTCCTTTAGTCTCTGACTTCTTTTCCTCCCATTTCAATCATGGTCTACTTTATGTCAAACTAGCTCTTATTATTTAGACTATTTTATCTGGTAGATGTATAGGTACTCAAATACTAAAATTAGATGTGATCTCATCAATTTGGGAATTCGTACTAATGGTACATCTTGTAACCATGCCATGTCTGCCCATGATTTGTAACATTTGATCATGTTCATCCAAAACAGGTTATTTAGGGGGTCTGCCTAACATGCTATAAATATTTCTTGGGTTTTTTTTTTGTTTGTTTTGTTTTTTCTCCATGTTCTGAGCATGCTAATGGAGCACTAATGACCTGTCATTACTTGAACATTACATGTGATCAGCTAATCTGTTCTTCTGGTCACAAAATTTCTTGGTCACAATATTAACTCTTATTTTAAAAAATTTCTTGATTCGTTATGCCATATATTCAGAAATTTCAAGAAGGTACATTAATATCATGAACTTTTATTTTCAGGGGAAGCTTGGGAGGACCGAAAAAGGCCTTGAAATTTCCTAAAAACTATCAGGTCTGCTCTTCTACTTTTCCAATCTAGATCCATTTTATTGCCCATATTTTCTTTTTCAGGTTACTACAGTGTTGAGCAAGTTTATAGAGTAGCCATCCAAATGTATGCTCAACTCAGAGCAACTGAACTTCATCCACTTTGTTTTTCCTGCGTGGATGGATAGGCTAAACTCCTTTCAATGATGATAACTCTCTCTCCAAAGACTCTTCAAAATCTTGGGGCTTGATACAATAAACATAATGTCATTTTCAAATAATGGGATCTGATGGATATCAATATACAAAGGGAAACCATAGTTAACTTAAACTCTGTGCTAGATCTTATCAATGACTGAATTTCTTTGACAAACATTCATATCTCTGTTTTAACATATGCATGGTATTTCTCTTTGGACTATTGTGCAAGACTCTTTCTTTTTGCTAAAGCTTCCCAGAAATCCTGAATGATCTTGGCAGATAGGTAGGAGATATGTTATCCTATAGAATCAAATGCCTTTTTCTTAGTCAATAATCAATCAACATGATAGAATCTTATATTCTTTTTATTTTTCAGCTAATTTTGAGATGAAAGTGATGTAATTCATTTTTAATTATGATTGTCTAATACCTACTACAGACCTCCCTAATAAAGACTCCATCAAAGATGTTGATTTATGTAAAGATGGTTGTGGTAAGGATTTTTTATGGATGTGAGAGTAGGAACACAGAGAAGTAATTAGTGATCCTCCTTTAGTCACCATGTTTAAGTTTTGATTTTTTTCACCATGTATTTTTTATCTTCCTCTTGCTTAGATGACATGTGTATTGATCACTCAATACCCTTACAATTGTATTACTGATTTCTTCTGTAGATCCTTGCATTGATTTCTTCTATAGACTTTAATACAACATAATTGCTTATACCTTCTTTATACACATTTGTGCCATTTCCATTCTCTCTATGAACACATACAGGATAAGGAAGGTAAGATATAAATTCACTTCTTGCTTTATATTTGACAGAAAAAATGTTTTTGTGAAAGTGATTTTGCAAATCCTTTTCATTTTTTATTCTGTTTGCAATCCTTCCATCTTCATCCTTGAATCCCTTGGGATGGTTTTGCTTAGCTAGATATGTGGAAAACTTGTTTTAAGTCAGTTTTGTCCTTCACTTCTCCATTCTACTTTCTGAAATGATACCACATCACTCATATAATCTGTGTAATATTTTAGAGACATGTTTATATTTTAACTACATTTGCCTTTGCCAGCTATTTCTCTCCATTTGCTAAGTCAGGTTTCTGCTGAGTGGATGTTTTTTATTCTTTTAATCTCTTTTGTGGAAAATAATTTATACTGGAAAAACCTCAGGATGAATCTGCTGTAGTTAAGGTCTATGTGGATGCAGATGTGTTCATTAAAATGTAACATTGGTACTAAAGTGACAGGGTCATTAAAATCACTTTTAATTGTCTATCATGTTTTGTTTTATAAACTATTCTGCATTTATTATTTCTGTCCTCAAAAATAACCCCCTGAAGATGGAAGAGCCCAATTTAAATGCTAACAGCGACGCTTATTATCTGTGTGATCATCGGCAAGACACTTAAGTTCTAAGTGTATCAGGTAACTACCTAGAATTTATTTACTAAGTTTAAGACAAGTTGATATTGCCATAGTTGGAGGAAATTCACATAATCACTTAAATGTATGAAAGTACAATTACTTTCTATATATAAATAGTTTCTGCCTTCTATATTAATCAATAAAGACTTATTGAATAGATGGATATTCAATTCAGTACATCTAGTTTAACTGACTGAATAAAGATACAAAAAGAGTCAAGGAAATATTAACTCCCACTAAGGAGCTCAAAATCCTGCTGGGATGACAATTAAAATAACAATCTGGCTCAGTGCTGTAGATAACAACAAGAATACAAAGGAAGGGAACCCTAGAACTAAAATGCTGATAAAGACTTCATGGGCAGAAAGAATTTTAATCAAGATGAAAAGGAAACAAAGATTTGGGGAAAAATCAGAAAAAAGGGTTTATAACAGAAGAACTGCATAAGAAAAAGCACAGAAGTTGGAGTGAGCATGGTGCAAGTCAGTATGGGAATTTTCTTCTATGTCATATAGTAGAATCTCCCTTTTCCTTCAAGACACAGCTCAAGCACCACTTTCTCCACAAAACCTCTTTTGATTCCCCAAATTTATCGTATTTAACTACCTTTCATTTATTACATTTATTCTCTTTATATCTATTCTTAATATTTCATGCATTGTAGTTTAAATCTGCACTAAAACTTTTGGGGGGCATATTGGGGAAGGTCATTCTGTGCACTAAGACTTTTGGAACACCCTGTATATGTGCTTGTTATCTCCATGCAATTTTCACAGAGTAATGATTGTTTCATTCTTCATGTTTGTATCCCAGAATGTAAAATAGTTTATAGCACAGAGTGGGCATATAATAATTGCTTGTTGATTGATAAAACACTAAATCACTGTCATACCAGAAGCCAAAAGCAGTTGTATTCTTCTAGGAATAGTGTCATCAATAAATAATTAAGGCAAATTTCAGCAAAATGTGTTAACTGCTTTGAAAAAAAATGCATATCTCTCTCTCTGTCATCCCCAGCCCTCCCAAGTGTAAACAACAAAGACAAGGATAGTTTTACAACTTTCTTGAGATTTAGTGGCCCCATTAAAGTGGCTGTAAGAAGCCTATCCCTTCTGGCAGATCATTAACCTTGGGAAAGGTGCTAAAACTATCCACAGAAGTTGTATCTAGTAACAACATGAAATATTTAAACTCCCTCTTGTAGTTTATTTAAAATTTGACCCAAATAAGACTTTAGGAAGGAAACAAGCATTTATTAAGCACTTACTATGTAGTAGGCATTGTCTTAAGCAATTTGTAAACATTATCTCATTTGATCGTCAAAACAAAAATTATAGGTAAGTGTTATTATTTTCCCATTTGACAGTTGATGAAATTGAGGCAGACAGAGGTCTAATGATTTGCCTAGGGCCATAGAACTAATCTGAGGTCAGATTTGAAATTAGGTCTTCCTAACTCCAGGCTCAGAACTCTATCAAAGTTCTACTGGGCTGTCTTATGAAATAAAACAAGGATAAAATAATCCTCACCCACATTGTTTCTCTAAAGCACGGAAAACCCCCACTGTTCCACTCGAGGCTCTCCATAATCTGTATACCAAATTTCTCACTTCAACTCAGGTCTCATATACTCAGCTACTTTCTATCCATCTCTATCTTTTGCTGGTGATATACTTGCAACTAAAATA
Source organism: Gymnobelideus leadbeateri (assembly GCA_011680675.1). Classification (NCBI taxonomy): domain Eukaryota; kingdom Metazoa; phylum Chordata; class Mammalia; order Diprotodontia; family Petauridae; genus Gymnobelideus; species Gymnobelideus leadbeateri. The sequence continues at coordinate 325,422 of WOXC01006637.1, read as the reverse complement.
CTCACCCAAGTGGAACCCAGAATCTTCTACCCAAGAAGTAATGCCCTTTTCTAGCATCTCCATTTCTGTTGCAATCAACAGAAATTAATAACAGAACCTTATCCATAATTGAAATTGTGGGGCTGCCATTATTTTTCTACCTCCCCCATGGCCAACTTACCCCTATTCAATCAGCTACAGAATTAATTTGCAGTATTATTCTACTATCTTTTTTCATGTAGTCCTCTACACCTCAAATAAAAGTCCCTTCCTCTTCCTCCCATATACCTCTTAAAGGCCTAATTCCATTCTGATTCTATACCTCTCTCCTACTTTCCAGGCTCTCAATAATAGAGGAGAATTTGAATAGATAAAATGAATCACCATTTTTTTCTTTTTTTTTTCTTTTACAAAATGCATTTAAAATTGGAAGCGTTTTTTTACATATAACTTTAATCTTTATATCTATCCCCAATATACTATCTTCACTGATGTCACCCTATTCAGGTCCTAATCTTTTCTTGTCCAGGAAATTATAATATTCTCCTAACAATATTCTCAACTTTAATAGCTCCTTGTTCCAATATATGGTTTATCTATACTATTCCACAAATAATCATTTAATGTTGTAATTATATTGTCAATTATTTGGTTTTACAATCATTTGGAAAGCACTAACTATATGGTAAGTGCCCAGCTAGGTAGTATGGATATTAAACCCAATACAAATTCCTTGGCAAAAGGCATCTGCATTCTAATAGGAGAAATAACATGTAAACAGATATGGAAAAACAGAATAGATACAGAATAAATACAAAATAATTTCAGTGAGAGGGAGAGCACTACCTGGGAAAATCAAGGCAGGGTTTTTTGTTTGTTTGTTTGTTTTTTGTTGTGTTTTGTTGTTGTTGTTGTTTTTCTGAGGAGATAGCATTTGAACAATACTTTTAGAGGAGCTTGGGAATCTGAGTGGTACCCATATTATAAGAAAACATTATTGTCTGCATAAAAACATGAAGATCATGAACAGAATGCTATATAGAGAGAACAGCAAGAAGGCTAGTTTGGTGGAAATTTTTTTGTATGAGACAAAAAGTAAAGTGAAATAATTTTGGAAAAATAAATTGGTTCAAGAGTTTGAAGAACTTTCAATGGATAAAAGAGAAGTTTGCATTTTCTCCTCAAACAAATAAAGCAATCACTAAAGCTTCTTCAGCAAGGATGTAACAAGGATCAATATGTATTTTGGAAATAACAATTTGGCATCTCTGTGTAGGATGGACAAGAAAGGGGAGAGTCTGTAAAAAGTGAAAACCAGGGGTGGAGCCAAGATGGTGGAGTAGAAACAGCACTTCCACAGCACTCCAACCCCACACCACTTAATATTATGTAAAATGGGACTCAGAACAACCTCTGGAGCTCCAGCACCCAGGAGAATGACACAGAGAAGGTAACATCCCACTTAGGACAGCCTAGAAGGACAGCAGGGAGCTGGCCAACCCAACACTCTGGGAGCTGAGCCCACAACAATGTGATTCATAGGTTTTAGCCCCAGGGCGGCCAGACTAGCAGTCGGCTGGAGGGACACCAGAACACCCAGCTGTGGCTTTTCCAGAATCACCAACATATAGATGCCTAGGACAAAGTGAGAGATTAGTACCCTATGGACTTTGGAACCAGTATTGGGGGAAAGCATCGGCTTCCTCCCCTGGAGATAAGAAGCTGCTGAGGAGCCCTGGCACACCCGCCATTCTGCAGCTTCATTTGCAGCTTCAGCTCCTGGCCTGTGAACTGTAGGGGGATCCAGCAATCAGTCTGGGGGGTAATCTCTCTTGCTTTAACCTCCATGCATCTGGATTGCAGTCTGGGGTGGAGGTCTTGGGGTATACGCCAAGCTTGCCAGAAGGTGTGGGGACTTCAACCAGGGCACCCAACTAATACCTCTAGCACTTGAAAAGACCCCAAAGTTTGGGATGGATGCTCCCCTGTCTGGTGGCAGAATCCTACTGTGGCAACAAGCCCAAAAGTCAAGTAATTAAGTGGCAACATACATAGGAATAGGAAACAAAATAAACAGAAAAATTCAATGTTAGATTTCTATTTTGGGGGCAAAGAGGATCGAAGCATAGAACAGGAGGATGACTTTGAGGTCAGAACTCCTGCACCAAAAGCCTCAAATGAAAATATGGGAGGGTTACAGGCCATAGAGGATCGTAAGAAGGATTTTAAAAACCAAATAAGAGAAGTGGAGGAAAAATCGGGAAGAGAAATGAGAAGGTTGCAGGAAAAGTATGAAATGAGAGTCAACAGCCTGACTGAAGAAAATAACACCTTAAAAAGTAGACTGACTCAAATGGCCAAAGGGTCAAAAAGGCAATGAGGAGAAGAATGCCTTAAATAGCCGAATTTGGCAGATGGAAAAAGAATCTCAAAATCTCACTGAGGAGATTCATTTCTTTAGAATTAGACTGGAGTAAATGGAAGCTAGTAACATTATGAGAAATCAAAATGCTGTTAAACAGTTCCAAGCATTTGAAAGAATAGAAAGCAATGTGAAATAGCTCATGGGATAAACCACTGACCTGGAAAAGAGATCCAGGAGAGATAATTTAAAAATTATGGGACTATGATAGCTATGATCAAAGAAAGAACCTAGAAATCATCCTTCAAGAAATTCTCAAGGAAAATTGCCCTGATGTTTTAGAATCAGAGGGCAAAATAGAGGTTGAAGGAATCCACCAATCACCACCTGAAAAAGATCCCCAAAAGAAAACTCCTAGGAATATTATAGCCAGGTTCGAGAATTTCCAGATCAAGGAGAAAACACTACAAAGAGCCAGGAAGAAACAATTTCAGTACTGTGGAAACACAATCAGAATAGCACAAGACCTGGTAGCTTCTATACTGAGGGATTGCAGGGCATGGAATATGATATTATGGACGGCAAAGGACTTGGGATTAAAACCAAGAATCACATACCCAGCAAAACTGAGTATCACGATTCATGGGAAAATATTGGTCATTCATTAGAATAGTGGACTTTCAAGCATTCTTGAGGAAAAAACTAGAGTTGAATGGAAAATCTAACATTCAGAAACAAGAAGCAAGAGATGCTTGAGAAGGTAAACAGGGAAAATAAATCAAAAGCAACTTACCAAAGTTGAACTATTTACATTCCTACATGGAAAAACAATAACTGACTGATGAAACCTTTCTCAGTATGAAAATAATTGAAGAAGGGTATATGGGCATATGAATACATATGTGAATGTGTGCATATATGTGTACAGATATACATGGATAGAGGGCACAGGTTGAATTTGGTGGGAAGGGATGTTACTTAAGGGGTGAAATTAAGAGATGAGAGAGGAATGTGGAAAGAGGAGAATGGGAGAGACACGGTGAGGTAAACAATCTCATATAGAAGAGCCAAGGGGAAGTATTTGCAGGGGAGGGGAAGAACAGGAAGGCAAAAAGGCAAAACCATATCAAAACCATATTTTCATTGAATTTGGCTCAGGAAGAGAATGACATACATACTAAATGGTATATCTCACTGTGCAGGAGAGTAGGAGGGAAAGGGATGAGAGGAGTGATGATGGAGGGTAGGGCATGATTCGGAGAGGGGAAGTTGGAGCCACCCCTTGTGAAGAGGGACAGGATCAAAGTAGGGAATGGACAATGTGAGGGGTGGGATGGGTGGGAGGGAAATATAGCCAGTCTTTTAAAATATTTCTACTATGGCAATGTTTTGCAAAGCTATACATGTACAACATATACTGAATTGCTTATCTTCCCAGCAGGAATGGGTGACAAGGGAGGAAGGGAATGGATCTGGAATTTGAAGTTTCAAAATTAAATATTTCAAATATATAAAAATATTATTATTAGTGCTATTTTGCATGTAATTGGGAGATAAGGTGTGCAGGCATTGGGGCACAGAGATTCACCTTGCCCTAATGGAAAAGTCGAATGTGGTATGGGATAGGATATGGGAGAGAACAGATTAGAGGAGGGGATATCCTGTGGGGCTGCTATTCTGGGGTGGTGGGTAGGGGCAAAATGGGGGGAAAATTGTAACTGAAATCTAGCGGAATGAATGATGTAAACCAGAAGTTGATAAAGCATTTGAGAAAAACAGTGAAAACCATTTAAAGTCTATTGAAGTAACTCATGAAAGAGATGATGAAGAGTTCACTTTGTCTGTGAGTGGAGAGGAGGAGAGAGATGCAAGACATGATATTAAACAGAATTGAAAGGACTTGCTAACAGATTATACATGACGTGTTTTGGAGTGGTAAAGGAAAGGATGAGCCTGAGATTGCAAATCTTCATGCCTGGAAGGTTAGTGGTCCCCTACCCAGTGACAGAGAAGTTTGGAAATGAAATGAGTTTAGGGAGAAAATGAGTTTTAGTTTAGGCATGTTGAGGATCCGATGTTTATTGTATAACTATGAGGAACTATTTTGCAGGCAAATCTATGAAGTGTAACTAAAACTCAGAAGAAAAATGAGGACTGAGTGAGAAATCTCTCCTCAGCTCAACCTTCAGATCCTTCAAATCATTCACAGAATAAATTCTTGACCCTAGCATTCAAGTCCCATCATTGTATATTGTCTTTCCAATTTTGTCTCACACTGCCCTTTTTCCAAACTGTGTTACGGTCAAACTGTATTACGTTTCTTTTGCCTTTTCTCATAAAGTCCCTTATGCCTGAAATGGAATATTTTTCCTCAAAACCCAATGTTTATTTATTGAAACCCTCCCTTCTCTTCAAGGTTTAACTTCATTCTGATTCTGTAATACCCTCCTACCCTCCAGGTTCTAGGATCTGGGTAATGATTTGAATTCTTAGAAAAAAACCATCAATAAATCAAGGTTTTGTTTGCATCTTTGATTTAAAATTGAAGAGGATCTTAGAAGTTATGTGGTAAACCCTCTCATTTTACAGATGAAGGGACTGAGGCCCAGAGAAGTTAAAGGATCTAGCCAACACAACAGACATAGAAAGTGACAGGAGTAGAATTTGCTTGAGCAAAATCACCCCTTCCAAAACTATGAGTTATCCTAAGAGTAAAATTATAATCACCCTCCTCCAACCAAGACTTTCCCAAGAAGTAAGGTTTCCTTTCCTGAAATTTGGATGGAGTTGAATCGGCAAGGTGCTGCCTGAGAGAGAAAAGAAAATATCTAGGGGAGGAATTACCTACCTTATTGATCAGGAACAGCTTGTTGAAACTTTACTTATTTTTCAAGTTTTGTTGTTTTTTGTTTTTTATTTTTGCTTTTTGGAGGACAATTTGCCCAAGGTCACACGGATACTTTTTGTGGTAAGTGTCTGAGGCCAGATTTGAACTCTCCTGACTCCAGGGTTAGTGTTCTATTCACTGCACCAAATAGCTGCCCCTATTTTGTATTCTTTGAAGAGAGAAAGGCAAAACACTCACCTGACATATCACACTCTTTCCAGGAAACCACCTACATGAAAGTGGGTGAAACCCTGAATTCAGTGAGAAGGCAAGGATGGTTCATAAAGAAGATGGAAGCATGGAAAATAATGGGCATTCTTTCAACATATTTATTGACTACCGGTTTTCAAGGAAATAAACTAGAGATAAACTATGGAAGACCTTGGCAAAAGGCATGAGGAAGGCGTAGTGAAAGGAAGAGCCATTTATTAAGGTCCTATTATGTAGCAGGCACTCTTCTAAATATTTTACATATATGATCTCATTTAATCTTCATAACAACCCTTTTAGGTGGAGTCTATTATGGCTCTAATTTTACACTTGGGGATGAGACAGACAGAGAGAGATTTGAACTTTGTTCTTCATAACTCCAGGTCTAAAGCTTTATCCACTGAGCCACCTAGCTTCTTTTAGATTGAAGGATGTTGCAATGTGATGAAATCCAAAAAAGGTTTAAACTTAATGCCTTTGTGTCCCAAGAGTGATTGCACAGTCTCAAGCAAGGGAATATCTTAATGAATGTGACACTGAAACTCAATTATTCTGACAACATTTTCCAAATTGAAGAAGGTGATGCCATTAAAAGGCTATTTCTCTATCCAAGCTTGACATAATGAGTGTTTGAATAATGATGGAAGCATTGAAAATGAAGAGAAGTCAATTTCAAGTGATGTTTCAAAGCAAGATGCTACTAAATTTATAATTGCAATCATTTTCACACTCAAAATTCCACAAAAGTTTGTAATAGAGTGACTCACTGCATCACAATGAGGTAAAGCAAGCACTTCTCATTCTCAAAATTAGCCATATGTCCATCTTTAAAGACCACTGAGAAAACCAAATTTTAAAGATTTAAGAGAGACATGATATGCTCATTACATATTAATAGAAAAAATATGGCAAAATCCCCATTAAAATAACGCCTCCCAAAATCCTTATTTATGTTCTGGTAATTAATAATTGTTAAGAAGAAATAGAAATATAGATAGAGAGGATATATAAAACTGAAACTGAAGATCATCCAATCATGGCTTCATTTTTCAAATATTGTTGCAGCTGACTACTCTTGAAGGTAGTAAAAATTAATCTTCAGAAGGAATTTATGAGGATATTATAGAAGGAGAAAACATCAGGACTTTTAAACTGTCCCACAAAACCTGTAATATCATATTATATTAATAAGAGTTCAATGACAAAATGTTAATGCTTTCTATATTTTTCTTTCTCAAATATTAACTATGAGATTACACACATGACAGCAATACTTATCACATCTACCAATTTTACATGATGAATATGGACATAATTTCTTCTATTATTCTTACTGATTTCCAAGGGATATTCCATTCTCCCAGGTCAACTGGAACATTCATTTATTATTTTTCAATATATTTAAGCCTTCAAGTGTTCCTTTGACAAATTCAACTACACAGCCAGTTTTAAAGTGCTTCATACAGATAGGACATAATATTAAATACTAAGGATAAAAGTATAAGACCACAATATTTTTTTATATATATTTGAAACATTTAATGTTACGACCTCAAATTTCAGATCCATTTCCCTCCTCCCTTGTCACCCATTCCCTCTTGGGAGATAAGTAATTCAGTATATTTTGTACATGTCTAGCTATGCAAAACATTATCATAGTAGATATATTGTACAAAGCTGCTTATAATTCCCTCCCACTCATCCCAACCCCACCTGGTCCATTCCCTACATGATCCTGTCCCTCATTTATAGTGGGTACTTCCAACCTCCCCTCACCACAAGGATGCCCTCCCATCCATCATGCCTCCTCCCATCCCCCTTCCCCCTATCCTGCTGCAGGTTGAGATATCCCATTTAGTTTGTATGTCATTTTCTCCCTGAACCAAATTCAATGTGAATGTGGTTTTGCCTTTTTAGCCTTCCTTATTCTCCCCTCTTCTGCAACCACTTCCCCTTGTTTCTTCTGCATGGGATAGTTTACACTACCCTGTCTCTCCCCATCTCCTCTTGCCACTTTCCTCTCTCACCTCATAATTTCATCCCTTGAGTGTTCTCCCTTCCCAACAAATTCAACTTATGCCCTATATCCATATATAACTGTAACCATATACACACACATTCACATATGTATTCATATGACCACACCCCCTTCTACCATTATTTTCATAGTGAGAAAGATATCATCAGTCACAGCTATTGCTTTTCCATATAGGAATGTAAATAGTTCAACTTTGATAAGTTCCTTTTGATTTCTTTTCCCTGATTACCTTCTCAGGCCTCTCTTCCTTCTTGTGTCTGGGTGTCAAATTTTCTATTCAATTCTGGTTTTTTCCTCAAGAATGCTTGAAAGTCCTCTATTCCACTGAATGACCATATTTACCCCTGAAACAAAATACTCAGTTTTGCTGGGTAGGTGACCCTTGGGTTCATTCCCAGTTCTTTTGCCCTCTGGAATATCATATGCCATGCCCTTCGATCCCTCAGTGTAGAAGCTGCCAGGTCCTGGGCTGTTCTGATTGTGTTTCCACAATATTGAAATTGTTTCTTCCTGGCTGCTTGGAGTATTTTCTCCTTGATCTGGGGATTCTGCAACCTGGCTATAATATTCCTGGGAGTTTTCTTTTTGGGATCTTTTCAGGAGGTGGTCGGTGGATTCTTTCAACCTCTATTTTGCCCTCTTGATTTAAAACATCAGGGCAGTTTTTTATTGAGAATTTCTTGAAGGGTGATTTCTAGGTTCTTTCCTTGATCATGGCTTTCAGGTAGTCCAATATTTTTTTTTTTTAAAGCAATTGGGGTTAAGTAACTTGCTCAAGGTTACACGGCTAGTCATTATTTATATGTGGGTGCTCATTTTCTGAGGCCGGATCTGATCTCGGGTCATCCAAACTCCGAGGCCGGCGCTCTTACTCACTGCGCCACCTAGGCGCCCCTTTAGGGCAATTGGGGTTAAGTAACTTGCCCAAGGTTACACGGCTAGGTTTTTGTTTATGTGGATTAAGTGTCAGAGGCCGGCTCCGAACTCAGGTCCTTCTGATTCCAGGGCCGGCGCTCTATTCACTGCGCCACCTAGCCGCCCCAGTCCAATAATTTTTAAATTGTCTCTCCTGGATCTATTTTCCAGGTCAGTGGTTTTTCCCATGAGATATTTCACATTGCCTTCTAATCTTTCATTTTTTTGGATCTGCTTAACAACATCTTGATTTCTCATAAAGTCATTAGCTTCCATTTGCTCCAGTCTAACTCTGAAGGAATGAATCTCCTCAGTGAACTTCTGAGATTCTTTTTCCATCTGGCAAATTCGACTTTTTAAGGCATTCTTCTCCTCATTGCCCTTTTGGGCCTCCTTTGCCATTTGAGTTAGTCTATTTTTTAAGGTGTTGTTTTCCTCAGTCAGGCTGTTGACCCTCATTTCATACTTTTCCTGCATCCTTCTCATTTCTCTTTCCAATTTGTCCTCCACTTCTCTTATTTGATTTTTAAAGTCCTTCTTAAGGTCCTCTATGGCCTGCAACCCGCTCATGTTTTCTCCTGGGGCTTTTGGAGCAGGACTTCTGACCTCACAGTCCTTTTCCTGCTCTATGCCCCCAAAATAGGAGTCTGGGGTTGCATTTTTCTGTTTCCTTTACCTTGGCATGTTGCCCCTTAATTACTTGACTTTTGGGCTTGTTGCCACACTATGGCTTTAGGGCCAGATAGAGGAATTTTCATCCCAAACGTGTGGGGGGCAACTTCCGTTTCTGGCAAGCTGTAAATCCACCCACGACTTCCACCCTAGATCACAATCCAGATCCAGGGAGGTTAAAGCAAGAGCGATTACCCCCCAAGACTGATCGCTGGATCTCCCTACAAATTTGCAGGCTGGGAGCGAGAGCTGCCTCTGAAAACTACAAAATGGCGTTTGTCCTCAGCAGCTTCTAGCCCCCAGGGGAGGGAGCCGACGCATTCCCTAATACCAGTCCCAAAGTCCATAGGACACTAACCTCTTACTTTGTCCTAGCCAAGTCTATGTTGATAATTCTGGAGTCGCCACAGCTGCTGGTGTTCTGGGGTTCCTCCAGCTGGCTGCTGGCCCTGCCGCCCTGGCGCTAAAACCTTGGCTCATGCGGACCTGGGCTCGGCTCGGCTCCTGCGCTCTGCACGCTGCACACTGCCAGGTCCCAGACCACTGTGCTGGTCCTTCCTGCAGGGCTGCTGGGCTGTCCTCAGCGGGAGTTTAGCTTCTCTGTGTGGTTCTGTGGGTGCTGGGGCTCCAGAAGTTGTTCAGAGTCCCCTTTTACATAGTTTGGGGGGAATCTGGGGGCAGAGTGGCTTGAATGAGCTGTTTCTACTCCACCATCTTGGCTCCGCCCCCCAAGACCACAATATTAACATTGTTCAAGAAATAATATTTTATTGGAGGACTTGTAATATGTAGACAGTAATAAATCAATAATCTGTTATTGTTTTTAAGTGGAAACATCTTCCCCTGCTACAGCTCCTTATATATGTATAACTTAGCAGATAAATCTTAAAGAGTCGTCTGATGCTTAAAGATATTGACTCAATATGATCACATGGTAAAAGTCATAGGCAGGATTCAATCAGAGGCATTCCCCATTGTTGCAGTGTCTCTCCAACATGACACACCTCTATTAGTATAATAGAAATAAAAATATAGTATAATACATGTTGGAGATGTTTGATGGTAGACAGAAAATATCACAATCCTAATACAAGGCTAGGGAAAGGTACTAACTGGCAAGCTAGCACCTTCCCGTTCTTAAGAGCAAAAGTTATATGTGGAACTGAGGATCAGAACCCAAATCATATAACTTCAGTATATAGACCTGAAAGCATGCACCCCCAGTGGCACTGGCAAGTAGAATGTGAGAAGGCTACATGGAAATGTTGACTGGGGATTGGCAACAAACAGATTAAACGTGGAACGTGCCATAGCTATGAGACAATTTTTTCTGTACAACAAAAAAAATATTGTTTAAACAGTACAGAATAGTCATGGAGTAGGAACTGTAACTTAACTACTTGATGTGCTAAGACCAAGGGTGGTGAATGACTACTCACTTTCCTTAACTCCCTCTCTCTGCTTCTCCTTTCTTTGTAGAAAATTGTACCTCCTACATGGAAAGAAGATGTTTGTAGTACATGAGAATTTTCTCAGGATGAGGATAGTTGAAGGGAATATATATATACATATATATATATATATACATATATATATACATATATATACACATATATATACATATATATGCGTGTGTGTATACACACATATGTATATATATATGTGTGTGTATATATGTATGTGTGTATATGTGTGTACATGTATACATAGAGGGCATAGGGTGAGTTGAATATGAAGGTATGATATATAAAAATGAAATTAAGAGTTGAGAGAGGAATATATTGGGAGAAGGAGAAAAGGAGAGATAGAATAGGGTAAATGATATTATATAAAAGAGGCAAGAGATAGCTGTTACAATAGAGGGGAAGAGCAGGGAGGTGAAAGGGAAGGAGTCAACCTTAATCTCTTTTGATTTGGCTTAAGGAGATTCAACTGGGTATCTTACCCTACAGGAAAGGAGGGGGGAAGGGGATAAGATGGGGTATGATAAAAGGGAGGGCAGATTGGGGGAAGGTGTAGTACGAAGTAAACAATTTTGGAGAGAGGGTCAAAAGAGAAAATAGAATAAATTGTGGGGGTGGTATAGGATAGAGGGAAATATAGTTAGTCTTTCACAAATTACTACTAAGGAAATGTTTTGCATAACTAGACATGTATAACCTATATTGAATTGATTGTCTTCTGATTGGAGGGGGTTAAGAAGATAGAAGGAAGAGAAACTGGAACTCAAAGTTTTAAAAACAAATGTTAAAAAATATTGTTACATGAAACTGGGAAATGAGATACACAGGCAATGGGATATAGAAATCCATCTTGCCCTACAAGAAAGTAAGGGGAATGGGGTAAGAGGAGTAATAGGGGGGATATGTGAGAGGGAAGACTGGGGGAATGAGTAATCAGTATGCTTGCCATTTTGGGAAGAGATGGGGAGAAAATTTGGAACTCAAGATCTTGTGGAAATGAATTTTGAAAGCTAAAAATAAATAAATAAAAAGAAGGTTGTACCTATATCCCAAACATGTATTTCTTAAGAATTAACTTTCTGAAACCTGGGAAGATATAAAGTGACTCAAAGGAAACGATAAGAAGTAGGAGCATAGTGTACAAAATAACAGCAATATATTAATAACAACAACAACAAACAGTAAAATATTAGCTGCTTTGTACAATACAATGATCCATGTCAATTCCAAAATACTTAGAATTTAAAATTCCATCCATGTCCAGAGAGAGAAGTGGTGGATTTTGAGCACAGATTGAAGCATATTTTTTCACTTTCTTTTTTTTTTTTTTGCAATCTGCAACAACTAATGTGAAAAATGAGTTTTGAATGACTTCATATAGATAATGTATGTATGTATGTGTGTATATATGTGTATGTATGTGTGTATGTGTGTATATGTGTATCTATCTATCTATCTATCTATCTATCTATATGTATCTATCTATCTGTCTATCCATCTATTTATATGTATATACATATATATATGTATACATCTACATATATATATATATATATATATATATATATATATTATGATACATTGGTTTCACAGTGGAGGAAAAAGGAATGTGTGGAACTGAAAATAAAAATGAATAGTTTTTTTTAATTTAAAAAAGAATTTATTTTGTTTCTTCTTGTCTCTTTAATTAGGATAAATGTAGTTAATGATCAAATTATTTATCAACATATAATGTTATGCAAATGGAACAGAGAAAAAGAATTGAAGAAATGCTTGAGAGGTACAAGATAGAATTAATATCTATGATATCAATTTGTCAGGAAGTTTTATTTTGTTTTATTTCAGTTTGCTTTCCTTTTCCCCTGTCTCAGGAGTCAAGGTGAATAAAATATAATTATTTATTCACCATTTAACATTTCATTCCAGGGAGAAAGAAGAGCAAAATCTTCTTGGACAACAAATTAGCAGATATGATATAGTGATGGTATGATAAGCTGGTATTTGAAAAGGGACAATTCATTCATCTTTTCCTTCCAATTTTCCACTGTGAAAGGGAAGCCATTCTTAAAGAAGGAAATAATTAAAGAAATTATTAAAGTAAAATGACTGTAGGATGAACTGTGAAGAAGTATTGCCACCTATGAAATCTGGGGCCAGTGAGGAGTGGCAATCTCTTACCACCAACATATAACAGCACAACCTACCATCGATGAAAAAATTATAGGGACTGATAGAGGCAGGAAAGAGATCAGATAAAATGATGTAGGAATATTTTTTGAGGGAAAGAACAATGTCATATGGCTAGACCTAAGAATACTAAAATGAGGAGTTAGCACTGGAACAAAACCCTGAAGGGGAAAAAAAGATCTCTGAAAGAAAGAAATGGGAAAGGGGTGTATTACCAATGCAAAAGGTAGATGGGGGAGTAGAAACAGAGCGTCCAAGCCACTCTTCCCCCAGATTACCTCCAAACAATGTAAAAGGGGACTCTGAACAATTCCTGGAGCCCCAGCACCCACAGAACGACACAGAGAAGCTAACCTCCTGCTGAGGACAGCCTTGCAGCCCTGCAGGAAGGACCAGCACAGCGCCAGCAGCACAGCACGCAGTGCGCAGGGATCCAAGCACAGGTCTGCCTGAGTCGAGGTTTAGCCCCGGGGTGGTTGGAACAGCAGCCAGCTGGAGGGACCCCAGAACACCAACAGCTGTGGCAATTCCAGAATTATCAACATAGACATGCCTAGGACAAAGTGAGAGGTTAGTGCCCTATGGACTTTGGGACCAGTATTTGGCTTCCTCCCCTGGGGGCTAGAAGCCATTGAGGAGACAAACCATTTTGTAGTTTTCAGAGGCAGCTCCAGCTCCTGGGCTGCAAACTGTAGGGAGATCCAGTGATCAGTCTTGGGGGGTAATCACTCTTGCTTTAACCTCCCTGGATCTGGATTGTGATCTGGGGTGGAGGTTGTGGGTAGGTTTCCAGCTTGCCAGAAACGGAAGTTGCCCCACCACACACACACATTTGGGATGAAACTTCCCATCTGACACCAGGCCACACTGTGGCAACAAGCCCAAAAGTCAAGTAATTAAGTGGCAACATGCCAAGGCAAAGGAAACAAATTAAACAGAGAAATGCAACCTTACACTCCTATTTTGGGGGCAAAGAGGATCGAATCATGGAAGAGGTGAAGGACTGTGAGATCAGAAATCCTGCTCGAAAAGTCCCAGGGGAAAACATGAGTGGGTTGCAGGCCATAGAGGACCTTAAGAAGGACTTTAAAAATCAAATAAGAGAAGTGGAGGAAAAATTGGGAAGAGAAATGAGAAGGATGCAGGAAAAGTATGAAATGAGGGTCAACAGGCTGACTGAGGAAAACAATACCTTCAAAAAATAGACTAACCCAAATGGCTAAGGAGGCCCAAAAGAGCAATGAGGAGAAGAATGCCTTAAAAAGTCGAATTTGCCAGATGGAAAAAGAATCTCAAAAGTTCACGGAGGAGATTCATTCCTTCAGAGTTAGACTGGAGCAAATGGAAGCTAATGACTTTATGAGAAATCAAAATACTGTTAAGCAGATCCAAACAAATGAAAGATTAGAAGGCAATGTGAAATATCTCATGGGAAAAACCACTGACCTGGAAAATAGATCAAGGAGAGACAATTTAAAAATTATTGCACTACCTGAAAGCCATGATCAAAGAAAGAACCTAGAAATCACCCTTCAAGAAATTCTCAAGGAAAATTGCCCTGATGTTTTCGATCCAGAGGGCAAAAGAGAGGTTGAAAGAATCCACCAATCACCTCCTAAAAAAGATGCCAAAAAGAAAACTCCCAGGAATATTATATCCAGGTTCCAGAATCCCCAGATCAAGGAGAAAATACTACAAGCAGCCAGGAAGAAACAATTTCAATATTGTGGAAACACAATCAGAATAGCCCAGGACCTGGCAGCTTCTACACTGAGGGATCAAAGGGCATGGAATATGATATTCCAGAGGGCAAAAGAGCTGGAAATGAACCCAATGGTCACCTACCCAGCAAAACTGAATATTATGTTTCAGGAGAAAATATGGACATTCAGTGGAGTAGAGGGCTTTCAAGCATTCTTGAGGAAAAAACCAGAATTGAATAGAAAATTTGACACCCAGACACAAGAAGGAAGAGAGGCCTGAGAAGGTAATCAGGGAAAAGAAATCAAAAGGAACTTATCAAAGTTGAACTATTTACATTCCTATATGGAAAAACAATAACTGTGACTGATGAAATCTTTCTCAGTGTGAAAATAATGGAAGAAGGGTATATGGTCAATGAATACATATCCGAATATGTGTGTATATTTTTACAGTTATACATGGATCGAGGGCATAGGTTGAATTTGTTGGGAAGGGAGGATACTTAAGGGGTGAAATTATGAGGTGAGAGAGGAAAGAGGCAAGAGGAGATGGGGAGAGACAGGGTAGGGTAAACTATCTCATACAGAAGAAGCAAGGGGAAGTGGTTGCAAGGGAGGGGAAAGATAGGAAGGGAAAAAAAAGGCAAATCCACATTATCATTGAATTTGGTTCAGGGAGAGAATGACATACATGCTAAATGGGATATCTCAACCTGCAGCAGAATAGGGGGAAGGGGGATGAGAGAAGGGATGATGGATGAGAGGGCATCCTTGGGGGGAGGGGAGGCTGGAAGTACCCACTATAGAAGAGGGACAGGATCAAGTAGGGAATGGACCAGATGGGTGTTGGGATGAGTGGGAGAGAATTATAAGCCCCCTTATACAATATATCTTCTATGGTAATGTTTTGCATAGCTAGACATTTACAACATATACTGAATTACTTATCTTCCCAGAGGGAATGGGTGACAAGGGAGGAAGGAAATGGATTTGAAATTCGAGGTCTTAACATTAAATGTTTCAAATATATGTAAACACTATTGTTAATAATATTTTGCTTGTAATTGGGAGATCATACGTGCAGGCATTGGGAAACAGAGATTCACCTTCCTCTAATGGAAAAGTCAAAGGGGGTATGGGAGAAGATATGGGAGAGAGCAGATTGGAGGAAGTGATATCTTGTGGGACTGCTATTCTAGGAGGGTGGGTAGGGGAAAAACAGGGGGGAAAGTAATTGTAACTCAAAATCTGGCAGAAATGAATGATGTAAAATAGAAGTTAATAAAGCATTTGTTTAAAAAAGAAGCATTGGCACATGTGAAAACTCTGAGGTGGTAGATGGCATATTGACTTTAGTGAACAGCTAGTAGCCCAAATTGACTGGGATATAGATAGAGTGATTCAATCAAAACTGCTCTCTTTGAAATTACCATTAATATTCTAATTTCCAAATCTGATGGTCTTTTCTCATTCCTTATTTTTGACTTCTCTAAAATCTTTGCATTGTTGTTTGTCTTTGATCTCTCTTCTCTCTAGATGTCTACAACACCAATAGTTCCTAATTTTGCTCTTTAATATCTTACCACCTCTTCTCAGTTCCCTTTCCTTGATCTTTATCTAGGTTATATTGGCATGTACATTCCACAGAAGTCACAGCTAAGTCCGCTCCTCTTCTCCCTATGCACCATTTCATTTGGTCATCACATCAGTGCCATGAATTCAATTATAACTGAATGCTCCTTGAGTTTATTTATCCAGCCCTACCTGCTGACCTCCAGTCTTGCATTTTCAAATGCCTATTAGACATCTTGATGTGGATGTGATATAGACATTTTAAATTCAATGTCTAAAACCCAACTTGTTATGGTTTCCCAAAATCCTCTCCTCTTCCTGATTTCCCTATTACTATCAAAGATACCATCATCTTCATAGTCCTCGAGACTCTCAATCTATGTGTCATTTTTAATTCCCTTCTCTCACTTCTATTTGCGATCTATTGCAAACTTCTAACATTTCCTCTGATACTGTCCCCACCCTGGTACAGGCCCTTTATCATTTCACACTTGGGCTCTTGTAATAAAGTGATGGTTGAGCTCCCTGCCACAAGTCTTGCTCCATTCTAGTCCATTCTCTATTTTCCTGTCAAAAGAATCTTCCTAAAGCAAACTTCTGGCCATGTCACCACACTACTCAATAAATACAAGTGCCATCTGTTTACTTATACAATCAAACAAATTCCCTTTGTTTGGGGTTCAAACCTATTCATAATATATCTACACACACAAACATGCACATGCACACACACACACTCCTATTCTGTATTTTTACACCTTACTTTGCATTCCCACATGTACACTGCAATCCCACAAGTACACTTACTGTTCCTCATGCAAGACACTCAA
Source organism: Gymnobelideus leadbeateri (assembly GCA_011680675.1). Classification (NCBI taxonomy): domain Eukaryota; kingdom Metazoa; phylum Chordata; class Mammalia; order Diprotodontia; family Petauridae; genus Gymnobelideus; species Gymnobelideus leadbeateri. The sequence continues at coordinate 308,604 of WOXC01006637.1, read as the reverse complement.
TGTCTCAACTCCAGCATTTTCACTGACTGTAATCCATACCTAGAAATCTCTCTCTTATCTGAACTTCCTGACTTCCCTGAATTCTTTACATCCCAGCTAAAATCTTACCTTCTACAAGACTTTTTTAATCCCATTAATGTTGGTGCCTTGCCTCTATTTTTATCTCCAATTTGTCCTGTATATATCTTGTTTTACTGAAGGAATGGTGAGAATTGAGTGACTTACACTAACTCCATCTTGTGACTCAATTTCTGATCTAGCACTGTTCCATTTATAATCAATTATGGGTCTAATACAACTTCTGTACAGTAAAAATAACAACAATAACAACTTTTTTCAATGATAGGAATTGTGAAGAAAAATATCATTCCATTGTTTGAACATAGCCCTGTTGGGAAGCTATACCACTTCTACTTGGTGTTTAGACCCTCAACTAAGGACCTAGGTTAGACTGACCAGAAACCCAGTCAGATCCAAAGATTAATGGAGGGAATTTTCTCACAACTGTCTTATCTGAAAATTGGCCCCATACTATTAATCAGTTATTGTTTTCTTGTTTTCTTGGTTGAATACAGAAACTTGGGGGTAGTAGAGCACACCCTTTTTTGCAGGGGGAAGGCAAGGCAATTGAGATTAAGTGACTTGTTGAAGATCACGTAGGTAGGAAGTATGATCAAGTGTCTGAGGTTGAATTTGAACTCAGGTATTCCTGACTCCAGGGATGGTGCTCTATTCACTGTACTGCCTAGTACTTTTTTTCTGTAAAAGAGCTTTTATTTATTCATATTTTACCAAAAAAAAAAGACATTAGTGTATAATCACTTTTATATCTTAAAATATAAAGCACTTTTTATTAAAACATAGGAGCCTTGAACTGTATGATAGCAGCAGAAGTTGCTTAATTGTCAAAAGATCTTTTTGTATGAAAAGATAAGTAGAAGAAGTTATGGAAGCTATGACAATTTAGGCTAATATAAATAAATAATTGGGACAAATATAAACAATGCCATATTTTTAAAAAGGTAATAAATTTAGCCACTTACATATATCCCCCACTATGAAAAAATACAAGAGGACCCTACTTGTCAAATTGGAGGACAAGTAGCTATTAAGACTATTTTTTTAGTCTTAACTGAGTTTAATCCATATTTCTGAATGAGGGAATCCATTGTTGGCACTGAAGTGCTCTTAAATAAAATGATTGCTGGCTAGTCATTGTTGCATATTTTAAATGGCTTAATCTACTCCTGAGTTTTATAAGTCATCATCTATATTTGCAGTAATGATAGCACTTCTAAGACTTCTAGGTTTTCTTCATTTATTCATGTAAGTTCTCTTCTTGAGCTTTAAGCTCAAGGTAGACTTACCTCTTTTTCTTGTTTCAGGGAATTGTATATTCACTTTCCCCTTCCCAACTTGGAAAATCCCTAATCTTTTTCTCAAGTTAAAAATCAGACTGCTTAATTTTTCATCCTGGTCTATATCCTATTCATTGTTTTCTTTAATGTGGAAAAATATCTTCTCCTGTATTCAAGGTCCAGTACGAAGTTGAGAAAGCCTGTTCCTGATTTCTTATGCCACTGGCATGGATTGTAAAATAAATTAATATGCTTAAAAGTTCAAACCTTTATTTCCTCAATTATTTCATATTTCATCCATCATAATCATGGTTTGCTGCATACTATCAACTTCATTGTAATGTGATCTCCTGAAGAGTAGGAACTGTTTTCTACCTTTCTATTCTCAGTAATTATTTTAGTGCCAATATGTAGCAGGTATTTAATAAATTGTGGGTTGTTTTTTTTTTTTTGACTGATTGACCTAGGTCAACCACAGCATGAGACTGAATTAGAATGTACATAAAGGCAATGGAAAAGGAATATCCTGATGAACTGGGAAAGTGATTTTTCAAAGAAATATTAGTATGGATAGTGAAGTCACCAAGGGTGAAGACAGAAGATAGGTGATAAATATTTAAATGAAGAAGAGAGAATTCTTTTAAATGTTGTCAATTAAGCATACTTCTTGTTTTTTGCTGGTACTTCCAGTACCTTCTTTGAGACTATCATTTAGCAATCTCTCCCCTATGAAGTTTGCTACATATATCTAGGTCACCTTGTCTAGCCCCATATTGATGGTCTGATATTTTGGAGGAATATGAGAATAGTTCATCATTTGAGATGGTGACAAAGACTACAGAGTCTTCAGGAGAAATTCAAGTTTCTTCAGATTTACTGTCATTCCAATCAAACTAGCAAAGTCATTTGTCCAAGTCTATCCCAAATGCAATTAAATCAAGGGGCTCCCTCTTTTCTCTAGGATATTTTTTTACTTGCCTAGCAACTGATTTGTCTACCTTTTAAAGCCTTTTACAATCTGACCTCAATCACCAATCTATTTTGCCAGACTCCTTGTACATTAATGTCCCCCGATTCCATCAAATTGTTATACATTGAAGAAGGTAGATAGATGGATGGATGAATGGATATACATAAAGGAATAGAGAAAGAGATACAGGTAGATACATAAATATTGATAAATTGACAGATATAGATATGTAGACATATAAGTATATGTAGCTAGAGATGGATATAGATATAAATAGGCAAATACAGATAATTGGTAATGTGGTGTGAAATTATCTTTAATTTTTAAGTTAATTTAACCTATATGAAGTCAGATTTTCTCTGTTAAAATATAAGTAGTATCTTAAAAGTTAGTTCAAATAAAGTGTTGAATGGCATGATGCTAGTTTTTATGGTGGAACACAAAATGAACACAATGGGCTCATTAAATGAGGTACAATCATGTTGAGTTGTATTCATCCACTGTTCACATTTATCTGGTAATATAATACAATTTCCACTTTCTATTGATTTATGACAACCCCTAAAATATTTGAATTCCATTAAAAACAAAATTGGCATTTTATCTGAATGATCTAGTTGTCATGTAAATATCCTTAGTAATGAAGAATAAGGAAAAAATGAAATTGAGAAAATGTAAAGTGGAAAATAGATTTATTTCTGAGAGTGACATTTATCAAAGCCTTTCAAGATTGAAGTTTTGTAAGTGATTAATTGAATAAGAATGACTAAGAACACATGTATTCAAACAAATGATCAGTTAGAACAATGATTTAGGAGACAGAAGCTCATTTTAATTTTAATTTTGGTGTCTTGCAATGCAAAAAATAAAGGTATCCGGGCAATGGCTTAAATAAAAAAAGACTGTACAATTTGATTAAAAATTGCAGAGCTCTAAAATGATATTTAGAAATGAATTATGTTTAATTTTAATATACCAACTAAAGACAATGTCAATAAACTCCAAAATAACATTGCAATTTAGGTACTAAATTTTGATTGGCAAATGTAAGTGTCTATAAGTTATATAATTTTTAAAAAGAGTATGACTACTGAAATTTGAAATGGTTTAATTATCACAATGGGAGTTTTCCACAGGGGGTGTGTGTGTGTGTGTGTGTGTGTGTGTGTGTGTGTGTGTGTAGAATGGAGTTGAGCAAGGTGTGAGAGACTTTTTTCCAATTGTCATGGGATTCCTACTGCTGCTTATCAGTTCTCGAAATTATTTCTTGATGAAACTTTATCACATTCCATATAGCAGCTATTCAAATTTTCCATTCTTCTAATAATTTAAAATACACTGTTAACCTTTCTATGCTAGCTGACCTTATCTCTTGTATTATTGAAAAGATGTTGCCACCTAATGTTCGATCTATCCTTCACATCTATTTTTTTTCTCTGACTTTTCATTCATACTTCTTTCCATGCAGGCTTTTAGGAAGAAATGTTCACCCTTGTTGGGAAATTGAGCTCATCTATTTGTGATCTTAACTATATCCTTTCATGCCTTCCACAAATCTCTGCCCCCGTAATTTTTCCCCTTTCTTTCTTCTTCAATTTCTCTCTCTCTGCTGAGTCTTTTCTCTTTGCCTACAAAGAAATCCAGGTCTTCCTATTATCGAAACAATGTTAAATTTTCCTCTAATCACAAAAAAAAAAAAAAATCCATGCTAATTCTTTACTCATATCCTCCCTCCTATTTAATTCCAGTTTTTTTTTGAAGTAATATAACCTTGATGCTTTTACTTCTTTATCCTTCATTGACTTCTCAAACAATTTTAGGGTGACCTATATCTTTGTTAAAGATATCACTATTTCTAAAGTCGCTAATTTTCTCATTGCCATATTCAATGATATTTTATCATCCCTCATACTCATTTACTTCTAAGGAATCTGATACTCTTTTTTAGATTTAGAGCTAGAAGACTTTAAGCTCATACTTCTACATATGATACAGTTAATGCCCAGAGAAGCCAAGTAAATTGCCTAAAGTGCTACAATTCATAAATACTAAGGATAATATTTGAATTTAGGTCTCCTGACTATACTATCCAGTAGGCATTCTTCTTTATTACGACTGACCACCATAATTTCCTTTCCTTACACTTAGCCCTTTTCAGCAACACAAAGACCTAAAACAGTTCCAAAGAACTCAGGATGGAAAATTCCATCCACATCCAGAGAGAGAACTATGGAGTCTGAATACAGAGCACAGCAAACTATTTTCTTTTTTTGTTTGTTTGTTTAATTTTGCCTTTTTCTTTCTCATAATTTCTCCCATTTGTTGTAATTCTTTTATACAGCATGACTAATGTGAAATTATGTTAATGTTAACGCATGTGTAGATCCTATATCAAATTACAAACGGATTTGGGGGGGGTGGAGGGGAGGAAGTGGGGAAAAGTTGAAAACTTACAGAACTGAATGTTGAAAACTGAAAATTAAAAGATGATTTTAAAAGGGAGAAAAACTATCAAAATATTTTATAGAACTAGGAAAAGTAATAACAAAACTGAAATAACAATAGGGCAAGGATATCAATGTAATCAATGAAAAAAAATGTGAAGGAAAGTGACCTAGGAGTATCACATCTCAAAGTGTAGTACAAAGTAGTAATTATCGAAGAAAGGCTGGAGGGGGAGCACGCGGCAGGCCGAGCAGCCCCCCCACCCCCACCCCGGGACGCAAAGGAGTGGGGCCGGACGGGCGTCGGCCTTTATCCCGTGGCCGTGGCAGCACGGCGCCATGCAGCCAGGGCCCTCTATGTGGTGGCCAGCAGGCAAGTTCCGAATGCTCACACTGGCCTGGACCTCTCAGTCCCCACCTACCAGGAGTTCCAGGGGAAGATCATGTCCGGGCACATAGAATACCAGATTGTGGTGGTGACCGTGTGTTGTGGTGGTGACCCAGCTGCCCACCTTCAAGTCAGCCAAGCACAGAACTGAGTACATCGTCCAGTTCATGGTTTCCAGGAAGTACAGTGAAATCGAGGAGTTTTACCAGAAGCTGACCAGTCGATATCCACAGGCTGCCCTTCCTCCGCTCCCCAGAAAAATCTTATTTGTTGGGGAGTCTGACATACGGGAACGCAGAGCTGCATTCAGTGACATCATGTGTCAGATCACAAAGGATGGGGAGCTTGCAACCAGCCCTGAGCTGCTGGCATTCTTAGGAACTAAGCCCTCTGGGGGACTGGATTTAACTGGAAGGAGTCCCCTGGAGCAGGAGAAGAATGAGGATGATGGGGACCGAGAGGATCGGATTGACATTTTCCAGGAGCCAGACAAGACAGAGGGTGGGGTTCCCCTGCCCAGCAGCCTGAGCGACTCAGAAGAGGAGAGAGAGAAAGAGGAGGAAGAGGAGGAGGAGATGCTGGACCCCCTGGGCATTGTGCAGTCCAAGAAACCCAAGAAACCTCCTGTCTCCGTCCAGGAAGAAACCCAAGGAAACCCCTCTGGGCTCCAGCAAAGAGAGCAGGCCCAAGCGGACCATCGGTGATGACGAGGGGGATGGAGACGATGAGCTCTTTAGCCCCGATCTGGCTCGCTCTACTGTTCGATGACCTGGACCTAGGAGGAAAGGTTTACCTGGGAGATTCTTTGCTTTTGCCAGCTGCCTGTGAGCACTGCCAGGAGCCCACATGGAGTGCAGATATCCATGAGGACCTGTTTGGAGTGGAGGAGGACTTGGAGAAGATATTGAGCTTGGGGTCAGAGCCCAGGAGGGCCAAGCCTCGGGTGCCAGCCCAACCAGCAATCCCCAAGAACCCTGTGATGCCACCCCTGGATCCGGGTGCCCCAAGGGTGAAAGCAGCCCCAGAGAAGGAGGAGCAGGTACAGGTCCAAGCTCTGAGCGAGCTGGACATCCTGAAGTACATCCAGGACCAGAATTCAACCCACAGTACTGCCCCCAGTCTATTCTTTAGGAGCCCTGGCTCCTTGGCTGGTGCCCCCGGCTCAGGGGTCAGCCAGCCTGTGTCCCCTAGAGTTAGGCCTGCCTGTGGCCCCAAGGGTCAGCCCTGCCCTCAGCCCAGGGGTCAGCCCTGCCCATGGCCCCAGGGGTCAGCCCTGTCCTCAGCACAGAGATTAGCCTGCCCATGGTCCCAGGGTCAGCCTGCCCTCCACCCAGGAGTCAGCCCTGCCTGTGGCCCCAGGAGTCAGCCCTATCCTCAGCCCACAGGTCAGCCTGCCCTCCACCCAGGGGCCAGGCCTGCCTGTGGCCCCAGGGGTCAGCCCTGCCCTCAGCCCAGGGGGTCAGCTTGCCCTCCTCCCATGGGTCAGCCTGCTGTGCCAGGAGTCAGCCCTGCCTGTGGCCCCAGGGGTCAGCCCTGTCCTCAGTCCAGCGGTCAGCCCTGCCCACTGTCCCCTGGCACCTGGGTCTGGTAGTTCAGTGCTGACCTTGACCCCAGGGTGGTGGTTAGGATGGAGAGCTTGGAGGAGGTTGTCTTGCTTGTCAGGACCCTGGGGCTGTGGGGGATGGATGGAGGGGTGCACGGCATCCCCATTGAATGGGATAAGGTCAGAAGGGCCAGGCAGACTGTGCTGCAGAGGAAGGCACCTTGGCACCAGGAGAGGACAGACACCTGGCAGCTGGCACTCGTGGGCCCCACAGCTCCATGTTGGTGGGGTGGCCACGTGGTGGAAGGGCCTGACCAACATCATCTCCCTGAGTTTACAGGCCCCCAGGCTCGGGTCCCTGGGCTTGGGCTGAGCATTTACCATTCTCCTGTGCTGTCTGTGCCAGATGAGAGGATCTGAGTGGGGCCCCCAGATCCCCCCACCCCACTCTCTAACTCGGTGACCTTGGGTGCATCACGAACTTTCCTGTGCCTGGGTCTCCTCACCTACAAAGTGAGAAGAATGGCAGCTTTCAGGCTTCCTGGTTTTTGTTAAGTGCCTTGGAGAGCTCTCTTTGTCTTCTACAGGGGGAGGTCCTATGGCTTCCATGTTGTCACAGCAAGTGCTCAAATAAACTGAGATGATATGAGGCTAAAAAAAAAGTAGTAATTATCAAACTGATCTGGTACTGGCTAAGAAAAGGAGTAGTGAGTAGATCAGTGGAATAGATTAGCCACACAATACACAATAGTAAAGGACCATAGTAATCTAATATTTGATAAACTCAAAGGTCAAAGTTTTGATCTTTGAAAAAAATACCACTACTTGACAAAAAAAGTTACCGGATAACTGGAAAACAGTTTGTCACAAATGGGTATAGACCAACATTTCACATTATATAACAAGAAAAAGTCAAAATAGGCACATAATTTAGACATAAAGGGTGAGTCATAAGCACATTAATGAAGCATGGGAAATTTAACCTATTAGGTCTATATGTATATATATATATATATACAAAAAGAACTTATGGCAAAACAAAAGATAAAAGGGTCATGTCATTTAAAATGGATAATTTTGATTCCATGAAATCTAAGTTTTTACCAAAAGAAATTCAAAGCAGGCAAGATTTGAAAGAAAGCAGAAAACAGAGGGAAAATATTGCATCAAATTTCTCTGACCTAGGCTTATATATTTGTCAAATGTATAGAGAACTTGCCTAAATTTATAAAAAATATGATCCATTCCCCAACTGATAAATAATGAAATACATGAACAGGCAGTTTTCAGAAGAAGGAAACAAAGCTATACTCATATGAAGACATGTTCTAAATCACTATTGATTAGAGAAATTAAAATTAAAACAACTCTGAGGCACCATCTTACATCCATCAGAATGGCTAATATGACCACACATACACACACACAAACACACACACACACACACACACACACACACACACACACACACGAAAAAAGAAAATGACAGATATTGGAGATGTAGTAGGAAAAAAATATATAGTAATGCATTGTTGGTGGAATTGTGCACTGATTCAACCATTCAGGAGTGCAATTTGGAACTGTTCCCAAAGGACTATGACACTTTGCATTCTCTTGAATCCAACAGTACCGTTCCTATATATCTCAGAGTTGTCAAAGAAAAAGAAAAAGACTGATATGTATAAAAATATTGTAGCAGTTCCTTTTTGTGGCAAAAAATTGGAAATGGAACGTATACCCATCAATTAAAAATGGCTAGATAAGTAATATAATTGGAATGGAATACTATTGTACCATAAGAAATGAAGAGGATTTTTTCTTTAAAAAAAAAAAAACATAAAAATGAGAAAACTTACATGAACTGATGCAAAATGAAGTGAGCAGAATCAGGAGAACATTGTATACAATAACAGCAATGTTATATGATAATATGAATTCTTGAATTATTCTGATCAATACAGTGATCTAAAACATTTCTGAAGAACTTCTGATATTTTATCCACTTTCAGAGAAAGAACTGATGAAATTTGAATGCAGATAAAAGCATACTTTTTCATTTTCTTTTTCCCCTTCTCCCTTCCTTCCTTCTTTCCTTCCTTCCTTCCTTCCTTCCTTCCTTCCTTCCTTCCTTCCTTCCTTCCTTCCTTCCTTCCTTCTTTCCTTCCCTACTTCCTTCTTTCCTTTTTTCCTTCCTTTGAAACATGACTAACATGGATAGTGCAACAGAAAAGATTGTCTAGGAGAGATTGTAGGATCAAAGGATTGGAGGTGACAGTGAAGATTAGGAGTACGGTCATTCAAAAAAAGGCAAATGGAGAGGGGAAATATTAATAGAGTATGGTTGGATGAGGGGATTTGAAAATTCTTGAATAAGGAAGTGGTATATTTGTTGGTGATGGAAATATCAAGGATATGACTCTGTTGGTAATGTGGGTTGAAAGAATAGCTCATGGGAGGTGATTAAGTTGAGGAATTGAGTGGTTAAGGTATTTGAAGGAGAATCAATATCCATGTCTGAGTCTCCTTTTATAAAGGCAAAACTTGGGGAGGAGTAAAATATCTTAAGCTAAGCAATGAATTAATTGAGGAACAAAGAGTGTGAGCCTCAAGGGAGCTAAGATTGGTTACTGTGTTTTGGAGAAAAGAGGAGAATCTACAGGTAGTGATGAGAAGCAAAGAGCATCACAACTCCCTTGCCTTGATAAGGACAGTGATAATTCAGCCAGTATGAGAAGGTGTTGCCATAGAGGCCGAGTCATCAGGATAAAATCAGGTTTAAATAAGAACTAGCTGATGGAAGGAATGGGAGAGGAAAATTTTTAAATAAAGGGAAGTTTGTTGCCTAAGGAAGGCACTACAGCATACCCAGTGGAAGAGCTAGACGGAGTGAAAATGAAACTTTGGGGAGGGAGGATTGAGTGGTGTGGTAATGAGAAATCCAATAGTACAGGGTGTGGAATGGGGTTTGAGTGAAAAACTACAGTTCAGACTCAACGTGAAGAATATAAGCAGATAGGAAAATGATGCTAATGGAGTGGATGGCACTACTCTTTTATCCTCAAAGGACAGGCACATCAGGAGATGGGAGTCCTAAAGCTGAAGGGAGGATTGTTATTCCTTACTTTGGAAGCTCTTCACATCCCAGTGGGGAAATTGGACTGGTAGCAGGAGATGGAAGATACTTTGTGGTGTTACAGTTAGAAGTGGTTGCTTTTGGAGTACATGAAAGATGACTGGTCTGCCCCACTTAGGGGACACACCAAGTCAAGCAAGATATAAAAGTTTTAGGGCAATAGGCAATAGGCAATAGGCACCGATGATCTAAAGTCTTCTCACTTGGTTGGCAATGAGGCAGTAGCAGGAAGGTTTGAAGCCATGTGCAGAGGGATGATGATGTATCTGCCCCCTAGCAGTCTTTTCTCAACACACGACAGTTAGACTCTCCTGACCTAATCCATGTTCATACCTCTGCTGTAGCTAGGCTTCTCTACCTGCCAATTTTTGAATATGTTCTCTGATTTCACACTTTTGCCTTTACAATGACCTTTCACCATGCCTAAGCATGTATTTCTTTCTTGTTTCACACATCCTTCTACATTGAAATTTCATACTATCTTTAAGCTAGCTATAAGGCAATACCTCTCATGTATACCTCCCTGATTTCCCTGGGCTGATGCAATCTCCCCTTTCTTAGAACATACAACCTCTCTTGTGCATTTATCATAAATTCCTTTGAATTGTGGTTATTCTTGACTGGTCTGTAATTGACTCTGAGGTAGATACTGAAACTACCTTCTCTGTAACTATAGCGAATGAAGATATACCAAAACCAAAAAAACTTTCTACCATTTAAGTTCTTATAACCATAAAATTGTTCAACACCAGAAATGTAGATGATACAATTAATGTAAGTGACATTAAATAAGAAGAGTTGTTGTCTGTATTACATCTCCTAAATCTGAGAGATTTTCCATTGGATTTTCTGCTAAGACTTTCTATATGTTATGACTTCACTTATTAGGATGTGAAATCGTTAGGAGCAGGACCTGTCTTATTTTTCTTTTTGTATTCTCAGTAGTTAACACAGTGCTGTGGGCATAGGAAATAGTAAATATTTCATTCATTCATTTGCTAATTCACATACTACATAGTGAATATCAGAGCACCTTGTAAAGAGTTTACAGTGTCTATATAATTGATTATATAAGAAAAGTGGACAAAGGATGGAAATATCATGTATATCATTTATGGTCATAGATATGAATAGGGACTAAATTTGTGATTCAATTGGTATTAAAAACTTCTATATAAGAAATTGACTTTCCCAGAGCAGATTAGTGTCTTTGCAATTTAAAGTCTCAGAGTGGACTTGTAGTAAAACTAAAATAATAATAATTATGATAATTAGAGTAAGTACTCCAAAATATTGGGCACATCCTCTATAGAGAAAATAAGTGAAAAAAAAAACATAGGATGAAAGGGATTGAAATTTTTAGCAGTAAAATAAACTAGTCTTATCGGTTCAATCTCATGGAAAAGCTATCAAAATTGAATTAAATTGTCCATGATTTTGGAGAGTTCATGACTTTATCTGTGACCCTTTGAACCTGATCATGGTTAAAAAGTTTCTACTATGAATGTTCATTAAAGATATTATAATAAATGATATAAATAAGATATGAATAATATATTATTATACAAATGCAACACCTTATATTTGTTTAGGGATAACCTTTGTGTAGCAAATTGATGAGCTCACTCCTCCGAAGCCCCATTTTCAGTGGTGTGTTAACTTTTGTTTTCTTTGCTTTTTGGAGGGCAATTGGAGTTAGGTAACTTGCCCAAAGTCACACGGCAAGGTTTTTGTTTGTGTGTGCGTTAAGTGTCTGAGGAAGGATCCAAACTCAGGTCCTTCTGATTCCAGGGCCGATGCTCTACTCACTTCAACACCTAGCCGCCCCCTGGTTTGTTAACTTTTAAGAATTCTTTCTTCACATCCTATATGATAATAGGTATTATTGGAGTTTCTCCCTTCTTCCCCACCAATATGACCATAATCCTTTATTCAGATCTTCATCAATTCTTTCCTGGATTATCATTATAGTTTACTAATTGGTCTCACTGCTTCTATGTTCTCCCCTCTACAATTTGTACTATGTACAGCTACCATTATAATCTTCCTAAAGATTATTTATTCTACCCTCCTTTCCTCCCCTTCCTCTTTACAGGAGAATCAGTAACTGGGCTTGTTTTGGAGTGGAGTGCATTATAAAGTTCGTAGTCTTTGTAGAAGCAGGGAATCTCAATATGGGTCTCAAGCATAAGCCCTTTGGGTCAATATATGTGTCCTTTCCAGAAGAATGGAAGCAGATTGGGAAGGTTTGCTGAGGAAGCACTTTAAGGATTAGCATTAATTTACATTGAATTTTACCTAACTGAGGTTTTCTATTTCTTTTTTTTCCTTTGGATTGAACTGAAATTTCTGTACAACTGCTGCATAATTCTGGTATGGGAGAGGAGGGTGAGAGTTAATGGAGTCTGGATAAATCATCTAGCTTATATCTTGTTGGTTCCATGACTTGAGAAATTAACTGTCAAATTACCATGTATTTAGTTATGTTAGTAATGTTATATCTTCTTCACCCACCATCCATTAAAGTATAAGATCTTGGCCTTTAGAGATGATTCTATTTGTTTTGTTTTGTCTTTGTGTCCTCCAGGACTTAAAATAGTTCCAGTAGTCTAATAATACTTTATAAGTGATTGTTAAACTGCATTGAATTTCAGTATCAGAATTTTATTACATGTGGTTGTATTTTGGCAAGGCATTGGTATAACTAAATAATGTTCTTTTGTTCATATTAGGAATTCAATATGTATTTTTTTTTCAAAATTGGTAATGTTATATGGAGTCTTTCTATACTTAATTCTAAGGAACACATTTTCATCAGAAATAAAACTTTCTGTTTTTCTTTTAATATATTTAATTAAGCATCATTTAATTATATTAAATTGTATATTCTGAATAAAAGTCTAAAAGCCAAAACACATAATGAGGGGGATAATAATAATGAAATAATCACACCTCGGAGGAATCTTACTTTAAAATAATACAATAAAGTAATCACTTGGTGATGTGATCACTATTCAATAGTCTCATGAAAGCACAGAACTTTTGTCAATTTCTATGGAAATTGCCTAATTAAAATACTGCAGTCAACATTCATAGATGTTATTTTGTAAATGCCAAAATATTTTAGATATGAGATTTTAAGACTCAATGTACCATTTCAAAAAAATTAAAGAGTTTCTGTACTGAGAACTGTAGTATAATTTCTTTTACTTTGGTTTCATCTCCTTGACCACATGAATTCTTATTCCTCTGTACACTGTCTTCATTTAACCTATAACCCATCAGTTTAATTAATAATCATTCACTGAGCACCTAGTCTATGCTAGGTATTGTCCTAAGGTGCTAGAAATATGGAGACATAATGGAGATAAACTAGGAAAATGGAGCACTATTAATCCCTGTATTTCACACATAACTTGTATAATTACTGACATGATTATGATGGACATCCAATATTCTACTCCTGTACTAAAACCACATTTTAAAATCCCTAAATTTCTATAATAGCCCTTTAATGGACTGAAGTATAGAAGAAAGAAAATAGCATCAAACATGGACAAAGCCAGGCTTTCAATTTCAACTGTGTGTGACTTAAGACAATTCACTCATGGTTTTAAATTTCTAAAATGAAGTGTTTGAATCAAGCATCACTTTATAGATGAATTCTACTTCTCATGGAAAGAGATGCAATTAAGCCAAAGAAGAATGAAAGTGGAACAATCTTAACTGTATAAACACACTTTGGTTTCAAGGAACGCCTATCCAAGGGTAGTGATCATAGTTGGAATAAGAAGTAGGAGGTGAAAATCTATAGTATAGAAGGAGACTCAGGAAACAATATAGAAGTTAGAACCAAGGTAACAGATTACTGGGTAGCCACCCAGTTGAACTCTCTCAACATTCCTCTCCAGACAACTTTAAAATAATGCCCAACAAAAGCCCTGGGCAAAGCATTTTTCTGACCTAAAAAAACTTTAACAGGTTGGTAGGAGAGACCTATAACACCATGGTGGAAGCTTTTTGGGAGGCCCAACACACAGGATCATTAAAAATTGCCAAAGCAACAGCAACAGCTTCAGGATCTTCATAGAAATAGGTATACAGATGCAATTAAGTCAGGGAAGACTGGAAAGTGTAAAAGTATCCATTATTTAAACATAATTTGGTCTTAAGGAACATCTATCCAAAGGTAGTGATGATAGTTGGAAAAAGAAGTAGAAGACAAGGGATACTAAGGGCATCAGGACAACTGGTCAGAAAGAGATTAAAGAGGACTCTTTGCTGCCACTAGGTATACTTGATGCTGATGCATAACTCTGTTGTCCATACACAGTTCTGGGTCACAGTTCAAGGGCTGAGGGGAGTGCTACTGGTTAGTTACAAGAAATCAGGGAAGGGTCGGCTAGATGGCGCAGTGAATAGAGCTCTGGCACTGAAGTCAGGAGAAACTGAGTTCAAATCCTGCCTCAGACACTTAACACAAAACTAGTCATGTGACCTTGGGCAAGTCACTTAACCCCAATTACACTGTCTTCCCCACTCCAAAAAAGCAAAAAAAAAAAGTATTGGAGAGGAACAAAGCAAAACTCCCAACCCCCAAAAAACCTGAGTTAAAGTAGGAATGACCAGAACCAGAACCAGTACCAGTAATATTATCAGATTTGAGGTCTAAGACATGACAATTGTACAAGTAAGTAATATATATTAAGAAGGTGTCTAACAACATTTTTATTGAGAAAGAAGAGGTTATTATTGTAGAGTGTTGTTAATTTCCCAGAACCCAAACCTCAAATGGAATCCAGAGCCTATCCAGTCCAATATTTATATTATCAACAATCACTTCTACAAAATTCCCCCCACAGGATCATCTAGCCTTTGTCCAAATACTTCCAATGATGGGACACCCTACCCTTAAGCAAGAAAGATTATTAGGAAGCATTCCCCTACATCATGACTAATTGTGTCTCTGTAACCTCTACTCATTGTTCCATGCTTTTCTCATTAGGGAAAAGCAAAACAAGCCTAATGCCAATTCCACAAATCATTCAAATATCTGATAACAGCTCTTATGTTCTTTGTAAGACTTCTCATCTCAAGGCTAAACATGGAATGTCCTTGTAAATGATCTAATTATTTCATCATCCCAGTCTCTTCTACAAAACCAGTAGTTTGTCTTTATCTTTTTTAGGGTATGGTACCCATTACTGAACACAGTATTCCAGATGTGGCCTTAACAAAGTTGAGTAAATAATAGGATCATCAATTTAGAGCCAGAAGGACTCAGAGGACGTTCAGTTGAATCATCTTATTTTACGCATGAGGAAATGCAAACCTAAAGTAATTCAATGACTTGCCCAGGGTCACACAGGTAGGATCAGAGTCAGAAATTGTACCCACTTCAAATTCAATGATCTTTTCCCTGTACCCCATTGGCTCTGAAATATGCCTCTCTTAATGAAGTATAAAATAGCGCTAGTTTTTCTTATTTTTTTTTTCTGACTGCCTTGTCATTCAAACTTACTCATATGAAGCCTGCAGTTCATAAAATGTCTGTATTTGGTTTCACAGTAACTATTGTTCTGTGTTTCCAAGTCTAACATTTATGAAGTATCTTTAAACCAAGTATAGAATATGACCTTCATGCCTATTGAGTTTATTTTAGCACCCCATTCTAGTCTACCGATATCTTTTTAATTTTTTTAATGTGGCCTGGGAATTATGGCCATGCAAAATGTTTTCTGAAAATTCTAGTCATTTGAGACCAGTTTCTCCTAGATATTTCAATTCTTGCATTTAGCAATAAAAATTCTCCTTTTCAAATGAATAATTAAATGGTATTGACATTTAACACCATAAAGAAGAAAAGTCTTGCACAATCTGAAATGAGATTTATTAAAGGATACTATTTACACCTCTCTAGAGAGAGGAAAGAATCTATAATCATCCAATTCCACATCTTGATTGAGATGCTAATATAGTAGTTCCAAAGAAGACCCTCTAGCTTTCCCCTCTCCCTTTTTGCATATGAAAAGTCCTATTGCTGTGTGTATTATCAATGATCACTTCACTTTTTGGGGGATGCAGAGGCGAATAGAGATAAAAAATGACCATCATACCTATATTTTGAGCTATGATACTGATATCCAAATCTCATTCACAAAAAGCTTCTTAGATAATTGTCTTCTTCTCCATACAATATTTCTCTTCTGAATCCCTTAACTTTAGTAGCTAGCAAAGATGAAAACACCACCTGCATCCCCAAAGCCTTGATTATTTTGCCCAAGATTTTTTGATTCTTAATAATACTTTCTAGGTTGAAAATTATCTGTTTTCCATTATATCCTTTGTACAATGCCAGGTAGGATATGCCAGGTCAACTAGGTACTTTGGAGGCCCTTACCAAGGAGTTTTCAACCCCTATTCTTCCATTTACCACATTTGGATGACTTAAGGAATTCCACCAGCTTAATATGGTCATCCCAAATCTGAGGGGAAAAGTTCTGATCTGACCCTTCAAGCAATTTTTCTTCCTTTTGCCCTACATGAATTGCTTTTATAGTCTTTCAAGCAACGCTTCATTATGTCTAATAACTCAAGAGTAGAAATAGGTTTCACTAGCCTTTTCACTCCCACCTCTCAAATGGGCATCAGCTTGTAATTGATACCTACCCAGGTGTTACATGGTTAAAGAAGAAATATAAATATAACACATTGTGTAAATGTGATTGCTAAATTATTTCTTGCAATTAGTTTCACTCTCTGTATTCTTTTGGGTAACTCTTTTGGTTAACTGTTGTGACTAACCTTTATGGAAAACTGCCTATTCATGTGACTGTTGAAATAATGGAAATGCAATGAGACATGTCCATATTCCATCATGCTATTGACCTCCAAGTACATTCCCCTATTTCCCTAGATACTAGATTCCCTATAGCAATTAAGGCACACTGATCTATTTCTTTAGCAGTCATTAGGAAATTGAACATAAGGATATAAGATGAAAAACTATTTTCTCAAGAAATCAGACTACCATATTTCATTTTGTCACTGATTTCTAGAAATTTCTTGGAGGTACTCATTGGTAATATTTTAGAAGGTTAAAGTTTAATTTATTTTGCATAGAGAAGAACTTTAGACAATTTATAGCATAAAATCCATATAAATAAGATACGAAAAATTTGTTTTGCCTTGCTGCTAAGTGCTGGAAACTTTCCTTGACTTCCATGTTTACTAGCCTCACATTTGAAAAAAAAAAAATTACCCTGTTAAAATGGCCTGCTGGACCTAGGGACACAAACAAAGAGTCAGACTTGAGCAGTGTACCCAGCCATAAGAGGAGTAGGCAAAGAATTTGACAAATTTCCTAACTATAAATGGTATTGAACCACAGGTTTCAGAACCTAGTTACCAATTAACAGAATCGCAGGACAGAAAGCAATCAGAATATGTGAGTGCGAACATAACTAAAGAATTTCTTGACAGTAAATATTAGAACCCAGATATTAGTGATTAATCAAGGCATAAAAGGATAAATATAACAAGAATTAAGTTTCAAGCACTGAGATTTAGGGAAAAGTCAGAAAGGATTAGGGATTAAGATAGCGATAGTGA
Organism: Gymnobelideus leadbeateri; assembly: GCA_011680675.1. Lineage (NCBI taxonomy): Eukaryota > Metazoa > Chordata > Mammalia > Diprotodontia > Petauridae > Gymnobelideus > Gymnobelideus leadbeateri. The sequence continues at coordinate 291,157 of WOXC01006637.1, read as the reverse complement.
TAGGGATTAGGATATGGATGCTAAAAATTGGGAAAGAGATATAGAGAAGACTATCAGGAAGACTGAAAATGATGACCCAAGTTCTGCTAAATTCTCAAATATGTCATTTACTTAATGTAAGGAAAGAGGTGGAGCATAGGATTTAGTCCATAGTTTAATAAAATCAAAGACAGAGGTTGCTGCTTTTAGTCCTTCTTTCTCCAAGAGGACCATCACATCAAGGAGGTGATTCCATGACATGTAAGTGAATTGGATTTAACTGAGGGCTGTTCAAAGTCACCAGCTTTACTCTCTCCTCTGGAGCCATCTGGTCCAGTGACCCAATATTGATCAGGACAACTGGAGATGGCCCAAGATATAGTGGAGAACCTTGGTCTTATCAAGTTAAGGTCTTTAAAAGGTCTCTGTCTTACTGAGGTAATGCCCATTCAGTGATTAAGGCTCAATAAGAAATGAGGCAGAGAATGACCTCTTTTAAAAATGATCCTGAAGGGGAAAACCCTCAAGATTTCTTACCAAAACACAAAAAAGTGCTATTTAAGTTCATTCTGAGTCAATCAGGGCTGAGAGCTAGAGTGCTTTGGGGTTAAGACTGTTCTTCCAGAGAAAAAATAGTTTCAGAGATTGATATTTATATTCCCTTTGGGCAGAGCATCTGCCGGAAAGGGGAGAGAGAGAGAGACAGAGAGAGAGAGAGAGAGAGAGAGAGAGAGAGAGAGAGAGAGAGAGAGAGAGAGAGAGACAGAGAGAGAGACAGAGAGAGAGACAGAGAGAGTGAGAGACAGAAAGACAGACAGAAAGACAGAGAGAGACAGATACAGAGAAACAGAAAGACAGAGATAGAGAGAGACAGAGACAGAGAGACAGAAATAGCGAAAGAGAGAGAGAAAAGAAAGAGAAAGTAAAAAGAGAAAGAAAATAGGAAGGAAAGAAGGAAGGGAAGAAAGAAAATGGAAGAAAGGAAGAAAGGAAAGAAGGAAGGAAGGAAGGAAGGAAGGAAGGAAGGAAGGAAGGAAGGAGGGAAGGAAGGAAGGAAGGAAGGAAGGAAGGAAGGAAGGAAGGAAGGAAGGAAGGAAGGAAGGAAGGAAGACCAGAGTGGTTTCAAAGTTCATATTAATCTGAATGATCTACTAGGCTCAGTCTCCTCAGGTGTATCTTGTCTGGATGGTTATTTCCACACCAGCTCACAGAACCATTGAATCTTATATTTGAAAGATTTCTCAGAATATATCTAGGCCAATCCATAAACAAACAAGAATTGCTACTTCAGTATCCATTACCTCATTTAAAATATTTTATGGTAGGGATGACTGTCTCTCATCTATTCTCATTGTACTTTTGGATAGCTTTAAATTAGAGGACTATATCCACTACATTGGGCCAAAGTCTGCCTCTATAAGTATGACAGTTTGGGTCTTATTTACTTTGTTGGAGCCAAGCATAACAAGGCTAAATCTCAGTTTACTTAACATCCCTCCAAATATATGAAGGCAGTGATCACGATGCCCCTAAACAGTCTCTTATTCAGGTTAAATATTAGTTGTTCAGCTAGACAGCTGGTGGTGCAGTGGATAGATCACTAGGCCTAAAGACAAAAGTACCTGACTTCAAAATCTGGCCTCAATTATTTCACTTCTATTTTCCTCAGTTTCCCCCATTGTTCAGTCAGTCGTTTCTCAATCATGTCAGACTCTTTGTGATGCCAGCTGGGGTTTTCTTAGCAAAGCTACTGGAAGGTTTTTCACTTCCTTTGACAGTTCATTTTTTAAGAGGAACTAAGATAAACAGGGTTATGTGACTTGCACAGGGTCACACAGCTAGTAAGTATCTGATCTGATCTTGGAAGGATGAGTCTTCCTAACTCCAGGGCCTTCATTCTATCCACTGTGCCACCTAGCTGCTCTTTCTAAACCATAAAATGGAGATAATAATAGTACCTAACCCACAAAATTCTTGTGAGGATGAAATGAGATATTTATTTTAAAATGCTTAGAACATAGTAGGTATATTCCCTTCTGATTTCCTTTAAACAAATGTGGTATGACAGTCTGCAGTCTTCTGATGATACTGATTGTCATTCTTTGGATGTGCTCTAGCTAGTAGATATCTTTATGAAAATGTGGCATACGAAAAAGTGATATCACTTCAGATGTGATATAGACATATAAAACTGCTTCGGAAATTCCTTTCTTCTATTAGTTTAAATGTCAATTGTATGACATACACTCCTTTAGCTGGAGTACCTGGGCAGGAATAAACTGTTCACACTGTAGATGGAGTTCTCAGACTGAAGTCACATAGGGTTGAGTTCAAATTTGACCTCAGACACTTAATAGCTGTGTGATCCTGGGAACTTCACCTATATTTGATTAAATTTCTACTCTATAAGATAAAGATAATAATAGCAACTGCTTTCCAAGGTTGTTCTTAGATAGTAACTTTAAAACACTTTGTACAGTACTGTTACTATTCTTTTATTAGAGTGATAAATCTGGGGAAGACAGATTAAAGTAAATATTAAATATCTGTTAGCATCCTTTTAATAGCCACCAACTGTAAGTGATGGATTTCTTAAAAGGATAAACATGTACATACAGATTACTCCTTCAGATACATAAAATATATAAGAAGGGTTCATATTCACATTATCAGCAAAAAAAAAAATCTTAAGAGTATGGATATACATGAAACAGTATGTGAAAGTCATCTTCAATTTTTGGCTCACCATTTCTGCTCATAATTAGTTATATTGATAATATTCATCGAATAATGTGGTTTTAACCATTAATTTTATTTATATTGTGTGATAAGTACCATAACTGTTATTCAATAACCCTTTAAGGAAAAGGTTATTTATTTTAGTTAACTAGAACCAAGGGGAATATGTATTATTGGAGAAGCGAAGGGGAAAATGTAAATTGAAACATTAACAATTTCTTCTGAACTTTTCTCTACCTTGGCATGTAACCTTTTGGGAAATGAAACAATAGATTTCTTTCTCCTATATACCTGTGTAATTTTAGATAATATTCAAGTGGTTGCATTGATCTATGACTTCACTGAATTTTCAAATGCAGGAATTTGTGAGGAAAGAACTTCCTAGAGCAAGAACCAACATTGGGTGAACATTTTATTTGGGAACAAGTACCTTTAAATCAGAAATTATTCAAGATTCAATAAAATAGCTTACCCTTAGTCTTTTCAGGGAAATTTGATTCTGATATTGATGGACTTTAAGAACTACATTTTTCTTAGGTTTATGTTAAGTTACTAAAGGTAGAAAATGAATAATTAAGGTTCTAATCAAACCTAATATAACCCAAGGATAGAAAGACTATTGCAATGCCTTTTAAATAGTGCAAGAGAAAGTCAGCACTAATCTAGCTTTTTTCTCTTTTCAATTACTAAGACCTTTCAAATTATCCTATTTTTTTCTATTCTCACAGATTTCACTTTCCTTCAGTTCTTAACATTTCTTTTCTGAACTACTTCCCTCTCCTATTTCTTGTCTCTCTTACTTCAATCCATCTTTTACATAACTGCTGTATTTGGGTTCCTAACACAAATACCTAAACACATAACACCCCAGTTCCAATTAAGCTGTTCTCAAAATTTCTTAAACGTTTTCTTGTCTTGTAGGATACAACAAAAATTCTTCATCAAAAAATGCAAAGCTCAGGGGGCAGAGCCAAGATGGCATGCTAGAAACATCACTTCCACAGAGCTCCAGCCCACACCACTTCGAAATTATGTATAAGGGGGACTCTGCATGACTCTGGAGCTTTGAAACCTAGAAAATGACACAGAGAAGCTTACCTCCCCCTGAGAACAGCCTGGCAGCACAGCAAGGAGCAGCCAGCACAGCATTTTGGGAGCCCAGCCCAGGCCCACATAAGTCAGAGGTTTTAGCACCAGAGTGGCCAGACCAGCAGCCTGCTGAAGGGACCCCAGAACACCAGCAGCTGTGGCATTTCCAGAATTATCAACACATGGATGCCAAGGACAAAGTGAGAGGTTAGTGCCCTGTGAACTTTGGGACCAGTATTTGGGTGCATGTCAGCTTCTTCCCCTGGGAGCAAGAAGCTACTGAGGAGCCATGGCACAGTGGCCATTTTGCAGCTTCAGTTGTAGCTGCAGCTCCTTGCCTGTGGACTGTAGGGGGATTGGGCGATCAGTCTTGGGGGTAATCGCTCTTGTTTTAGCCTTTTTGGATCTGGGTTGCAGTCTGGGGTGGAGGACTTGGGGTGTGTGACCAGCTTACCAAGAGTGTGGGGGCTTCAGGGAGGGCACCCAACTAGTGCCTACAGCAACTGAGAAAAACCAAATATTTGGGACAGAGGCTCCCCTGGCTAGTCAAGTAAATTGAGTGGCAACATGCCTATGCAAAAGAAAAAAAAAGAAAAAGAAAAATTTAACATTAGACTTCTATTTTGGGGGCAAAGAGGATGGAAGTGTGGAAGAGGAGGAGGACTGGGAGGTCAGAACTCCTGCACCAAAAGTCCCAAATAAAGATACAAGCAGGTTACAGACCATAGAGGACCTTAAGAGTCAGATAAGAGAAGTGGAGGAAAAATTGGGAAGAGAAATGAGAAAGAAGCAAGAAAAGTATGAAATGAGAGACAACAGCCTGACTGAGAACAATAACACCTTAAAAAATAGACTAAATCAAATGGCAAAAGAGGCTCAAAAAGGCAATGAGGATAAGAATGCCTTAAAAAGCCAAATTTGCCAGATGGAAAAAGAATCTCAAAAGTTCACTGAGGAGATTCATTCCTTCAGAATTAGACTGGAGCAAATGGAAGCTAGTGACTTTATGAGAACCCAAGATGCCGTTAAACAGATCCAAGCAATTGAAATAATAGAAGGCAATGTGAAATATCTCATGGGAAAAATCACTGACCTAAAAAATAGATCCAGGAGAGATAATTTAAAAATTATTGTAATACCTGAAAGCCATGATCAAAGAAGGAATCTAGAAATCATCCTTCAAGAAATTTTCAAGGAAAATTGCCTGGATGTTTTAGAATCAGAGGACAAAATAGAGGTTGAAGGAATCCACCAATTACCACCTGAAAAAGATCCCCAAAAGAAAACTCCTGGGAATATTGTAGCCAGGTTCCAGAATTCCCACATCAAGGAGAGACTATTACAAGCAGCCCAGGAGAAACAATTTCAATATTGTGGAAACACAATCAGGATAACACAGGATCTGGCATCTTCTACACTGTGGGACTGAAGGGCATGGCATATGATATTCCACGGGTTAAAGGATCTGGGATTAAAACCAAGAATCACCTGCCCAGCAAAACTGAGTATCATGTTTCAGGGGGGAAATTTGGTCATTCAGTGGAATAGAGGACTGTCAAACATTCTTGAGGAAAAAACCTGAGTTGAATAGAAAAAATTGACATTCAGAAACAAGAAACAAGAGACGCTTGAGAAGGTAAACAGGAAAAACAAATCAAAAGGATCTTATCAAAGTTGAACTATTTACATTCCTACATGGAAAAACAGTAACTGTAACTGATGGAACCTTTCTCAGTATGAAAATAGTTGAAGAAGGGTATATGGGCATAGAAATTCCTATAGGAAAGTGTGTATATATGTTTACAGGTATACATAGATAGAGGGCACACGTGGAATTTAATAGGAAGCGTTGATACTTAAAAGGTGAAATTAAGAGGTGAGAGAGGAATATAATGAGAGGAGATGGGGAGAGACAGAAAGGGATACACTATCTCATATAGAAGATGCAAGGAGAAGTGGTTGCAAGGGAGGGGAAGAAGAGGAAGGAAAAAAGGCAAAACTATATTCTCATTGAATTTGGATCAGGGAGAGAATGACATACACACGAAATGGGATATCTCACCCTACAGCAGAGTACGGGGGAGGGGGCTGAGAGGAGTGATGATGGAGGGGAGGGCATGCTGGGGGAAGGGAGGTTGGAAGCACCCACTTCTGAAAAGGGACAGGATCAAAGTAGGGAATGGACCAAGTGGGGGGTGGGATAGGTGGGAGGGAAATATAGCCAGTCTTTTACAATGTATCTACCATGGTAATGTTTTGTATAGCTATACATGTACAACATATACTCAATTGCTTACCTTCTGAGCAAGAGTGGGTGACAAGGGAGGAAGGGAATGAATTTGAAATTCAAAGGTTTAAAATTAAATGTTTTAAATATATAAAATACTATTATTTATACCATTTTGCATAAAATTGGGAGATAAGATGTGCAGGCATTGGGGCACAAAGATTCACCTTGCCATAATGGAAAAGTTGAAGAGTGTATGGGATAAGTTATGGGAGAGAGCAGATTGGATGAGGGGATATCCTGTGCGACTGCTATTCTGGGGTGGTGGGTAGGGGAAAAATAGGGGGAAATTGTAACTCAAAATCTGGTGGAAATGAACAATGTAAACCAGAAGTTAAAAAGGCATTTGGAAAAAAAAATGCAAAGTTCAGCACAATCTGGTTCACTTTCTTGTTTTATTTTACATCACACTTTTTCCTGGCATCCTTATTCTGGTTATATTGCTCTCCTTGGCTTTTAGGTGTACTTCAAATGCTATGTCCTGCCCACATTTTTTCCCTTTTCATTTTGATTTAATGATATTAACTTCAATTTAACAAGGGCAATAAACTTAACAATTTATGTTCTTAGTAAAGGGAAGACAAAAATCTTCCACATCTTATGGCTTATGTTATTAAATGAATAACACCAGGCAGAATTTTGGTTATTTCAAAAATGAATCTCAGGGGGAATAATAAATTTTCATGCATATTATTTTTAAGGAAGACTTAGAAAAGACTTAAATAATAAATTAAAATGTTAGTTTTAATGAACTATTTTCTAACTTTAATACTGCCCCAACATCACTATTTCTTTGCTTCCTGAAGTATTCTTAAGTACTTTATTTTTCTTAACAGTGCTCATTACATTAATTTCCAAATATCTTGTCATTCAGTCACTTTCAATTGAATCTGACTCTTCATGACCCTGTTTAGGGTTTTCTTGACAAGAATGCTGAAGTGGTTTGCCATTTCCTTACCCACCTCATTTTACAAATGAGAAATCTGAGGCAAATACAATTCAGTGACTTTCCCAGGGTCACACCGCCAGCAAGTGTCTGAGGCCAGGTTGAATTCAGGAAGATAAGTCTTCCTGACTACAGGCTTAGCACTCTTATCTACTGTTCCATCTAGCTGCCCTCCATATATGTGTAATTCCCAATGTCCTAAGCTAGGTGGTAGAATGAATGGAGCACTGGATTTGGAGTCAGGAAAACCTGATTTGAAATCCATTCCACACAGATGTGAAGTGCATGACTTAGGAAAAATCACTCAACCTCTTCCTTCCTCAGTTTCCTCATCTATAAAATGGGGAGAATAAAAGCACTTATTTCACGGGATTTTTATAATGACAAAAGAAATTAAATGCTTTGCAAACTTTAAAGTGCTATATAAAAGCTAGGTATAGTTATCATCTCCATTTTTCCTTGTCAAATCCATGAATTAATGAATTAAAAAGTATTTATTAAGCCCTTACACTGTGACAAATGTTGTTCTTTTTTTCTTTATTATTTATTTTTGGTTTTCAACATTCATTTCCACAAGATTTTGAGTTACAAATTTTCTCCGCTTCTTTCCCCTACCCCCACCCCAAAATAGCGAGCCTCCTGGATACTGCTTCCCCTAATCTGCTATCTCTTATATCCTCCCCATGCAACCTATAACTTTCTAGTAGGGCGAGATGGATTTCTATACCCCAGCACCTGGATATCTTATTTCCCAGTTACCTGTAACAAAACAGTTTTTTTTTCCTTTAACATTTGTTTTTAAAACTTTTATTTCCAGATTCTTTACCTTCTTCCCTCCTCACCCAACCCCACTAGGAAGATAAGCAGTTCAATATAGGCTGTATATGTGTAGTTGTGCAAAATGTTTCCATAGTAGATATATTGTGAAAAACTAACCATATTTCCCTACATCCTAACCCGCCCCCCACTTACCTTATTTTCTACTTTGACCCTGTTCCTTTTCAAAAGTGTTTGCTTCTAACTGGCCTCTCCCACTATCTACCCTCCCTTCTATCATCCCCCCTTTTATCCCCTTCCCCCTTGCTTTCCTGAAGGGTAGGATACCCAAATGAGTGTTTATGTGATTCCCTCCTTAAGCCAAATTCAATGAGAGTAAGTTTGACCTATTCCCTTTCATCTTCCTGTTCTTCCTTCCATTGAAAGAGTTTTCTCTTGCCTCTTTTATATGAGATAATTTACCCTATTGTATCTATCTCTGTCTCCTCTCATATATTCCTCTCTTTCACCTCTTAATTTTATTTTTAGACATCATCTCTTCCTATTCAAACAATCCTGTACCCTTTGTCTATGTATATATGTACACACATATACACTAACTCACATATGCATTTATACACACATACACCCTCCTATATAAACATATATGTATGCATATATACACATATACATATTCATGCACACATATACACACACAAATATATAAACACACATATTCCCTTCTACTATCCTCACACTGAGAAAAGTCTCATGAGTTACAATTATCATATTTCCATGTAGGAATATAAATAATTCAACTTTAATAAAGTCCTTATGGGTTCTTTTTCCTGTTTACCTTCTCATGATTTTCTTGCTTCTTGTATTTGGGAGTCAAATTTTTTGTTCAGCTCTGTTTTTTTGTTTTTGTTTTTTTTTCATCTATAATGCTTGAAAGAGGATGGGCAGAGCCAAGATGGGGTAGAAACAGGATTTACCCACATCTCTAGCTTGCATCTCCTCCAATACATGTAAAAATAACTCTAAACAAATTTTAGAGCTATGGAACCCACAAAGTGACAGAGAGAAACAAATCTCCCACTGAAGGCAACTTGGCAGGCTGGCAGGAAGGGGCTATCACACAGATCTGGTAGCTGAGCTCAGTTCCTCATGACACATGCAGTTTTGGCTCCAGGACATCCACAACCAGCAGTGGCCAGAGCAGACTTCAGGAGAGTGAAGCACCAGCAGCTGTGGCAGTTTCCAGACTTCTCAACCCATAAATTCGAAAGACAAAGTAAAAGGGGAATCGCTCTTGCTTTGACCTGCTTGGATCTGGATGATGGTCTTCAGTGGAGGTCCTGGGCTGTGTAGCCTGGTGCCAAAGCCTGTGCTCTGAGAGGGTGCCCTCCTAATTGCTCCAGCAGCTGCAAAAAACCCTAGTAATTTGGGACAAAGCTCTGTCCATTCTGAAAGCAGACTTCTACCATGACAAAGAGATCAAAAGTCAAGTAATTGACTGGCAACATGAGAAAGCAGAGGAAATGCAAACCTACAATAGATTCCTTTTTCAGGGACAAAAGGGATCAAAGTATGGAATGGGAGGAAGACAACAAAGTCAAAAGTACTGCAACAGAATCTCCCAAGAAATATATGAACTGGTTACAGGCCATGGAGGCTCAAGAAAGGTTTTAAATACCAAGTAAGATAAGTAGAGGAAAAATGGGGAAGAGAAATCAAAATGATGCAAGAAAATCAAGAAAAGCAAGTCAACAGCCTGACTGAAAAAAATAACATCTTAAAAATAGACTTAACTCAAATGACAAAAGAGGCTCAAAAAGCCACTGAGAAGAATGCCTTAAGAGGCAGAATTTGCCAGACAGAAAAGGAACTTCAAAAACTCACTGAAGAGAATATTTTCTTCTAAATTATGTTGGAGCAAATGGAAGCTAATAACTTTATAAGAAATCAAGATGGTATAAAAGAGATCCAAATAAACTAAAGAATAGAAGGCAGTGTGAAATATCTCATTGGAAAAACCACTGACCTGGAAAATAGATCCAGGAGAGATAATTTAAAAATAATTGGAGTACCTGAAAGCCATGATAAAAAAAAAGACCCTAGACCATCTTTCAAGAAATCTTCAAGCAAAATTTCCCTGATATTATAGAACCAGAGGGCAAAATAGAAATTGAAAAATCCATTGATTACCTCTTGAAAAAGATCCCAAAAAGAAAACTCCTAGGAATATCATAGCCAAAATCTAGAGTTCCAAGGGGAAGGAGAAAATATTACAAGCAGCCAGGAAGAAATAATTTTAGTATTGTGGAAACACAATCAGGATAACACAAGACCTAGAAGCTTCTACATTAAGGGATCAAAGGCTTTGGAATATGATATTATAGAGGTCAAAGGAGTAAGGATTAAACCCAAGAATCACCTACCCAGAAAAACTGAGTCTAATACTTCAGGGGAAAATGTGATAATTCAACAAAATAGAGGATTTTCAAACATTCTTGACGGAAAATAAAAAGCAGAGCTTGAGGGGGTGGGGTGAAGCCAATATGGTGGAGTATAAACAGGACTTGAGTGTGGCTCCAGCTTCCACCTCCCCGATATATGTAAAAATGACTCCAAACAAACTTTATAACTACAGAACCCATAAAGTAACAGAGAGAAACATTTCCCACTGAAGGAAGCCCAGAAGGCCAGTAGGAAGGGTCCATAGCAGTGTGCTGGGAGCCCAGCTCAGTCCCACCTTAGCTGATTGAGCCATGGTTTTAGCCCCAGTGTGGCCAGACCAGCAGCAGAGGATGGAACAAACTTCACCAGAGTAAATCACCAGCAGCTGTAAAGGATTTCCAGACATCTCAAAACATAAATGCCAAAAACAAAGTAAAAGTTAAGGGTGGAACTTTGTTGGGAACAAGGGGAGTATGGCCCAGCTCCTGCCCCCAGAACAATAAGCAGAGGAGGCTGTAGCTGCTACTGTGCGGCTACTTCCAGTGCTCCTGGCCTGCAGATTGTAGGGGCACCAAGCAATCATTCAAAGTGTGATTGCTTTTGCTTTGAATTGCTTGGTTCCGAATCATGGCCTTGGGTGGTGGTCCTGGGGTGTGTGACAAGTAAGCCAGAGCATGTGGGGGCTGTACAGCGGGCACCCACCTAATAGCTCAAAAACCCAGCAATTTGGGACATAGCTCTTTTCATTTTGGAAGCAGAGTTCTACTATGGCAAAGAGCTCAAAAGCCAAGTAATTGGCTGCCAATATGAGCAAGCAGCGGAAGCACAAACAAACATTATAATCCTTTTTTTTTTAATAAAAAGGATCAAGTTATGAAGCAGGAGAAAGACAATGAAGTCAGAACTCCTGCATCAGAAGCCTCCAAGAAAAATATGAATTGGTTACAGGCCATTGAAGACCACAACACAGATTTTGAAAATAAAGTAAAAGAAGTGGAGGATCAATTGGGAAGAGAAATGAGAATGATGCAAGAAAATCGTGAAAAGCAAGTCAACAGCCTGCTAAAGGAGACCTAAAATACAGTAAAGAAAATAACACCTTAAAACATGGACTAACTCAAATGTCAAAAGGGGCCCAAAAAGCCAGAGGAGAAGATTGCTTTAACAAGCCGAATTTGTCAGATGGAAAAAGAATTTCAAAAAGTCACTGAAGAGAATAACTCCTTCAAAATTATATTGAAGCAATTTGAAAATATTGAGTTTATGAGAAATCAGGATATTATAGAACAGATCCAAACAAATGAAAAAAAAAAATAGAAGGCAATGTGAAATATCTCATTGGGAAAACCACTGACCTGGACAATAGTTCCAGGAGAGATAATTCAAAAATTATTCATCTATGATCAAAAAAAGAGTCTAGACACCATCTTTCAAGAAATTATCAAGAACAATTGCCCATATATTCTAGAAGCAGAAGGCAAAATAGAAATTGAAAGAATTTATTTATTTATTTATTTTTTAAAAAGCAATTGGGGTTAAGTAACTTGCTCAAGGTTACACGCCTAGTCATTATTTATGCGTGGGTGCTCATTTTCTGAGGCCGGATTTGATCTCGGGTCATCCAAACTCCGAGGCCGGCGCTCTTACTCACTGCGCCACCTAGCCGCCCGTTTAGGGCAATTGGGGTTAAGTAACTTGCCCAAGGTTACACGGCTAGGTTTTTTTGTTTGTATGGATTAAGTGTCAGAGGCAGGCTCCAAACTCAGGTCCTTCTGATTCCAGAAGGAATTCCAGAATTCTTTCTAAATTGAAAGAATTTATGACTAACCTCTTGAAAAAGATTAAAAAAAAAACCTCCTAGGAATATTATACCCAAATTCCAGAGTTCCAAAGTCAAGGAGAAAACAATGTAAGCAGTCAGGAAGAAACAATTTGAGTATTGTGGAAACACAATCAGGATAACACAAGACCTAGCAGCTTCTACATTAAGGGGTTGAAGGGCTTGGAATATGATATTCCAGAGGTCAAAGTAGCTAGGATAAAGCTAATAGTCACCTACCCAGCAAAACTGAGTATAATTATACAGGAGAAAATATAGTCATTCAATGACATAGAGGACGTCAAAGCATTCTTTTTTTTTTTTAAACAAATGCTTTAACTTCTGTTTTGCATCATTCATTTCCGCCAGATTTTGAGTTACAATCATTTTCCCCCCATTATTCCCCTACCCAGCCTCCCAGAATAGTAGTCCCACAAGATATCGCTTCCTCCAATTTGCTCTCTCCCATACCTTCTCCCATACTCCCATCGACTTTTCCATTAGAGGAAGGTGAATCTTTGTGTCCCAATGCTTGCACATCTTATCTCCCTATTATAAGAGAAAGAGTATTAATAATAGTATTTATATATATATATATTTGAAACATTTAATGTTAAGACCTCGAATTTCAGATCCATTTCCTTCCTCCCTTGTCACCCATTCCTTCTTGGGAGATAAGAAATTCAGTATATGTTGTACATGTCTAGCTATGCAAAACATTATCATAGTAGATATATTGTACAAGGCTGCTTAAAATTCCCTCCCACTCATCCCACCCCCACCTGGTCCATTCCCTACATGATCCTGTCCCTCTTCTATAGTGGGTACTTCCAACCTCCCCTCACCCCAAGGATGCCCTCCCATCCATCATCCCTCCTCTCATCCCCCTTCCCCCTATCCTGCTGCAGGTTGAGATATCCCATTTAGTATGCATGTCATTTTCTCCCTGAACCAAATTCAATGTGAATGTGGTTTTGCCTTTTTAGCCTTCCTTATTCTCCCCCTCCTTTGCAACCACTTCCCCTTGCTTCTTCTACATGGGATAGTTTACCCTACCCTGTCTCTCCCCATCTCCTCTTGCCACTTTCCTCTCTCACCTCATAATTTCATCCCTTGAGTATTCTCCCTTCCAACAAATTCAACCTATGCCCTCTATCCATATATAACTGTAACCATATACACACATTCACATATGTATTCATATGACCACACCCCCTTCTTCCATTATTTTCATAGTGAGAAAGATATCATCAGTCACAGTTATTGCTTTTCCATATAGGAATGTAAATAGTTCAACTTTGATAAGTTCCTTTTGATTTCTTTTCCCTGATTACCTTCTCAGGCATCTCTTGCTTCTTGTGTCTGGATGTCAAATTTTCTATTCAACTCTGGTTTTTTCCTCAAAAATGCTTGAAAGTCCTCTATTCCACTGAATGACCATATTTTCCCCTGAAACAAAATACTCAGTTTTGCTGGGTAGGTGACCCTTGGGTTCATTCCCAGTTCTTTTGCCCTCTGGAATATCATATTCCATGCCCTTCAATCCCTCAGTGTAGAAGCTGCCAGGTCCTGGGCTATTCTGATTGTGTTTCCACAATATTGAAATTGTTTCTTCCTGGCTGCTTGGAGTATTTTCTCCTTGATCTGGGGATTCTGGAACCTGGCTGTAATATTCCTGGGAGTTTTCTCCCAGGATCTTTTTCAGGAGGTGATCAGTGGATTCTTTCAACCTCTATTTTGCCCTCTGGATCGAAAACATCAGGGCAGTTTTCCTTGAGAATTTCTTGGAGGGTGATTTCTAGGTTCTTTCCTTGATCATGGCTTTCAGGTAGGTCAATAATTTTTAAATTGTCTCTCCTGGATCTATTCTCCAGGTCAGTGGTTTTTCCCATGAGATGTTTCACATTGCCTTCTAATCTTTCATTTGTTTGGATCTGCTTAACAGCATCTTGATTTCTCATAAAGTCACTAGCTTCCATTTGCTCCAGTCTCACTCTGAAGGAATGAATCTCCTCAGTGAACTTTTGAGATTCTTTTTCCATCTGGCAAATTCGACTTTTTAAGGCATTCTTCTCCTCATTGCCCTTTTGGGCCTCCTTTGCCATTTGAGTTAGTCTATTTTTTAAGGTGTTGTTTTCCTCAGTCAGGCTGTTGACCCTCATTTCATACTTTTCCTGCATCCTTCTCATTTCTCTTTCCAATTTTTCCTCCACTTCTCTTATTTGATTTTTAAAGTCCTTCTTAAGGTCCTCTATGGCCTGCAACCCGCTCATGTTTTCCCCTGGGGCTTTTGGAGCAGGACTTCTGACCTCACAGTCCTTTTCCCGCTCTATGCCCCCAAAATAGGAGTCTAGGGTTGCATTTTTCTGTTTCCTTTGCCTTGGCATTTTGCCACTTAATTGCTTGACTTTTGGGCTTGTTGCCACACTATGGCTTTAAGGCCAGCTAGAGGAATTTTCGTCCCGAACGTGTGGGGGGCAACTTCCGTTTCTGGCAAGCTGTAAACCCACCCACGACTTCCACCCTAGATCACAATCCAGGTCCAGGGAGGTTAAAGCAAGAGTGATTACCCCCCAAGACTGATCGCTGGATCTCCCCACGATTTGTAGGCTGGGAGCCAGAGCTGCCTCTGAAAACTACAAAATGGCGTGTCTCCTCAGCGGCTTCTAGCCCCCAGGGGAGGGAGCTGACCCATTCAACAAATACAGGTCCCAAAGTCCATAGGACACTAACCTCTTACTTTGTCCTAAGCATGTCTATGTTGATAATTCTGGAGTCGCCACAGCTCCTGGTGTTCTGGGGTTCCTCCAGCTGGCTGCTGGCCTTGCCGCCCTGGGGCTAAAACCTCGGCTCACGCGGACCTGGGCTCGGCTCGACTCGGCTCCTGCGCTCTGCGCTGTATGTGCTGCCGGCTCCCAGACCGCTGTGATGGTCCTTCCTGCAGGGCTGCTGGGCTGTCCTCAGCGGGAGGTTAGCTTCTCTGTGTCGTTCTGTGGGTGCTGGGGCTGCAGAAGTTGTTCAGAGTCCTTTTTTACATAGTTTGTGGGGAATCTGGGGGCAGAGAGGCTTGGATGAGCTGTTTCTACTCCGCCATCTTGGCTCCACCCTCCCAAGCATTCTTAATGAAAGAACCTCAGCTGAACAGAAAATTTGACTTTCAAATACAAGAAGAAAGAGAAAGATGAGAGGGTGAACAGGAAAAAGAAATTATAAAGAACTTATTAAAGTTGAACTATTTACATTCCTACACGGAAAAACGAAAATCGTAACTCATAAGATTTTTCTCAGTGTGACGATAGTTGAAGGGAATCTATACTACTTCAAAGCAATGGGAATTTCCTTAGAGGGATTGTAAGAAGAATATGTGTGTGTGTTTGTGTGTGTGTCTGTGTGTGTGTTTGTGCGTATGTGTGTGTACATATTTGTGTATATATAATATAAATATATTCATACACATGTGTATGTGTGTATATACACTTTTGCTCATAAACCTGGTGGACATTTTTCAAGAAATACATATAGCATCAGGAAAAACATTGAACACATATATAAAATATACTAGGGAGAGGTAAATACATAAGGAACTTACACCCATATCTCAGATAGCATCTGTTTCAAGTACCTCAGCCTCTGATTTTCTTTTCTTAGGGGTGGAATTCTTATGCTACTACACTAAGGTGCAACATCTCTACTGGACAGTTTGCTTCTTTTTCCTCCCTTGGCCTCATTCTCTTCATAGTTCATCTGTGGGCTAGTGTATCTTCAAAATTCATTTTTCTCTTGGGGGGCGGAGCCAAGATGGCGGAAAGGAAGCAGTAACCTCGATGAGCTCCTCTGTCACTAAGTCCAAAAGGGTAAATCTGAGCGGATTCCGGAGTGACGGAGCCCAGTGGAAGACAGAGTGTGGCAGAATCCAGCACAGGAGGTTGCCCAGAGTGCCCGCACAGGTCGAGCGCAGAGCGCGTGGGGTCTGCACAGCTCAGACCTAAGAGCAGGCAAGCAGACTACACCAGAGAGAGAAAAAGCCCCAGCCTGCAGACTTACCAAGGACGAATCGCAGTCATCTCGCAGAGGGAACGGATCATTGGAGCCAGGTAGGAGAGTCGGGCCCCCAGTGGAGAGAGTGGCTTCTCAGGCTGCATTCAGCCCCCAGCCTGGAAATTTAGAAACTGCCTGCCTGTATGATACAGGGGCTGGAATGGCAAAGTAAATTCTAGCTGCTCAGATCCTCCCATCCCTCCTTCATGAAGCAGAAAACCCAAAGATAAGTCTCCCACCCAGATTGAAATCCCAAGTTAATGGAAATAGCCTCAGGCTTGAGAATCTCCAAGAAAGGGTGTAACTGAGTCAGCCAGGAATCTGAAGAGAAGAGAGGGAGGGGACCCAACAAGCCCCACCTCACCTCACCAACAAAAGCCTACTTATAGCCCAGGGGTATAGAGGCAGAAATCTGAAGTGGTCAGACTCAACCCCACCTACACATCTACATTCCTCACTGACTTCCCTGACTTAGCCATAAACTAGCCACCCAGAGGTATTCAAAGTCAAGGATCAGGCCCCAAACTCATAGCCTGAGACACTAAGAAACAGGAAGTCACAATGGGAAGGAAGGAAGCTGAAAAGGAGAAGGGGAAGGCAAGAAAGTCTATTCGAGCATACTATGCAGGGCAAGAACAACAAAACACACAGGACAATATAGACTCTCTGCCCACACCAGAGACCACAGAAGGAAACATGATCTGGTCTCAAGCCCAAATAGCATTCCTGGAGGAGCTTAAGAAAAATTTTAAAGACCAAATCAGGGAGGCAATGACCAACTTGGAAAAAGAAAATACCTCCCTAAAAAAGGAACTTCAAAAACTTACTGAAGACCATAATTCACTAAAAATTAGATACAACCAAACTGAAACTCAGAACTCTATGATGCAGCAGGAGTCAATCGAAAAAAACAAGATGATCGAAAAATTGCAAGAAAATGTAAAATATCTCACTGGAAAAATAACTGACCTAGAGAACAGATCCAGGAGAGACAACCTAAGAATTATTGGTCTACCAGAAAGCCATGATGAGAAAAGCAGTCTAGACAACATCCTCCAAGAGATTGTCAAAGAAAACTGTCCTGAGGTCCTGGAATCAGAAGATAAAATAGCTATTGATAGAATTCACCGGACTCCTCCTGAAAGAGATCCCAAACTGAAAACTCCAAGAAATATAGTAGCCAAATTCCAGAATTATAAGATTAAAGAAAAAATTCTACAAGCAGCCAAAAAGAAACAATTCAAATATCGAGGAACTACAGTTAGGATCACACAGGACCTAGCAGCTTCTACATTAAAAGAGCGGAGGGACTGGAATTTGATATTTCGTAGGGCAAGAGAGCTAGGACTACAACCAAGGATTAACTACCCGGCAAAACTGAGCATAATCTTTCAGGCAAGGAGATGGACGTTTAATGAAGTAAGGGACTTCCAGACTTTCCTAATGAAAAAGCCAGAGCTCAATGGAAAATTTGATCTCCAATTACAAGACTCCAGAAGAACATAAAAAGGTAAACAAGGGTAACATAGACTCACACATGCAGAAGTGCACATACCCACACCCACAAACACAAGCTCATTACTTGGGATGCAACAAGAGCAAAATGTTCACATCCCTATATGTGGAGCTGATAACTGTCAATATTTGAAATCTCTATGATTATCATGACCTGCAAAAGGGTTATACTTAGAGGGTGTGGGTATGAATGCACTAACATGGAGTCTAAAAAAAAAAAGACTATTAAGGGGATCAATGGTACTGTAATGGGAAAAAGGAAAGGATGAGCTAGGAAAAGGTAAAATATGCCATCTGAAGAGGCATCAAAACACACTATAGAAGAAGGGAAAGTAAGAGGGAGAGGAACATCATTTAAACACTATTCTCACTGGTTCTGGTTCAAAGAAGGATCAAATTAATCAGTGAAGTTTAAGAATCTAACGTGAATAGACACATAAATTCATTAAATAGAGGAATTGGAGGGAGGGAGAGGAGCATTGTTTGAAATTTACTCTCATTGGTTTGGAATCAAACGGGGAGTAATTTACTCTGATAAGTATAAAAATTTGTTGTGTCCTATAGATAGTGGGAGGGTAAGGGGGGGTGAAAAGGAGGAGACTAAAGGGAGGGATTATAAGGGAGGGAAATAGTAGTAAGGGGAGAGGGTAGGTTAAGAAGGGGGGTCACTGGGTGGGAACACTGAGGGAGGGGGCGGTCAAAAGGGAAAACTTCAAGGAGGGGAAGGGAGAAGGAAGAAACAAAAACATAAACAGGGGAGGGAATAGGATGGAAGGGAAGAGACAGATAGTCATCATTACTGTGAATGTGAATGGGATGAACTCTCCCATAAAACAGAGGCGGATAGCAGAATGGATTAAAAACCATAATCCTACAATATGCTGTCTTCAAGAAACACATTTGAAACAAAGGGATACCCACAGGGTAAAGGTAAAAGGTTGGAGTAAAATTTATTATGCCTCAGCTAAAGTAAAAAAAGCAGGGGTAGCAATACTTATCTCAGATAAAGCAAAAGCAAAAATAGATCTAATTAAAAGAGATAAGGAAGGAAACTATATCCTACTAAAAGGCACCACTGAGAATGAAGCAATATCACTACTTAATATATATGCACCAAGTGGTATAGCATCCAAATTCCTAGAGGAGAAGTTAAAGGAATTAGAGGAAGAAATAGATAGCAAAAATATACTAGTGGGGGACCTTAATCTCCCCCTCTCTGAACTCGATAAATCTAACCTCAAAATAAACAAGAAAGAAGTTAAGGAGGTGAATAGAATCTTAGAGAGACTAGATATGATGGATCTCTGGAGAAAACTGAATGGGGATAAAAAGGAATTTACTTTCTTCTCAGCAGTGCATGGTACATACTCAAAAATAGACCATGTACTAGGGCATAAAAACCTCACAATCCAGTGCAGAAAGGCAGAAATAGTAAGCGCATCATTCTCAGATCATGATGCAATAAAAATTATATGCAATAAAGGGCCATGGAAAGATAGACTAAAAACTAATTGGAAACTAAACAATTTAATCCTAAAAAATTGGTGGGTCAAAGAAGAAATTATAGAAACAATCAATAATTTCATTCAAGAGAATGATAATAATGAAACAACATACCAAAATTTGTGGGATGCACTAAAGGCAGTTCTCAGGGGAAGTTTTATATCCCTGAGTGCATACTTAATTAAAGCAGAGAGAAGGGAGGTCAGTGAATTGGACATGCAATTGAAAAAGCTAGAAAAAGAACAAATTGAAAATCCCCAATTTAGTACTAAATTAGAAATACTGAAAACCAAAGGTGAGATTAATAAAATTGAAATTAAGAAAACCATTGAATTAATAAATAAAACCAAGAGCTGGTTTTATGAAAAAATCAACAAAATTGATAGACCCTTAGTCAATATGATAAAAAAAAAGAAAGAAGAAAACCAAATTATGAGTATCAAAAATAAAAAGGGTGAATCTACCTCCAATGAAGAGGAAATCAAAAAAATAATGAGGAATTATTTTTCCCAATTGTATGCACATAAATATGACAATCTTAGTGAAATGGATGAATATTTACAAAATCACAAATTGCCCAGATTAACTGAAGAGGAAGTGAATTACCTAAATAACCCCATCTCAGAAAAAGAAATCAAACAAGCCATCAATGAACTCCCTAGGAAAAAATCTCCAGGGCCAGATGGGTTCACTAGTGAATTCTATCAAACATTTAAAGAACAATTGATTCCAATACTCTACAAACTATTTGGGAAAATTAGTGAAGAAGGAGTCCTACCAAACTCTTTCTATGACACAAATATGGTACTGATTCCTAAATCAGGAAGAGATAAAACAGAGAAAGAAAATTATAGACCAATCTCCCTCATGAATTTAGACGCAAAAATTCTAAATAAAATATTAGCCAAAAGACTCCAACAACTTATCACAAAAATAATACACCCTGATCAGGTAGGATTCATTCCAGGAATGCAAGGATGGTTTAATATTAGGAAAACCATCAATATAATTGAGCATATCAACAACAAAACTAGCAAAAACCACATGATCCTCTCAATAGATGCAGAAAAGGCTTTTGACAAAGTACAACATCCATTCCTATTAAAAACACTAGAAAGTATAGGAATAAATGGAGCCTTCCTTAAAATAGTTGCTAGCATCTATCTAAAACCATTAGCAAGTATTATATGCAATGGGGATAAACTAGAAGCCTTTCCAATAAGATCAGGAGTGAAACAAGGGTGTCCACTATCACCCCTCTTATTCAATCTGGTACTAGAAACGTTAGCAGTAGCAATTAGAGAAGAAAAAGAAATCAAAGGAATCAAATTAGGCAAAGAAGTGACCAAGCTGTCACTCTTTGCAGATGATATGATGATATACTTAGAGAATCCTAGAGAATCAAGTAAAAAATTACTTGAGACAATAAATAAATTTGGTAAAGTTGCAGGATATAAAATAAACCCACATAAATCCTCAGCATTCCTGTACATCTCTAATAAAACTCAACAGCAAGAGATAGAATGAGAAATCCCATTTAAAGTCACTGTAGACATTATAAAATATTTGGGAATCTACTTGCCAAAACAAACCCAGAATCTATATGATCACAACTACAAAACACTTCTCACAGAAATAAAATCAGATCTAAATAGTTGGAAAAATATCAATTGCTCGTGGCTGGGTCGAGCTAATATAATAAAAATGACAATTTTACCCAAACTAAACTATATATTTAGTGCCATACCAATCAATTTACCAAAAAACTACTTTGTAGAGTTAGACAAAATAATAACAAAATTTATTTGGAAAAACAAAAGGTCTAGAATATCAAGGGAATTAATGAAAAGAAATGCTAGGGAAGGTGGACTAGCTATGCCAGATCTTCATCTGTATTATACAGCAGCAGTCATCAAAACTGCTTGGTACTGGCAGAGGTGTAGAGTAGTGGATCAATGGAATAGATTAGGTGCAGGAGACCCAGCAGTTAATGAATATAGCAATCTATTGTTCGATAAACCCAAAGACCCCAGTTTTTGGGATAAGAATGCACTATTTGACAAAAACTGCTGGGAAAACTGGAATACAGTATGGCAGAAACTGGGCATAGATCATTATCTAACACCATATACCAAAATCAAGTCTAAATGGGTGCATGATCTAGGTGTAAAGGATGATACTGTAAGCAATTTGGGAAAGCAAGGAATAGTTTACCTGACAGATTTGTGGAGAGGGGAAGACTTTAGGACCAAACAAGAATTAGAGAGCATTATAAAATGCAAAATGGATAATTTTGATTACATTAAATTGAAAAGCTTCTGCACAAACAAAGCCAATGTAACCAAGATCAAGAGGGAGGTGGGAAATTGGGAAAGAATTTTTACAACCTGTGTCTCTGATAAAGGACTCATTTCTAAAATTTATAGAGAATTGAGCCAAATCTATATGAATACAAGTCATTCCCCAATTGAGAAATGGTCAAAGGATATGAATAGGAAGTTTTCAGAGAAAGAAATTAAAGATATCTATAAGCATATGAAGAAATGCTCTAAATCACTATTAATTAGAGAAATGCAAATCAAAACAACTCTGAGATACCACATCTCTCCAGTCAGATTGGCTAAGATGACAAAACAAGAAAGTGACAAATGCTGGAGAGGTTGTGGGCAAATTGGAACGCTAATACATTGCTGGTGGAGTTGTGAACTTATCCAACCATTCTGGAGAGCAATCTGGAATTATGCCCAAAGGATTATAAATAATTTCATACCCTTTGACCCAGCCATACCACTCCTAGGGTTATATCCCAAAGAGATCATAGTAGTGGGAGGAAGAACCATATGTACAAAAATATTTTTAGCAGCCCTTTTTGTGGTTTCAAAGAATTGGAAACTAAAGGAGTGCCCATCAATTGGGGAATGGCTAAACAAGTTGTGGTATATGAATGTAATGGAATTTTATTGTGCTATAAGAAACGAGGAGGTGACGGATTTCATAATTACCTGGAGAGACTTATACAAACTGATGCTGAGCGAGAAGAGTAGAATCAGAAGAAATTTGTATACAATCACAGACATACCATATCTGTGACGACCAACTATGACAGACTGGACTCTTTTCAGCAATGCAGTGATATAAGTTAATCCCGAATGACTCAAGAAAGTGAGAAATGTGCCATCCAGAGATATAACTAGAAAGAACTGAGCCTGAATCCTGATGGAAGCAAACTAAATGATCTTGTTCTTCTCATTGTTTGGTTGTACTTCTTCCTTACCATCTTTCATCCCACCTAGTACTATATGCCTTTGTAATTGGAATAATGTTTAATATGAATGCATTTGCAGACCCTATACTGTACTATATGATGTCATGAGAGGAGGGGGGAGGGAAGTAAAGGAAATTTGAAAATCAAAAAAAAAAAATTCATTTTTCTTATCCTCTTTAAAAGGGTCTTTTGCCTTGAGTCATTTGGCCTGCTCCCTTTTGAGTGTGCTTATATCCTAATAGCAAATACATGAATAAATAGCTCTCTTGTATGATACCATGCTCAGTGGGGGTGCTGAGAAATTCCTTTCCTCCACAACATGAGGAATAATTCACTCTCCACAGCTGAGGTCTTCCTCCCTAGCTGTAGTAGTTTGTTTTGTTTTTTTTTATTTTCTTTGTTGTTCTTCTTGTTTTCCTGCCTTGACTATTTCTTAGACAGTGTAGCTTTTCTTTATAATGGGCCACCATGAATATGGCTAATGCCTTCACCTGTCAAAGGCTGGTAGATCTCTAACTCTCAGCCATAATTGAAAAACTACATGAAGTAAAATGATAACAGAGTGTATTGATACATTTTTTGCATTCTATTTATGATCTTATGACTTCTTTTTCTCTGTTTCCTTTCCTTTTCCTTCTATAGTCTTATCATCTCATATGGTTGGGGGGATCAGTTGATCATAGGTTTAATGATTAACTCATTCTTATCCATTCCCACATATAGTCAATAAAATATGCTTCTCTCACTTTACATTATTTTCAGTTTACTTGTGTAAGATGCTAAGAAAAATTTGACTAAATCGAGAAGAGAAATGTGGCTACAATTGGAATTTGTTCATCTATACTTTCATTTAGCATATATTTGTTAACTGGTACTGATTTATAATGCATTGAACTTAGCAATGGAGAAAGTCTGAAAATAATATTCAGTCTATCTTCTCAAGGTGCAAGTAGGTGACAATATACATACAATGATAAATCAAATATGATTAAATATAATTTGATTTTATTAGATCTAAAGAATTATGAGATCAGAAGTGAGTGAGGAAGCAATATGTGAGCTATGCATCAAAGGCAGGGCCCCAGGTAACAGAGGTAGCTCCACATTTGGTCACTGATTGGTACCACCACCTTCCATATATAGGGAAGTTCTTTTATACCCCCTAACTCTTTTGCTCGTATTACTTTAGGCAACAAATGCAAGGCCTTCCTGATCATAACATCTTTAGAAAACTTCTCCTCCAGGCTGATTTATTGCCCCCAATGTACCTCTCTAATTTAGTCCCTGTGAATATGCCTATCAAAAACAATCAGACACAATGCCAGAGTCCACAGGACTGGACTTTCAAGTTGGGCATGCATCTGGCAATTTTCTCACACTGAGACCAGTGCTTAGACCTGCGGGACTGAAGGGATGGGGAACTGCATACTAACACATCTGTGAGTAGTAAAAAGACTGTTTCCTGTTTCTCTGAGCACTAGCATTCCTTACTTCACATATATCTTCAGAATAATATAGAAATAGAGACTTTCTGGAAATCATTAACTTGAATTATATTGTGTGACAAGTACCATAACAATTGTCCAATAACCTTCAAAGAAAAAGCTATTAACTTTAGTGAAGTGGGCCCAAAGAGAATATGGGAATGTAGAAGTCAATCCAGTTATAGCAAAACACACAAAAAAAGAACAGTGTTTAGGAAGTAGAATACCTTTAAACTATATCTACATAATGTTTTTGTAATCTAGTTTGGCCAAACCAGAGAATATATGCCAGAGAGACATGCAGGACCAGGTTAGAAAGAAAGTTTAGAGACAGATTGTGAAAAGTTTTGAATGTCAGACTAAGTTGGATTTTAATTTGATAGGTCCTTGCACCAGGAAGACCTATCTGGCAGCATTTGTAAATGGATTGAAGGGAAAAGAGATTTGCAGTGGAAAGATATGTCAATGGGCTGTTTTTAATAATACTAGTAGTCCTATCATAACCACAATCAGAGAAGCAAAGCCTTTAAGAATTTTTATCTGTTTATTTCTTGCTTTGTTCTGCAAGGTAGGAGGAAGAAAACAGAAACTACTGCCAGGATTCCTAATATGGATGCTAGCTGAGCACTCACTTTGATGTGACTTGTATATAACAATTCAACTCAATGCAACAAGGTTATATTAGATGCCTACTTCTGCTAATCACTATACTAGGGGGAAAGGAATTCAAAGACAAAAAAAAAATGAACCTTGCCTAAGGATTTTTTTCTTCTGCAAGGAAGTCACATTTTGACCTATATTCCAATGCAAAATATATTTGAAGTAAATAAAAAATGCAGGATATTGACAGTATTAAAGAACTACTTTTGCGCACTGTTGTGCATAAGCTGGTTTGTGAAGGGAGCAATAGTATATAAGCAGCAGAGATGAAGAAGGAACACAATAGGAAACCACACCAACCATACTGGGGAAGGGGACTCTTAATAAAGACTTCTTTCACTAATGAAGATTTCTGCCTCATTATTATTTATAGTCTCAAAGAGTATCCTAGATCGCTGAGAAATTAAGTGGCTTGCCCAGGTGCCACAGCTAACCTCTGGGAAAAGCATTACTTTTAATTCAGATTAATTCAATTCTAGAGCGATGCTCAATACACAACTCAAAGCTACTTCACATTTTCCAATCTAATGTAACCCCTGCTACAAAGTCTGTTGATATAGGACTGTATTCGTACTAGGAGAGAGGAATGTTCTGTCCTATATGAGGGGGAGGGCAGAGGTGGTAAGAGGCCCCTTTGAACCCTCCTTGGGACTAATTCAGGGACAATGTCCTCGGGAATTCTTGAAATGCCAGTTGATTTTGAGACTTACGTTCTTCCACTTTTAAGAGGCAAGTAGGAAGAGGCTCACTTACTTCAAGGTGGTGAAGGAAAAGAGTCTGGTAATACCTGAGAGGGGCAGACAATCTCAATCATGTCTCTTTCTCAGCTTATTTAAGGAATTCATGGAGTTTTGTTTTTTTTTTCCTTAAGTGAGATCCAGAATGCTCTCTCTTGGTTAATATGAGTTATCTCTCTCTCCCAATATGAGAGCTTCTTCACTCTGTGTAAATTCTTTGTATAGCATTCTCTGATTTCTATTTTTTACTATCTGCATAAATGGCTTCTTCACTATCTCCATGTGTATTCTGTGTAGAATTGATATTAGATGGGAAATTAGTCTTCATTGATAAGAGTTTGAGGTTCCCCTTTGCCTCCAAAAATTGGTAGAGCAACCAGAAGGTACATGGAACCCAATCATATCCCTTAGACTAACAATATTTAAAGGAGCATACAAATGTCCTTCCATCCCAGTACTCCCTCTCTCTGTGAGTAACAGAGTAGCCTTGGACCCCAACCTCCTGTTCTGCAGCATTTAGCAGTATGCCTGGTAGGAATGAAAGTCTCTTTTGGAGAAAGTGGGGGGGGGGCTTGAAAT
The DNA here is from genome assembly GCA_011680675.1 of Gymnobelideus leadbeateri. Lineage (NCBI taxonomy): Eukaryota > Metazoa > Chordata > Mammalia > Diprotodontia > Petauridae > Gymnobelideus > Gymnobelideus leadbeateri. Next base: position 265,301 of record WOXC01006637.1, on the reverse strand, counting down.
CTCTATTCTGCCTTCCTTAGGACCACACAAGGATAATGTCCTTGTCACACTTGATCTCCATCTCTACATGTGAGGTTCTCCTTTCCTTACATTAACATTAAATTTATGATAATAAGATCAATTTTCTTCACTGGTATTTTTAGTAAGCAAAAAAGACTTACTTCTATAGGGTAATGGTAAGGGATAGAATTCTTCCTTTTTATTTCCCTTTTTTTCTGTCTTTTTTTTTGTTGTTGTTTGTTTCTTGTAAAGAGATGTACCCTTTTTGGAGTGGATCTGTGTTGTCTAATATAATCATGAATTAATAAAGGAATTTTTTTTTTGCTTTTTTTTGGAGGGGGGAAGGTAGGGCAATTGGGGCTAAGTGTCTTGTCCAAGGTCACATGGCTAGTAAATGTTAAGTGTCTGAGACCAAATTTGAATTCAGGTCCTCCTGACTCCAGGGCCAGGTGCCACCTAGACACCCTAGTAAAGGAAATTTTAAAAACCATGGAACATGAATCTATTTTAACAACCTTCATTAAATTATTTTAATTTTTACATTTAACTTTTGTTCATGGCATTACTTTTTATTGTCTTGAGTTAAAGATAATTTACAAAATTCTATGAAGTATTTCTGAATTTACAATATGTTTTCAGATTATTTAATGCAATATATCTATTTCAATTTCATTTTACATGAATAGAGAGAAAAGAAAGGATAAGAATATTATCTATTTATATGTACCTGCGTCCAAATTATTCTATATAGTTATTATTATATAGTTTATATAATATAGTTTATAAGTTATATGTTTATGTAATACGTTAATATAGTTTATGTTATATAATATAATTTTACATTGTAGAGTTATATAATATATATAGTTATTATTATATAGAATTTTTTATGATTATTCTTTTACTTTTGCTTGTTTTTATTTTAAGTACAGCCTGTAAAGGATATAGCATAATATGTTTGTTGACAGTTTCAAGTAACATTATATGTAACTTGGTGTTCTCAATCCATTTGAATCATGACTTTATTTGATTTAATATTGCATATTATAAACATATAATATGAACAGTGGATTGTATGTAAAATGATCACTAGATGGCAGCAAATCCCAACTCTTTCAACTACTAAATGTTTAAAAAGTAAGACAGATACCCAAGTGGACATTTTTGTCTCTGATTGTATCTATAGCTGTCCGTCAGTAGGTTGTGACAAATCTGTGTGGTGACATTTTATATGGATGGTTTGATTTTTAAAACAACTAAGCCAAAACATATTGCTATCTTAAAAAAAAAAAATTTCCAACTGGTAAGTTACTTGCTAATTTCTGTCCTTCAAAAGAACCTTTAATGGAAAAGCACACACACACACACACACACACACACACACACACACACACCATTCTTCCCCTTACAGGTATTGCCATGGGAGTAATAGCATCTTGAAGGTCCCATTTTGCTTTCCCCAGCAAACTCCCCACCCCGACACTTGAATGATTTGCTTTTTCTATTGATATCCCCTTTTTCTACCCTAGTTTCATATACGTATTACAATTCCTGAGAGACAGTGAACATCTGTTCTTATTTCCTGTCTTGCTTGTTCAAAAATCAGCACACAAACTTGCTTCAGGTTTTACAGAAATTTTATAACTAGTAATTTTTAGATAACGATTCAGGAGGTTAACTTGGCAAACATGATTCAAAGATAAAAGAAGTTATAAGTTAACCTTATACTGTCCGGGAAATGTACCAGAAACTCAATCCTAGGTTTCTTAGCCTCCATCTCTAATATGATAGAGATGCCATATCAGGATAGGAAAATTAGGAAGAATCGATTCTTCTAATGGCACTTAAGAAATGCTAAGGTATTCATAGACACCAGTTATCTTATTCCTGTTAGAAGTATACTATGTATCTCCTAACCAAGGAAGATTCAGATAGTCAAGACATTTAGAATCCTCAAACTCAAAAGGAATTTGTTACTTTTTTCCCCAAATATATTATTAAATTGTGGCTATATTACCATAGTAGATATATTGTAAAAGACTGACTATATTACGCTCCCTGCTATTGCACGTCCCACTTGGTCTATTCCATACTTTGCTCCTGTCCCTTTTCACAAGTGGGTGCTTCCAATTTCCCTCCACCCCTTCCCTCCTGCCCTCCCATCCATAATCCTCCCTCTCATCCCATTACCCCCTACTCTCCTGTAGGGTGAGATATCCTATTTAGTACTTATGTCATTCTCTCCCTTATCCAAATTCAATGGGAATAAGGTTTTGCCTTTTTGCCTTCCTGTTCTTCCCCTCCCTTGTAACCATTTTCCCTTGCCTCTTCTCTATGAGAGAGTTTACCCCATTCTGTCTCTCCCCATCTCCTCTCATTATATTCCTTTCTCACCTCTTAATTTCACCTTTTAAGTATCATCCCTTCCTATATTTGACCTGTGTCTTCTGTATACCTGTAAACACATATACAAACATTCACATATGTATTCATATGCCCATATACCCTTCTTCAACTATTTTCATACTGAAAAAAGTTTCATGAGTTACAGTTATTGTTTTTCCGTGTAGGAATGTAAAAAGTTGAACTTTGATAAGATACTTTTTTTCCCCAAATGCTTTATTAATGTCTGGTTTACATCAATCATTTCTGCCAGATTTTGAGTTACAATTTGTTCCCCATTTTTCCCCTACCCACCACCCAAGAATAGCAGTCCCATAGGATATCCCTTCATTCAATCTGCTCTCTCCCATATCTTCTCCCATGCCCCCTTTGACTTTTCCATTAGGGCAAGGTGACTCTCTGTGCCCAAATGTCTGCACATCTTATGTCATAATTACATGCAAAATAGTATTAATAATAGTATTTTTATATATTTGAAATGTTTAATTTAAAAACTTCGAATTCCAGATCCATTCCCTTTGTCCCTTGTCACCCACCCACTGGGAAGATAAGCAATTCAGTATATATTCTACATGTATAACTATGCAAAACATTACCATAGTAGATATATTGTACAAGGCTGCTTATAATTCCCCCCCCACCCATCCGACGCCTTACCTGGTCCATCCCCTACTTTGATCTTATCCCTCTTCAAAAATGTGTACCTCCAACCTCCCCTCGACCCAACATACCCTCCCCTTCATCATCTGCCCTCCAATCTCCCTCCCCCCTACTCTCCTGCAGGGTGAGACATCCCATTTAGTATGCATGTCATTCTCTCCCTGAGGCAAATTCAGTGAGAATATGTTTTTTTTATGTTTATCTTCCTGTTCATCCCCTCCCCTGCAACCACATCCCCTTTCCTCTTCTACATGAGATAGCTTACCGCCGCCACCCCCCCCCCCCCCCCGCCATCTCTCCCCATCTACTCTCCATATTCCTCTCTCACCTCTTAACTTCACTCCTTATGTGTCATCCCTTGCCACCAAATTCTACCTGCGTCCTCTATCCATGTATACCTGTAAACATATATACACACATTCACATAGGTATTCATATGCCCATATACCCTTCTTCAATTATTTTCATAATGAGGTAGGTTGCATCAGACACAGTTATTGTTTTTCCATGTAGGAATGTAAATAGTTCAACTTTGATAAGTTCATAGTGATTTCTTTTCCATGTTTACCTTCTCAAGCATCTCTTGCTTCTTGTTTTTGAATGTCAAATTTTCTATTCAATTCTGTTTTTTTTCCTCAAGAATGCTTGAAAGTCCTCTATTCCACTGAATGACCATATTTTCCTCTGAAACAGGATACTCAGTTTTTCTGGGTAGGTTATTCTTGGTTTTAATCACAGATACTTTGACTTGCGGAATATCATATTCCATGCCCTTTGATCCCTCAGTGTAGTAGCTGCCAGGTCCTGTGCTATTCTGATTGTGTTTCCACAATATTGTAATTGTTTCTTTCTGGCTGCTTGTAGTATTTTCTCCTTGATCTGGAAATTCTGGAACCTGGCTATAATATTCCTGGGAGTTTTCTTTTTGGGATCTTTTCCAGGAGGTGATCAATAGATTCTTTCAACCACTATTTCAGCCTCTGTGTGTAAAACATCAGGGCAATTTACCTTAAGAATTTCTTGAAGGATGATTTCTACATTCTTTCTTTAATCATGGCTTTCAAGTAGTCTAATAAATTTTCAATTATCTCTCCTGGATCTATTTTCCAGGTCAGTGGTTTTCCCCATGAGTTATTTCATATTGCCTTCTGTTCTTTCAATTGCTTGGATCTGTTTAACAGCATCTTCATTTCTCATAAAGTCACTAGCTTCCATTTGCTCCAGTCTAACTCTGAAGAAATGAATCTCCTCAGCGAGCTTTTGATATTCTTTTTCCATCTGGCAAATTCAGCTTTTTAAAGCATTCTTCTCCTCATTGCCCTGTTGAGCCTCTTTTGCTACTTGAGTTAGTTTATTTTTTAAGGTGTTATTTTCCTCAGTCAGGCTGTTGACATTAATTTCATACTTTTCCTGCATGCTTCTCATTTCTCTTCCCAATTTTTCCTCCACTTCTCCTATTTAGTTTTAAAAATCCTTCTTGGGGTGGCTAGATGGCGCAGTGAGTAGAGTGTCGGCCCTGGAGTCAGAAGGACCTGAGTTTGGATCCGGCCTCAGACACTTAATGCACACAAACAAAAATAAAACCTAGCCATGTGACCTTGGGCAAGTTACTTAACCCCAACTGCCCTCCAAAAAGCAAAAAAAAAAAAAATCCTTCTTAAGGTCCTCTATGGCCTGTAACCTGCTTGTATCTTCATTTGGGGCTTTTGGTGCAGGAGTTCTGACCGCCCAGTTCTCCTCCTCTTCCATGATTCGATCCTCTTTGCCCCCAAAATAGAAGTCTAATGTTGAATTTTTCTGTTTATTTTGTTTCCTTTGCCTATGCATGTTGCCATTTAATTACTTGACTTTTGGGTTTGTTGCCACAGTAGGACTCTTCCACCAGACAGGGGAGCATCCATCACAAACTTTGGGGTCTTTTCAAGTGCTGGAGGTATTAGTTGGGTGCCCTCTCTTGAAGGCCCCACACACTCTGGCAAGTTGGTCAAACACCCCAAGACCTCCACCCCAGACTACAATCCAGATCCAAGAAGGTTAAAGCAAGAGCGATTAAACCCCTGACTGATCTCGGGTTGCCCCTAGAGTACACAGGCTAGGAGCTGAAGCTGCAACTGAAGCAAAATATCGGCTGTGCTGCAGCTCTTCAGAGGATTCTAGCCCCCAGGGGAAGAAGCTGACATGCTCCCAAATACTGGTCCCAAAGTTCACAGGGCACTAACCTCTCACTTTGTCCTAGGCATCGATGTGTTGGTAATTTTGGAACAGCCACAGAAGCTGGTGTTGTGGGTTCCCTCCAGCAGGCTGCTGGTCTGGCTGCCCTGGGGCTAAAACCTATAACTCATGTGGTCCTGGGCTCAGATCCCCGAGCCCTGCACTGGCTGCTCCCTGCTGGGCTGCCAGCCTGTCCTAAGTGGGAGGTAAGCTTTTCTGTGTCATTCTGTGGGTTCTGGAGCTCCAGTGGTTGTTCAGAGTCCCCTTTTACATGATTTTGAAGTGATGTAGGCTGGAGCACCATGGAAGTGTTGTTTCTACTCTGCCATCTTGTCTCTGTTCAGATAAGATACTTTTGATTTCTTATCCCTGTTTACCTTCTCAACCATCTCTTGCTTCTTATGTCTGAATGTCAAATTTTCTGTTCAACTCTGGTTTTTTCCTCAAGAATGCTTGAAAATCCTATTCCACTGAATGACCATATTTTCCCCTGAAACAAGATATTCAGTTTTGCTGGGTAGGTTATTCTTGGTTTTAATCCCAGATAGTTTGACCAGTGGAATATCATATTCCAAGACCTTCAATCCCTCAATTTAGAATCTGCCAGATCCTGTATTATCATGATTGCATTTCCACAGTATTCAAATTGTTTCTTCCTGGCTGCTTGTAATATTCTTTCCTTGGTCTAGGAATTCTGGAACCTGGCTATAATATTCCTACGAGTTTTCTTTTTGGGATCTCTTTCAGGAGGTGATTGGTGAATTCTTTCAACCTCTATTTTGCCCTCTGGTTCTAAAACATCAGGGCAAATTTCCTGGAGAATTGCTTGAAGGATGATTTCTAGGTTCTTTCTTTCATCATGGTTTTAACATAGTCAAATAATGATTAAATTTTCTCTCCTGGATCTGTTTTCTAGGTTATTGGATTTTCCCATGAGATATTTCACATTGCCTTCTCTTCCTTCATTTGTTTGTATGTGTTTAAATGCACTAGTACTTGGTACATTCTAAATCAGAAGGACATGTTCTCCTCAGTCAGCCATTGAGATTATTTTTCCACCTGGCAGATTCGGCTTTTTAAGGCATTCCGCTCTTTATTACCTTTTACAGCCTCTTTTGCCTTTTGAGTTAATCTATTTTTGAGGCATTACTTTCCTCACGAATGCTGTTCACTCTCCTTTCATAATTTTCCTGGATTATTTTCATTTCTCTTTCCAATTTTTCCTCCACTTCTCTTATTTGATTTTCAAAATCTTTTTTTAAACAAATGCTTTATTAACTTCTGTTTTACATCATTCGTTTTCCGCCAGATTTTGAGTTACAGTTATTTCCCCCTCCCCAGTTTTTCCCCTACCTCCCAGCCCAGAATAGCAGTCCCACAAGATATCACTTCCTCCAATCTGCTCGCTCCCGTATCTTCTCCCATACCCCGTTTGACTTTTCCATTAGAGGAAGGTGAATCTCTGTGTCCCAATGCCTGCACACCTTATCTCCCAATTACAAGCAAAGGAGCATTAATAATAGTATATATATATATATATATATATATATATATATATATATATATATATATATATATATATATATATATATATATATATATATATTTTGAAACATTTAATTTTAAGACCTCGAGTTTCAGACACATTCCCTTCCTCCTTTGTCACCCATTCCCTCTAGGGAGATAAGTAATTCAGTATTATGTTGTACATGTCTAGCTATGCAAAACATTACCATAGTAGATTTATTGTACAGGGCTGCTTGTAATTCTCTCCCACTCATCCCACCCCCCACCTGGTCCATTCCCCACTTGATCCTGTCCCTCTTCTATAGTGGGTACTTTCAACCTCCCCTACCCGAAAGGATGCTCTCCCATCCATCAGCCCTCCTTTCATCCCCCTTCCCCCTATTCTGCTGCAGGTTGAGATATCCCATTTAGTATGTATGTCATTCTCTCCCTGAACCAAATTCAATGAGAATGTGGTTTTGCCTTTTTACCTTCCTATTCTTCCCCTCCCTTGCAGCCACTTCCCTTTTCTTCTTCTACATGAGATAATTTACCCTACCCTATCTCTCCCCATCTCCTCTTGCCACTTTCCTCTCTCACCTCATAATTTCACCCTTAAGTATCCTCCCTTCCCAACAAATTCAACCTATGCCCTCTATGCATGTATAACTATAAACATATATACACACATTCACATATGTATTCATATAACCATACACCCTTCTTCCATTATTTTCAAAGTGAGAAAGATGTCATCAGTCACAGTTATTGCTTTTCCATATAGGAATGTAAATAGTTCAACTTTGATAAGTTCCTTTTGATTTCTTTTCCCTGATTACCTTCTCAGGCATCTATTGCTTCTTGTGTCTGGATGTCAAATTTTCTATTCAACTCTGTTTTTTTTTTTTTTTTTTCCTCAAGAATGCTTGAAAGTCCTCTACTGAATGTCCATATTTTCACCTGAAACAAAATACTCAGTTTTGCTGGGTAGGTGACCCTTGGGTTCATTCCCAGCTCTTTTGCCCTCTGGAATATCATATTCCATGCCCTTTGATCCCTCAGTGTAGAAGCTGCCAGGTCCTGGGCTATTCTGATTGTGTTTCCACGATATTGAAATTGTTTCTTCCTGGCTGCTTGGAGTATTTCCTCCCTGATCTGGGGATTCTGGAACCGGGCTATAATATTCCTGGGAGCTTTCTTTTTGGGATCTTTTTCAGGAGGTGATTGGTGGATTCTTTCAACCTCTATTTTGCCCTCTGGATTTAAAACTTCTGGACAATTCTCCTTGAGGATTTCTTGAAGGGTGATTTCTAGGTTCTTTCTTTGATCATGGCTTTCAGGTAGTCCAATTATTTTTAAACTGTCTCTCCTGGATCTATTTTCCAGGTCAGTGATTTTTCCCATGAGATATTTCACATTGCCTTCTATTCTTTCATTTGTTTGTATCTGCTTCACAGCATCTTGATTTCTCATAAAGTCATTAGCTTCCATTTGCTCCAGTCTAACTCTGAAGGAATGAATCTCCTCAGTGAACTTTTGAGATTCTTTTTCCATCAGGCAAATTCGACTTTTTAAGCCATTCTTCTCCTCATTGCCCTTCTGGGCCTCCTTTTCAATTTGAGTTAGTCTATTTTTAAGGTGTTGTTTTCCTCAGTCTGGCTGCTGACCCTCATTGCATACTTTTCCTGCATCCTTCTCATTTCTCTTCCCAATTTTTCCTCCACTTCTTTTTTTTTTTAAAGCAATTGGTGTTAAGTAACTTGCTTAAGGTTACACAGCCAGTCATTATTTATGTGTGGGTGCTCATTTTCTGAGGCCGGATTCGATCTCGGGTCATCCCAACTCTGAGGCCGGAGCTCTTGCTCACTTCCTCCACTTCTCTTATTTGATCTTTAAGGTCCTTCTTAAGATCCTCTATGGCCTGTAACCCACTCATGTTTTCCTTTGGGGTTTTTGGAGCAGGATTTCTGACCTCACAGCCCTCCTCCTCTTCTATGATTCGATCCTCTTTGCCCCCAAAGTAGGATTCTAAGGTTGCATTTTTCTGTTTAATTTGTTTCCTTTGCTTTGGCATGTTGCCACTTAATTACTTGACTTTTGGGCTTGTTGCCACAGGGGAACTTTCGTCTCGAACGTGTGGGGGGAAAACTTCTGTTTCTGGGAACCTGGAAACCCACCCATGACCTCCACCCCAGATCACAATCCAGATCCAGGGAGGTTAAAGCAAGATCGATTACCCCGCAAAGACTGATAGCTGAATCTCCCTATATTTCGCAGGCCAGGAGCTGGAGCTCCCTCTGAAAACTACAAAATGGTGTGTCTCCTCTAGCCTCCAGGGGAGGAAGCGACTCGTTCCCCAAACACTGGTCCCAAAGTCCATAGGGCCCTAACCTCTCACTTTGTCCTAGGCATGTCTATGTTCATAATTCTGGAATCGACAAAGCTGCTGTTGTTCTGGGGTCCCTCCAGCCGGCTGCTGCCCCCGGCCACCTTGGGGCTAAAAACCCCGACTCACCCGGACCTGTGCTCGCCTCCCAGCGCACTGGGAACTGCACTGCCACCTCCCGGAGCGCAGTGCTGGTCCTTTCTTCGGGGCTGCTGGGCTGTCCTCAGTGGGAGGTTAGCTTCTCAGTGTCGTTCTATGGGTGCTGGGGTTCCAGAAGTTGTTCAGAGTCCCCTTTTACATTGTTTGGAGGTGATCTGGGGGGAGAGTGGCTTGGACATGCTGTTTCTACTCTGCCATCTTGGCTTCGCCCCTGCAGACATGATTTCACTAACTGAGAGTACAGAAGGTCCATCACATGCCTAGCTTTGGACAGTAGACTGCATTGTGCTTTGAGCTGAATGTTACTACAGAAAAAAATAAATACCTAAAATACTGAAGTTCAGTTTGAAAGCAAAGAAGACAGCCGTGTGGGATTTTTAAAATGTATTTTCAGTTATTTGAATCACTATGGAAACACACTGAAACAGTTTGTGTGTACTTTAAACACAGGCTGCAATTTAATCTCTTTACTGGCCTTTTCCATATGACCTATATCTGTTTAACAAATTAAATAAAAACAGAATGTTACTACTATTTTAACTTAAATACTGCTGCTATTATACATTATCCTGTCGAGATTTTTTTTAAGATATGATCAAATTGAAGGTGACTATATTTTGGTACCATTAGAAGTTGTTATGGGTGAGGAATGAGTTATAAATATTAATTGTGAAAAGGATTAAGATTTCTAGGTCAATAAAAAATGGAAGGCAAGTTTTGGAAATGTCAAGAAAATATGGAACATTTTCTCCATTTTGGAATAATAAAAGTAAAGTCATTGGTATTTATAATATTCTTCAGCATGATGAAAGTTGACAGGAAATTTATTCCAAGTGTGAAGCACTCTTAAGGTATTTTAATAGGAGCTCATATATGGTTTATAAACCTGACTAGAGATCAGATAAGGAGCACAAATATAATACCCTAGAGAGTTGTACTTTCTTTCATTGAACAAAGAGGTACTGTATGTTTATTATAGAAAAGGAGCTCTCTTATATTCTACATTATAACAGTATGAAAATGGAAAACTATCCTTACAGCCCTTCTCCAAATTCTAATAAAAAGAAGGAACTATGAAACCAATTTATAATAATTGGCAGTACTTTTTCCTATTTTAAGAAAATATATTCTATTAGTTTTAAATGAATCCAGTGACTTTATCTGCCTAGCATATTTGAAGAATATAGAATGCTAGTTTGTTGTTAGCATAGAAATTCTTTAGAGAATTCTAAAGTGGGAGGATCGTTGATTCTTTTAAACATTTTAACATGCTTCCTGTAACCTTGCTTATATTATTTATTTTTTAAAATTTTGTTATTTTTATTTTTTGTAAGTGATCTACACACTTTGTTCATTTATTTTTAGATTAAAATTTATGTTTATTTTTAGTTTACATCATTCATTTCCACAAGATTTTGAGTTACACATTTTCTCCCCATCTATCTCCTACCCACCACCCCCAAAACAGTAATCCCACTGTATACCCCTCCCCCAATCTGCTCTCTCCTATATCCTACCCCATCCACACTCCAACTTTCCAGTAAGACAAGAAGGATCTCCATACCCCATTCCCTATATATCTTATTTCCCAGTTGCATGTAAAAATCATCATCATCATCATCATCATCATCATCATCATCATCATCATCATCATCATCACAATAATAATGATAATGTTTTAAACATTTGATTTTAAAACATTGAATTACAAATTCTTTCCCTCCTTCCCTTGTTACCCACCCTTACTGGGAAGATCCCTTACTGGGAAGATAAGCAATTCAATATAAGTTGTACATGTGTAGTTACACAAAACATTTCCATAGTGGATATATTGTGAAAGATGGCTATATTTCTCTCCATCTTATCATGACCCCCACTTGATCTATTCTCTACTTTGACCCTGTCCCTTTTCAAAAGTGTGTACTTCTTCTTCTTTTTTTTTTTGCTTTTTGGAGGGCATTTGGGGTTAAGTAACTTGCCCAAGGTCACACAGCTAGGTTATTGTTTGTTTGTTTGTTTGTTTGTGTGTCAAGTGTCTGAGGCCGGATCTGAACTCAGGTCCTTCTGACTCCAGGGCCAGCGCTCTATTCACTGCGACACCTAGCCACCCCAAAAGTGTGTACTTCTAACTACCCTCCCCCGAAACTCTGCTTCACTCCATTATTCACTCTCTCATCCCCTTCCCCCCTACTCTGCCTTCCTACCTTCCTGTTCTTCCTCTCCATTGTAACAGTTTTCCCTTGCTTCTTCCATATTCGATAATTTGCCCCATTCTGTCTCTCCTCATCTCCTCTTATTATATTCCTCTCTCACATCTCAATTTTACCTTTTAAATACCATTCCTTTCTATTCAATGAATCTCACATATGTATTTATATGCACATACACCCTCATATATAGACATTTATGTATGTATACATGTATATATATATGTATGTGTGTGTGTATGTGTGTGTGTGTATATATGTGTGTGTGTGTGTATATTTATATATTTCCTTCAACTATCCTCATACTCAGAAAAGTTTCATAAATTACAATTACAGTTTTTCCAAGTAAGCATATAAATAAATTTGATAAGTTACTTATGATTTCTTTTCCTTGTTTACCTTCTCATGCTTCTCTTGCTTCTTGTATTTGAATGTCAAATTTTCTATTCAGCTCTGGTTTTTTCATCAAGAATGCTTGAAAGTCCTCCATTTCATTGAATGATGACATTTTCCCCTAAAACATTATGCTCAGTTTTGCTGGTTTTAATCCTAGCTCCTCTGATCACCAGAATATCAAGTTCTAAGTCCTTCAATCTCTTAATGTAGAAGCTGCTAGATCCTTTGTTATCCTGATTGTGTTTCCACAGTATTCAAGTTGTTTCTTCTTGTGTGCTTGTAATATTTACTCTTTGATCTGGGAACTCCTGAACCTGGCTATAATATTCCTAGGAGTGTTCTTTTGGAGATCTTTTTCAAGAGGTGATTGGTGAATTCTTTTCAATTTCAGTCTCCATGTAGCTTGCTCCAAGATGATCTGTGTGACGAAGCAGGGACTTCTCCTTATATACATTTGGCATTAGCTCCTTCCTGCTTCAGCCAAACCCTTCCTGTTATATCAGCAAAAGGGATTCTGTTTCTTTAACTGAAGCTTCATTATTTACTCTCTCAACTTAGCAATACAAAAGGAACTTCAAATTTCATTACTAGTACAAGAAAATATATAAGTATATATATATATATATATATATATATATATATGTATATATATACATATATATATATATGTATAAAATATATATGTGAGTTTGGGCACATGTATCTTCATTTATACTTAGATATAGGGTACAGGATAAGTTGAATATGAAGTGATGATATCTAAAAAACAATTAAGAGGTGAGAAAAGAATTTATTGGGAGGAGAGAGGGAGAGATAGATTAGGGTAAAGAGGCAAGAGAAAACTGTTACAATGGATGGGAAGAGCAGGAAGGTTAAAGGGGATTGGACAACTATATTCTCATTGAATCTGGCTTAAGGAGGGAATAACATACCCACTCAATTGGGTATCTTACCCTACAGGAAAATGGGGGTGGTGGTTAGGGGTTAAGAGGGGTATGATAGAAAGGAGGGAAAATTGGGGAAGAGGGTAGTTAGAAGCAAAAAATTTTGAAAAGGGATAGAGTCAAAGGAGAAAATAGAATAAGTGGGGGTATGGGATAGGATGGGGAGAATATAGTTAGTTTTGCTTTTGTTTTTGTTTTTTTGCTATATAACTAATATGGAAATGATTTGGCTAACTGGACGTGTACAACCTATATTGAATTGCTTATTTTCCCTGTGGGGGTGAGTAAGGAGGGAAGAATGGAAAAATAAAATCTTTAACTCAAAGTTTTAAAAACAAATGTTTTTAAAAATCAGCAAAATTTGTTTTTTACATGCAACTGGAAAATAAGATAGGCAGGCACTGGGGTATAGAAATCCATTTACCCTACCAGGAGGTTATGGGGGTGATGGGGGAAGATATATAAGAGAGAAGAGATTGTGCCAAGGGGTATTCAGTAGTCTTGCTATTTTGGGGTAGTGGGTAGGGGAAAGACAGGCAGAAAAAGACTGTAACTCAAAATCTTGTGGAAATGAATGTTGAAAACTAAAAATAGACTACTTGGCACATGGAGGCCCAGATGACACAGCATGTGGAGGCCCAGATGAAGTGGCAGCAAAATAATCCACCAACTGCAAGGGCCAATCACAGGCCTATCACACCATGACTGTGATCTTTAGGAGCTGGGTATGAGACAAATACAGTGCCCATGGTAGTGTTGCCAGTTACCCCTGAGATTATTAACCCATAGCCTGGAAATTTCAAAAGGCACCTATCTGAACTTCCAGGGACCAAGAAGGCAGAGTGAAACCTGGCTGTTCAAATCTGCCTCTCTGAGACTGAAAACAGAGAAATTATTGCCCCAGAACAAAATTTTAAGTAGTAAAAGCTTGGAAGTCCTAGAGGAAGGCCATGGCTAAGGCCCTGCCTCAAAATGGATATAAAACAGATTGCAAAGATAAAACCCTAGAATCCTATTATTGAAAGCAGGAGGAACCAAATTCAGAAGGATACAGCATTGAACCCACACCCTAAAAGTGGAGCCTCAACAGGGAATATGAACTGGTCTCAAGCCCAGAAATCCTTCTTAGAAGAGCTCAAGAAAGACTTTGAAAACCAAATTAGAGAAGTAGCAGAAAAAATGGCTAATTCTTTTTTTGGGGGGGGTGAGGATTTTTATTCCCATTTTATAGATAAGGAAATTGAATCCAATTGAATTCTACTAACATTTCTTATTTGTCCATTCTGTGTCAGGCTAGGGAGAGAAACAAAGCCAAAATGAAATAGTCCTTGTCCTCAGGGAGGACATTTTCATCCATTCCGTGGGGGGGTGTGGGGGGACAGGGCAGGGATATAAGATGTCTAATAAGAAAGTAAGCTTAAAGTTTATACAAACTGATTTCAAAAGCAAGGATGTGCTTACAACCTCTGGGACCAGGTCAAGGATTCATCCAGAGCCCCACAACCAGTTTGTCTCAGGAGCCCTCAAATCTCAGCATTTCATGTCTGTAAGAAATTATAGGGGGATCTGAGGTTCTAAGATTTTATGGAGAGGCTTCAAGTTTCTAAAGTTCTCTATGTCCAAGGCTCTGAGATGCCAAGATTGCAAGGTCCAGTGGGTCCAGAGTTCTAGAACTCTTGGTTTTCATGAAGTCTAACATTCTGTTCAGTGAGATGTAGCATTCTGAAGTTCTAAGATTCCTGGTTCTAAGGTCCCCTGGGTCTGAAACTTCAAGTTTCTTTCTTTTTTTTTTTTTTTTTTGCCTGGACATCTTATGAAACATTTAATTTTAAAACTTCGATTTTCATATCCACTCCCTTCCTCCCTTGTCAGCCACTCCCTCTGGGGAGATAAGCACTTCAGTATGTGTTTTACATGTATAGCTATGCAAAACATTACCATAGTAGATATTTTGTAAAAGACTGCTTATATTTCCCTCCCACCCATCTCACCTCCCACCTGGTCCATTCCCTATTTTGATCCTGTCCCTCTTTGATAGTGGGTACTTCCAACCTCCCCTCCCCAGAATGCCCTCCCCTCCATCATCCCCCCTCTAATCCCCCTTTCCCCTACTCTCCTGCAGGGTGAGATATCCCATTTAGTATGTATGTGATTCTCTCCTTCAGCCAACTTCAATGAGAATATGCCTTTGCCTTTTTGCCTTCCTGTTCTTCCCCTCCCCTGCAACTGCTGTCCCTTGTCTCTTCTACATGAGATAGTTTACTCTACCCTGTCTCTCTCCATCTCCTCTTGCCACTTTCCTCTCTCACCCCTTGACTTCACCCCTTAAGAATCATGCCTTCCTTGGGGCGGCTAGGTGGCTCAGCAAGCAGAGCCAGAAGGACCCGAGCTCGGATCTGGCCCCAGACACCCAACACACAAATAAAAACCCAGCCTCGTGACCCCAGGCAAGTCAACCAACACCAATTGCCCTCCAAAAAAAAATAAGAATCATCCCTTCCCATCAAATTCAACCTGTACCCTCTATCCATGTATACCTGTGAACATATGCCATGTATCCTTCTTCAATTATTTTCATAATGAGAAAGGTTTCATCAAACACAGTTATTGTTTTTCCATGTAGGAATGTAAATAGTCCAAATTTGATAAGTTCTTTTTTATTTCTTTTCCTTGATTACCTTCTCAAGCGTCTCTTGCTTCTTGTGTCTGAATGTCAAATTTTCTATTCAATTATGGTTTTTTCCTCAAGAATGCCTGAAAGTCCGCTATTCCACTGAATGCCCATATTTTCTCCTGAAACAAAATACTCAGTTTTGCTGGGTAGGTGACCCTTGGCTTCAGTCCCAGCTCTTTTGCCCTCTGGAATATCATATTCCATTTTCTTCGATCCCTCAGTGTAGAAGCTGCCAGGTCCTGGGCTATTCTGATTGTGTTTCCACAATATTGAAATTGTTTCTTCCTGGCTGCTTGTAGTATTTTCTCCTTGATCTGGGAGTTCTGGAGCCTGGCTATAATATTCCTAGGAGTTTTCTTTTTTGGGATCTTTTTCAGGAGGTGATCAGTGGATTCTTTCAACCTCTCTTTCCCCCACTGGGTCTAAAACATCAGGGAAATTTTCCTTGAGAATTTCTTGAAGGATGATTTCTAGGTTCTTTCTTTGATCATGGCTTTCAGGTAGTCCAATAATTTTTAAATTATCTCTCCTGGATCTATTTTCCAGGTCAGTGGTTTTTCCCATGAGATATTTCACATTGCCTTCTATTCTTTCATTTGTTTGGATCTGTTTAATAGTATCTTGATTTCTCATAAAGTCACTAGCTTCCATTTACTCCAGTCTAACTCTGAAGGAATGAATCTCCTCAGTGAGCTTTTGAGATTCTTTTTCCATCTGGCAAATTCAGCTCTTTAAGGCATTCTTCTCCTCATTGCCTTTCTGAGCTTCTTTTGCCACTTTAGTTAGTCTATTTTTAAGGTGTTATTTTCCTCAGTCAGGCTGTTGACTGTCATTTCATACTTTTCTTGCATCTTTATCATTTCTCTTCCCAAATTTTCACCCACTTCTCTTATCTGCTTCTTGAGGTCCTCCATGGCCTGTAGCCAGCTTGTATTTTCATTTGGGGCTTTTGGTGCAGGAGTTCTGACCTCACTGTCCTCCTCCATGCTTTGAGCCTCTTTGCCCCTAAAATAGGAGTCCAATGTTGAACTTTTCAGTTTATTTTGTTTCATTTGCCTAGGCATGTTGCCACTTAATTACTTGATTTTTGAGCTTGTTGCCCCAGTAGGACTCTGCCACCAGATAGGGAGCTTCCGCCCAAACCTGGGGTCTTCACAACTTCTGCCAGTTGTGTGGCCTCGGTAAAGCCTCCACCCACTCTGCCAAATTGCATACCCACCCCAAACCTCTCCCCCACCCAGATCCAGGCAGTTTAAAGCAAGAGCAATTAACCCCCAGACTGATTGCTGGATCTCCCTACAGTTTGCAGACCAGGAGCTAGAGCCACTACTGACATTTCAAAATGGCTTCTGTGCCTCTGTTTCTTCAGCAGCTTTTCACCCCCAGGGGAGGAAGCCACACGTTCCCCAAATACTGGTCCCAAAGTCCATAGGGCACTAACCTCTCACTTTGTCCTAGGCATATCTGTGCTGATAATTCTGGAATCGCCACAATTGCTGGTGTTCCGGGGTCCCTCCAGCTGGCTGAAGGCCTGGCCGCCCTGGGGCTTAAACCTAGGACCTGGGTTCGGCTCTGCGCTCTGCGCTGTCGGTTCCCAGCACACTGTGCTGCCTGCTCTCAGAGCACTGCGCTGACTGCTCCCTGCAGGGCTGCTGGGCTGTCCTCAGCAGGAGGTTAGCTTCTCTGTGCCATTCTGTGGGTGCTGTGGCTCCAGAAGTTGTTCAGAGTCCCCTTTCACATTATTTGAAATTTGTGTGGGGCAGAGTACATTGGAAATGCTGTTTCTACTCCACCATCTTGGCTCTGCCCCTAAATATTGAATTAATAAAGTAAAGAACAGGAATTCAGAGGAGAAAGCAGTGCCTTCTACTACTTTCTTCTCCTTTACCCTTTTGTCACATGAAGAGGTGGCCCTTTTTTCCAAGATTAACAGCTATCTATCGGCTAATTCTTTTAAATCAAAATTTCAAAAATAGAAAAAAAAAAATTTCAATGAAGAAAGCATGTGCTTAAAAAGAAAAAATGTGTGAACTAAAAATGAAATCTGAACATATGGAAAAGGAGTTTCAAAAGCCAACTGAGAGGTGGTGGAGCCAAGAGGGCAGGATATTAGCATAAAAACTCCATGAGCTCTCTCCATAACCACTTCAAATACCTATAAAAATCACTCTAAAAAACTTTAGAGCTAAACAAACCCACAAAGTGACAGAGAAACAAATCACCTGTTGAAGGTGGACCAGCAACCCAGCAGGAAGGGTCCATCACAATGTGTTGGGAGGAGAGCCCAGCACTGCATTGAGACCATAGTTTTATACTCAGGGTTGCCCCAACCAGCCGCAGCTGGAGTGGATTTTAGGAGAGTGTATTACCAGCAGCTGTGGTGTTTCCAGAATTATCAACCCATAAATGTCAATGGCAAAGTAAAAGGTCAGTGTGCATTTTGCAGGAAAAGAGGAATTGAGAGTATGGTCCAGCCTATTCTCCTAGGGTGAGAAGGTTAGAAGCAGTGGAGATGCTGGAGTATGCAGTAGCTGCCGTGTGGCTACTTCAGAGCTCTTAGTCTGCAGATCATAGAGGGACCAAGTAACCATTCTGAGGGGTAATTGCTCTTTAACCTAATTGGATCTGAATTGCAGTCTTAAGTCGAGGTCCTGTAGTATGTGACCATATGCCAGAGCCTGTAAAGGCTTCAGAGAGGGCCCACAACTAATAGCTCTAGCAGTTGCAAAAACCCCAGTGATTTGGAACAAAGCTCTCCTCTCTGGAAGCAGAGGTCTACTGTGGCAAAGAGCTCAATAGTTAAGTAATTGAGTGGTGACATGAGCAAGGGAAGGAAGCAAAGCAAGAACAGCAATCCAACTTTAGATTCCTTTTTTAGGGGGCAAAACCTATCAAAGCATGGAATGGGAAGAAAACAACAAAGTCAGAACTCCTGCACCAAAAGCTTTCAAGAAAAATATGAATTGATTACAGTCCATAGAGGAGTTCAAAAAGGATTTAAAAACCAAATAAGAGAAGTAGAGGAAAAATTGGGAAGAGAAATGAGAATGATGCAAGAAAATCATGAAAAGAGAGTCAACAACCTGACTGAAGAAAATAACACATTATAAAATAGATTAATTCAAATGGCAAAAGAGGCTCAAAAACCTCATGCAGAGAAGAATGCCTTATAAAGCTGAATTTTCCAGATGGGAAAAAAAATTTCTAAAGCTCACTGAAGAGAATCATTCCTTTAGAATTAGATTGGAGCAAATGGAAGCTAGTGACTCTATGAGAAATCAAAATACTACTAAACAGATCCAAACAAAAGAAAAAATAGAACACAAGGTGAAATATCTCATTGGAAAAACCACTGACCTTGAAAATAGATTCAGGAGAGATAAGTTAGAAATTATTGGACTACCTGAAAGCCATGATCAAAAAGAGAACCTAGAAATCATCCTTCAAGAAATTCTTGAGGAAAATTGCCCTGATGTTTTAGAACAACAGGGCAAAATAGAGGTTGAAAGAATACACCAATCACCTCCTGAAAATGATCCCAAAAAGAAAACTCCTATAAATATTATAGCCAGGTTCCAGAGTTCCAAGATCAAGGAGAAAATATTGCAAGCAGCCAGGAATAAACAATTTGAGTACTGTGTAAACACAGTCAGGATAACGAAGGATCTGGCAGCTCCTACATTGGGGATTCAAAGGGCTTGGAATATGATATTCCTCAGGTCAAGAGAGCTGAGATTGAAACCAAAGAATCACCTACCCAGCAAAACTGGGTATCATGTGTCAGGGGAAATTATGGTCATTCAAGTGGAATAGAGGACTTTTAAGCATTCTTGTTGAAAAAAACCAGAGTTGAATAGAAAACTTGACATTCAGGAAAAAAAAGAAGCAAGAGAAGCGTGAGAAGGTAAACAGGGAAAATAAATCATAAGGAACTTATCGAAGTTTAATTATTTACATCCCTGCATGTTAAAATGATAATTGTAACTTATGAAACTTTTTTCAGTATGAGTATAGTTGAAGGGCATAGAAATGTATGTGTACACACACACTCATACATATGTATGTCTGTATAGGAGGGTATATAGGCTTATGAATATATATGTGAGCGTGTGTGTGTGTGTGTGTGTGTGTGTGTGTGTGTGTGTGTGTGTACAGGTTTACATAGACACAGGGCACAGGACCAATTGAATAGGAAGGGATGATACTTAAAAGGTGATATTAAGAGATGAGAGGTATATAATGAGAGGAGATAGGGAGAGATAGCGTGGGGTAAATTATCTCATATAGGAGGGGCAAGGGAAAACTGTTACAATGGTAGGCAAAAACAGGAAGGGAAGGGGGAATGAGTCAACCTTATTCTCTTTGAATTGGGCTTAGGAAGGGAATTACACACATACTAAATAGGGTATCTCACCCTACAGGAGAGTAGGTGGGAAGGGGAATCGAGGGGGAATGACAAAAGGGAGGAAAGGCTGCGGGGGGGGGGGGTAGGGAAGTTGGAAGCACCCGTTTTTGAAAAAGGGACAGGCTCAAAGTAGAGAATAAAACTAGTGAAGGTTGGGATAGATGGAGGGAAATATAGTCAGTCTTTTACAATGTATCCACTATGGAAATGTTTTGCATAGCTACACATGTACAACCTATATTGAATTGCTTATCTCCCCAGTAGTGATGGGTGATGAGGGAGGTAGGGATAGAATCTGGAATTCAAAGGTTTAAAATCAAATGTTTAAAATTATTATTATTATTATCATCATTATTATTATTATATGTAACTTGGAAATTAGATATACTGTTGCCAGTGCATAGAGATCTACCATGCCCTTCTGGAAAGTGAGAGGGGGGATGGGGGAAGATATGGGAAAGAGAAGACTGGAGGAGGGTATTTCCAGTTGGATTGCAATTTTGAGCAGTAGAGAGCAGAAAAACGGGGAGAAATTTTGTAACTTGAAAACTTGTGGAAATGAATAATATAAACTAAAAAAAAGAAATCACCAATCTAGCTGCTACCTTCTCAGCTGAAATTCCACAAAAGATTGATTGGTAATTATTTGGTTTCTTTGGCTATGGCCAGTAACTTTTGGAACCCCCAATGGGACCTAAAAGCTTTATATTGATTTAAAATGCATTAATACCATAACAATAGTGGACATAGTTCAAATTTAACTACATAGAACAAGAAAACAAGATGGGTGGTGAAAGGGGAGAGTTGGACATTTTAGAAAACAAGCAAAAAATTAACTAGGTGGCAAAATAAAAAAAAAAAAAATTAAATGAAATCTTTATGTCGGCTAGGTGGCACAGGGAATAGAGCACTGTCCCTGGAATTAGGAGGACCTGAGTTTTAATCTGGCTTTAGACACTTAACACAAACTAGCCACGTGACCTTGGGCAACTGACTTAAGCCCGGTTGCCCTACCTTCCACCCTCCAAAAAGCTAAAAAAAAATAAATAAATAAAAGAAGGAAAGAAAGAAAGAAAGAAAGGAAGGAAGGAAGGAAGGAAGGAAGGAAGGAAGGAAGGAAGGAAGGAAGGAAGGAAGGATACCCTCAAATTGTGTCTACACTTTAGACTCTATTTCAGCCATTGTCTGTGTGTCTCCTAGAATGACTTATCATCAAGCATCTTATTATAACTGTAATTGCCTCAAAGAATCAAAAGATGGGGAACCATGGTTCCATATACTGGTGGTACTTGCTAGAAGTTATGGGGACATGTACTGAAAAATTATGGGAGGTCTTAATACATGCTTGCTTGTAACACAGGAAATGTAGATCTCTGAAGTAGGGTTTTTCATTGGTTTTTGTTCTTTTTCATGAGCCCTATAATGAGTCACATTTGTTTTATTTTGCTTATAAGTAAAAGTAACTGTCTTGAAGGACCAGGGACTATAATAAGAAATAAATGCTCCTTTCTCTACCTCCATATTCCTATTGAATCCTCTGGTACTCAGATAATTGAAGTTGGAGGACCCTGAACTAATGAAATTCAACAAACATGTATTTATTCCTTAGTTTGCTTAGGAAGTAGGGATACAAAGGTAAATGCTAAATAATTCCAAAACTTCAAATTGTTTGATAAAAGAGAGGACTTAATAATGACCACATAGAACAGAATCTATTTGGTTTTCATTACATATAGGTCATGGTAAAATGTAAATTGTTCTGTTTTTGGAGCCAGGAGACATATTAAAATTCTGATTGTATTATTTCATAAACTGTGTGACTTTTAGCAACTTACATAACTACTCTGGACCTCAGATTCTACATCTCTAAAATGACAAGGCTTAACAGATGACTTGTAAAGTCATAACTTCTAAATTTATTATCCTATGTTTCTCTGGATGTTTGCAAAGACAAGTAGATAATGCAATTCCCCTTTCCCATGGAGAAGGCTATTCTTCATATATATATATATATATATATATATATATATGACTACCTTATGTTCATTTATCAGATAGCTATTAGGTAAAATACTACTGAGCTCTATTCTGTCTTTTGCATTATACTTAAGATCTACATATTTGATTTTGAATTTATCCATAACTCTGGTCCTAGCTAGGAGATATTCACATGCACACACACTCTCTCCCCACCCCCCATGTATTAGTGGTTATTCTGAAATAATTCCTATAGCAGAACTTGGCCTTACCCAAAGAATAGCTATCAATTCTGTTTTTTTTTCCCTTGAGGAAAAATGGCCACATTTGGATTCTTCTCTATTAGTGGCAGGAGACTAAAGGCCCTAAAATGAATTTTTTATTCCATAATATGGCCCAATCCGTACTACAATTTTTCCAACAGGAATCACGTCATGAGGAATTCCCTATGTATACTTTTCCCTATGGTTAGGCAATACTGACGATTAGGACAGATGGGCTTGTTGTGACTGTTACAATAGTGAAAGAGGGAGGAGACTTGTTTTCCTTGGATTTCAAGGACAAAACTAGGACTAATGTGTGAAAAATTATGGGAAGGCAGATGTATGCTAATTAAAGCTGCATCAAAATGCATATGTAGTAATTGGAATAGAGAAAACTTTACATTATGATGCTTTAGTTCAGCAGAGTTAAACAAATCCCATTGTTCAATGAACTATTAAGACTTGAAGTAGAGCCTATCATATTCACCCAGAAATTATAGTGTATCACGTAGGTAGCTCTTAATTTATGGAAGAGTTGAATTATGATATCATATGTGCATAAATGAACATTTTTCTTTACTTTTAATTTTCTATTTCTTTTGAAATATAGTATTTGGTTTTTTTTAGATTTTTCTTTTTGCTTTTTTTTGGAGGGGAGAAGTTAGGGCAATTGGGTTTAAGTGACTTTCCCAAGGTCACAAAGGCTAGTTTTGTGTTAAGTGTCTGAGGCTGAATTTGAACTCAGGTCCTCCTGACCCCAGAGCTGGTGCTCTATTTACTGCACCACCTAGCTGCCCCTATAGTGTTTGTTTTTGCATTGCATATCTTTTCCCCTGTATCTCTCCTTCCTTCCTCCCTTCTTTCCTTCCCTCTTTTCTTCCTTCCTTCCTTGTATTGGGACTGTGACTTCCCTCTCTTCCTTTCTTCCTTCCTTTCTCCCTTTCTTCCTTCCTTCCTTCCTTCCTTCCTTCCTTCCTTCCTTCCTTCCTTCCTTCCTAATAATAAGAACTTCTCTGATGTTTTCCCCACTTCTCTACCTTCACATATCTCAGAACTTCCTTGCCTTTTTAGTCTTTTAGGCAATTCAGCATGGAAAATGAAAGGACCAATATTCTCAGTGTTCTATACTGAAAGTTCCTCATTTAAAAATTTCAAGTTTTTACATAAAATGAGTCATAACTTTATAAATTTGTAAATTCAAAGTATCAAAAGGACAAATAAAATGAGCTATTTATTGCTATTATACCCATTTAATTTTTTTTTAAATTGCTGTCTCATTAATAGCAAAGACAATAATGCCTAGAAGTTTGATGAAGCTCTTCTGTTATATTACATAAAGTTCCAAATGACATACAGAGCCATGGTTTCCATAGGTATAATTAACTACTTTGCAGTAAAACATGCTTGAGAGGCCTGTTATACAGCCAACCATTGATATCTCATTTAAGAAAGACATAAAAATCTTGTATCCTTGTCTTGGTGTGTAAAAATTTAGAGCTCTCCAAAACTTACTCACAGACTTAAAAGCTATCAAATTTCAAAGATTATTAAATAGGGCATCTTACTTATTTATTTTTATTATATTTTATTTATTTATTTATTTATTTATTTTAATTTAATTTTTATGTATTTATTTATTTTTAAAAATTTATTATTATCCAATTAAGTAGGAATTTCTGCAGTGACTGAGAAATACCATGTTTTATTCCTTACAAAAATACACTTTGTTTTAAAATGACCATATATTTATTTAAACATTAACATCAAAATAAATTTAAAGATATTTGGTTATAAACTTCTAATTGGATGCACATTAGAAAATGGAATTTCAGTGGTAAAGTTGCTTTAAAAGTTTGCTTAAATCCTTCATAAACTAAAAAAATAATTTTATTTATTGGAATATTTCCATCTGTGTTCTGGGCTAGAAATCAAAATTTGCTTCTTAGAGTAAACATTTATATCATTAGCATTCATGAGGAATTCATTCTGTCAACCTAAATACTAGTATTTTGGTTGAAAGCTGTTTTTATGACTGCTCATGCTGAATTTAAGTACAAAATAAATGGGAATTTATGCTTTAGATGGGAAAAACAGATGTATATCTGAATAAGAATCAGTACAATGAACAGATTTTCCCCCCTGAAATGTTTTGCTTAATTTCAGTGAAAAATGCATTCCAAGTATACCATAATGAGGAACCTGTTGCCCATTTTCCTCAGATCTCTTCTTCAATTACTGGGAAATGCATTAAAATAATGTGTCATTCTAACTACAGAAGCATTGAACTCTCTAAAGTGGCATTATTAGCTAAGAAACACTGTCTATTTGTCTATCTGGTAGCAATTATCCCAATGGCCCTAAATTAACCAGTTGGCATAGCAAGTGAATTTTCCTTTCATAAAATTCTTAATGTCTCTTGTGAATTGCTTATTCTATTATTTAGGATGGACCTTAGCTAAGATTTGTTACTCCCTGCACATTTTATTTTAAGTAAGGTATCTATTAAACTAAGGAATATAATATATTTTTCATAGATTTTCAGGGTTTGAGGGAATCTCAGAAGTCATGTTTACTAACCTATCACTACATATGAATCCCATTCCAGAGATCCATAATAGGCAATCAACAAATTTCCATTTGAAAGTCTCATAGTGAGAATCTGCTACCTCATAATAAAGTTAATTCGATTGTCTAATAGTTTAGAAATTTTAAAAATTGAATCATTATAAATTTTTTATTTATATATACTAGAAGTATTTTAATGCTACCTCTACCCATTGATTCTAGTTCTGTCCCTCTCGACTCAAGAAGAATCCCTCTTCCACATAATTCTTCACATCTTTGAAGACAGTTGAACTATACCCAGGTCTTTTATTCTTTGTCTTCCCCCTTCTCAGTCATTCCAGCCAATTCTCATATGGAATGATTTTTAGTCCCCTCATCCTACTTAGGCTTCTACTTCATCTATTATTATATGTTCCAGTTCAATATTGTCTATCTTAAAATGTCTCACTCACAACTGACCATTGCACAGTCACCTCCTCATTTGCGATACCATCTGCTTCTTAAGAGAGAGATTTTGTATGGCCATTTCATAATATTCGATCCTCCTGGGCATGCTATTCATTAATATGCTAACGTATTTTTTGTCTTGAACCACTCTCTTTTTTCCCTCTTGATAGTATTTATTTTTCTCCAATAGCATGTAAATATAGTGTTTTTAATTTTTTAATATTTTAATTTTTCCAGTTTGTGTAAAAACAATTTCAACACTTGTTTAAAAACTTTTAGTTCCAAATTCGCTCCCTTCCTCCCTCCCCACAGCCTCTCTTTGAGAAAGCAAGAAATTCAGTATAGGTTTTGCATATTGAGTCATGCAAAACATTTCCACAATAGTCATGTTGTGAAAGAAAACATAGACCATAAAAATTCAAGAAAAATAAAGTAAAAACAGTATGTTTCAATCTATTTTCAGACCCCATCAGTTCTTTCTCTGGGGATGGATAGCATTTTTCATCAAAAGTTCTTCAGAGCTGTCTTGGATCATTGTATTGCTGAGAATAGCTAAGTCAATTATAGATAATCATCTTACAATGTTACTGTGTACACAATACATTTCACTTTCCACGAGCTCATGCAAGTCTCTACAGGTTTTCTTGGGCACCCTGCTTATCCTTTAACCATAGTACATTACAATTCCATCACAATCACATGCCACAACTTGTACAGTCATTCTTCAATTGATGACATCCCTCAATTTCCTATTCTTTGCCACAACAAAAAGAGCTGCTATAAATATTTTTGTATATATAAATCCTTTATCCCCCTTTTTGTGTGGGGGGGGGGAATATGGAGCAGTAGTGTTATTGCTAAGTCAAAGGGTATACATGGTTTTATAGCACCTTGTATAGTTCCAAATTGGTCGACAAAATGGTTCAATCACTTCACAACTCCATCAACAATGCATTAATGCCCCATTTTCCCCATATCTCCTACTCTATTTGTCATGTTCTTTTTCTGTCCTATTAATCAATCAAATAGCTATCAGGTAGTACCTCAGAATTGTTTTAATTTGCATTTCTCCAATCAATGGTGAGTTAGAACATTTTTTTTTCTCATGGCTATAGATAGCTTTGTCTGTTTCATATAAAACTGTTAATATAGTTTGATCATTGATCAATCTGGAAATGGCTCTTATAAATTTGACTTAGTTGTCTCTATGCTTGAGAAATGAGACCTTTATCAGAGAAACTTTCTTCATTTTTTCCCACAATTACTATTGCTAACTGTATTTCTCTCCGTCCTATTCTGCCCCCATTTATTCTCTTCTCTCTTTCCTTTCACCCTGTGCCTGTTCATATATGTATATGTACATATATGAAAATATACATTTATGAACATATACATGCATGCACACATACTCCATGTGTTTGCACATGGTACCACCCAAAGTAAGCTCCATGATGACTGGGACCCATGTGAGTCTTTATATTCCTGGTTACTTGTATAGCTCTTGAAGAAAACAGGGATTTACCAAATGATAGTTGATTTGAATTGAATTGTATATCAAATGCTCCTGTGATATTCATTCAATAAGTATGTCAGGTTCCTATTGATAAAAAGTCATAAAGTATAGTAATAAGTGAAAAGCCATAAAGACATAAATTCTGTGAAATGTGAAATGCCATATGTGGTGAATTGGTTAGAATCATAACATAGATGGTGAATTATATTTTAGACACTGAGACATAACTTAAGATACTATGACCTAATGAAAAGCATAACAAGAATATTGTGACCTATAGGTGACCAGGGCATGATAGATACACAAATTTATGTTTGGGCATTACATTGGCTTAACTCTCAAGTTCATTACTAAGCAGAAAACCAAAAAAAAAAAATCCACCAATCTGTAATGATTCACTATATGTCTCTTCCTCCATTTTTCTGCTTTCTATAATTACAACAGTGATTTGAGGGGTTCTTTGAAGAGACCTACTAGAGATGGGGAACCTGCAGCCTTGAGGCCACATGGGGTCTTTTATATAATTGGGTGCAGCCTTTTAAATGAGTCCAAGTTTTACAGAAAAAAAACATTTTATTAAGGGGTTTTCTTCTGTGAATTTTGTATTAATTCATAAGGTTATACTTGAGGACCTAGATGACCACATGTGGTCTCAGTCTCAGAGGTGCCCCACCCCTGTCTAAACTGTCCATCCATTACCACAGATGAAAGATTTCCCCAGTTTTGTAAGTATTCATAATTATTGATTAAACTACCGGCTAGTTGGTGCAGTGAATAGAGCACTGGACCTGGAGTTAGGAGGACCTGATTTCAAATTTGGGTCAGACACTTAACACTCACTAGCTGTGTGACTTGGGCAAGTCACTTAACCCCAACTGCCCTTCCTCCCCACCTCCAAAGAGAAAAAAAAACCTACTACCTATAATCAATCTTGACCTCCTTGTCCTTTTATTTTGGTATCAAAATGCCTTCTATGCTTATGGTGGAAGCATAGTGTTTCCCAGTCTGGGGAATTCCAGACCTTACACAGTGATATGTGATTTTTGTTTGCAGTCAAATATAAACAAAATATAAGATACTATGAAATATCAATGATGATCTCAGGTATAGAAAAGAAAGAAAGAAAAGAAATGTTGGGGGTATAGTAGGATAGCCCATTAATTAGAATGACAAAAGAGGAAATACACTATTTGTTAGGTATAACCTGTGGTGAATAGTACATATTAAAATCAAGAATATTCAAAACTTGCATTTTGGGAAAGAAGGATTTATGATGTTCAAAATCGTAACTGTTAAATTTTAGGTTAGAATTCTTCAAAATCTTTGAATGTGTGGAAATCCCAGATGTGTCATTTACCCATTATAGCTCTCATGTAAAGAAGACCAAAAAAAAACCACATTGATTTCAGTGATACTAGTCAACCAATGTGTAAAGTAAGAAACACATTTTTTTTTCACAAATATTGGCTCTGCTACTCAATATATGTCAGTTCTTTCTTACTCTACTCTGGGCCACCATTTCATCATTTAAAAATTAAAGGAAATTGAACCAGTTCTTTAATGTCTCATGCATCTCTAAATCTATGTTGCTGCGATATACCTAACCGAAGGAAAGAACTATATAAAGAGTTAGAGCATGAATTAATTTGTCATCTTCATAATAACAGACAATGCTTTCAAAGGCAATTGATCATTCCAAGAGAGAGGATTTAGAACTAGTAGACATTTGTGAAGGAGGGGCTCAGATACATATATGTCTTTTATTTTTGGTCAATCTTGACCATAACAAGGTTGCGGCATTTACTTTGAATGTTTTGCTTCTCCTTTCAATTTAGTACTGTAATAATTGTGCTTACTATTGTTCTGATTCTTCTTGCTTTACATCAGCTCATGCCTTTCCATGTTTCTCTATATACAGGATGGCATCTTTTCTTGTAGTGCTACAATATTCCATTACAATCATTTTGCCATAAGTTCTCTTAGCTATCTCCCAATTGATGGAGCCCATCACTTAGTAAACCAGAAAATATTTTTGTATTGATCTTTAAAATTACTTTAGAAAAGAATACTGATTTAAGATAGCATTATACCTGCCTCATAGTTAATAACCTTCAACATATCTTTTAATTCAATCCTTTGTTGTTTTCAAATGTTCAATAAGTTATCATCTTGGCACCTAAATCTTTTTGGAAGTCTTACTTGGAAGCTTTATTTGTATAAAATTTTACATGCTACTCATAGAGATATAGATGTAGATAGAAATAGAGATATATTAGTTAACATATTTGACTTAGTGCTTACTATGCATTTCTTCTTAAATGAATTTCAATACATAAACATACTTCAATAGATTTTAATTCACTGCAACCATGGAGTGACTATATTAAAAAAAATACTTATCATTACAATGGATTGTTTAAAAACATTTTTCTAAATTTTTAAATGAGCAATAAGAAATGCCATTAATAGTGATGGAACCAATGATAATGGAAGTGTAAAGTCCAATGTAATCTTTTGAGAATGTCAAAATTCTGATTTAGATAATTAGGATTATGTTGTTAGTCCTTTGGCATAAGAGAAGATCAGACTCTTAAGCTCATTTTTCATTATTTAAATTCCTCTGTGTTTAGCCTCCAATCATAAAACAGGAGTGAATGTGGCCTTAGGTACAGCTAAAGTTCCCTAGTGAGCTTTTTTTCAAAGGGTATGGTATGGCTGCCTATGTTCAGAGATTAATCAGTGGTCCTAACGATACAGCTGCTGGGTGGTCCTCTATTTGTTTCAATGATCTATTAGGTGAATGGAACTTTCTAACTGGACCGGTAAGGTTTCCTAAATATATAGCTTTGACCAAAAGTTACATGTCATTTCCGTTATATTTAAGTAGGTAGGGATTTCATCCTCTTTGGTATTAAGGTTTTATCTTTAGGTTATTATTTCCCAGCCTATTTTGTGGTTTTGATTAATGATTTTAAAAATGTTATGCTTCTTGATCTATTCCTTGATATTTGGAGGCCTTAAAAGTGGTCAGAGTACAAAGTGGGCTCATTGACTTGATCTTTTCATATAACACATTTTAATTATATGAGTCTTTTTATACAATGCATATAACTTACATGAATAAATGAATGAATGAATGAATGAATGACAAATAGAAATATAAGATATGCTTTTCATTAAAGGAGCTCACATTATACTAAGGGAGAGAAAACATTTAGAAGTTGTCATATTCATCAGATAGAAATGTCCCATGGTCCTTAGGGATCAGTGACAAGTGAATAATACTTCATCTTTAATGCCATTCCTACTGATAAAATCATATCGGTTCCTGATATTGAGCCATTTGATACCGCAGAAGAATATGATGACAAGAATTATTCTCCCCTAGGCTTTCAATATATGTACTTATAGGATTTACCAAAAACAAATGTCAGACTGCCTCTCCACAGGGTTTGCTTGCAGGGATTAAAGTTGTGGACACTCAGCTGGAAACATTGCTATATCAAAGATACTTAGATTCAGTTTTCTGGGATATCTCCATCAAGGTCCAAAAGAGACTGGTGATTTGCCTTGCCAAATATATGCTGCCTTCTGTCTTTCTCCCAGGATGCCTTGCTGTTTCAGCTAGACTGGCTTGTCTACTTGGTAAGTGCCAGGTTTGGGACTAACTAAAGAATAGGTAGCCCCTTCTTCACAGGAATTGCCTCTCTAAAAGATATCTGGGCTGGGTGGAAGACCAATGGCCTAAAGGTGTTTATGCCACTACAGGGGCATAAACTTTCTCTCTATGCCTATTGGTGGCAAGTTGGTCTGCACTTGTCTCTGGAAGTGATGAAAAGTAAGTTCCTCCTTCACAGTAATTTCTTCTTTTGATGATCACAAGGCTGGACTGGAGACAGGTCCTGTGGTTTAAGGGAACACTGTTATCCCCAAGGCTCTCAAATTAAGCATCTGGGACTGTCACCATCACAGGGGTCTGTTGGAAAGGGCTAGTGGTCATAATAAAACTTGCCTGGATCATTCTGCTTACCTTCTCCCCATCTTTGTACTCTTCTGTTTTTGCTACACTGGATTACCTGATCTTTGAGTGGTTTATGGACATTTATCTACAAACAGAATGACACATTATAGTGGGAGGCCTGACACAGAGGGGCATCTTACAAGCTCAGAAATCTAGCAGGAAAGAAGAAATGTAATAATGTGTGTATGGAAACATGTATGGAAATATATGTATATGTTATCAATTTTTTCCCTTTTTATTTTCATTCCCAATTTATTAAATATATAAGAAGATGAGTGCATCCACATAATTAGAGTAGAACAGAAGGGTATGAATGTGAAATTGTGAATCTCATGTTAGTTTGCTTTTTCTTATTTACTAAATAATAAATTTCTATTACTAATAATATAGAAATGCTTATGAATATGTGGGTTTATTTTATTTCCTGAAGCTTTACTGAAATTATTAATTATTTCAGTTAAATACTAGTTTGGTCTTTTGGTTTCTTTAAATAGATTATCAAATCATATGAAAAATGACAGTTCTGTCTCCTCTTTTTCCATGTTCATTGTGCTAATTCCTTTCTTTTGCGGTAATGGGGTTATTAATTTCTGGAAGTGTATCAAAAATAGAGGTAATAGATACCCTTGTGATATCCATGTTGATATCAGAAGGCATAAAATTATCACAAAAGTTTCTGATGGATTTTAATTTCCTCTTCAATTACAATTTTTTCACTTTAATGAAATAAGATTGGTTTCCCATTCTCTACTTTTGATCAGATGACAACCTTATGAGGGTGACACTTTTTATTATTAGCCACTTTTGAAGATGTGGGAATCAAGCCTGAGAGAGATCAAATGATTTACCAAACATCTCACAGCTATCAAGTGTCCAAGGCAGCATTTTACCTCAGCCCTTCCTGAATCCAAGTCAAGCATGACACCACTTCTTTGCCTCCTAGGGTTTGTCACCAAATAGTATACATTTCTAGTCATTTGCACATGTACATTTTTAGTCATTTGTAGTCATGTGGTTTTGACCTCAAATCAGGAAGATTTGAGCTCAAATCGAGTCTCAAATACTTACTAAATGTGTGGCATCTGAGCAAATCACTTCCTAACATTTGCTTCATTTTCCTCATATATAAAATTGATGTTTAATATCCATCTCATTTTTGGGTATGTGTCAAGGATAGATATAGACATACAGATAGTAATATACATATGTATATATTTGTATATACCTGCATATGCGTATATATGTACACATATATACATCTATGTACACATACATACACGCATACATACATACACACACTCACACATAAATCTTAAAGTGCTATATAAATATCACCCATTGTTTTTGTTGTTCTTGGAGTTGTTTTTGTCAGTTGCTTCCTAAACTGTAAATTCAAAACTTCCATAGAGTCCTCCGTTACAGAGGAGAACAGTAAGCCAAGGCCATTTGGTGATGATCTTATTTATTAAAATATGCAACATCTTGAACCTTTAGCCTTTCCCCTCTCTACTGAGAACAAGGGAGTACATATTGTTTCATTTTCTATATTCTGGAGTCAAGATAGGTTATACCATTTAATATTGTCAGATTTTAGCATAGTTTTAATATACATTATTGTAGTCATTGTATTTCCTATATACTGGTCCTGCTTTCTTCTCTCTTATTCCATTTAAGCAATCTTCTCAAACTTTAGAAGATATGTATTTTGTTTTTTAGCATTCTGTTTATAAATAAAGCCCCAGAAAGTTCTACTTTGACACCTTTTTTGTGGTATGGTTGAAAATATTAGGATCATGAAACTAAATCAATGCAACACAACCTATAGCAGTTTCTTTTAGTTCAGTCATGCCTAAACTCTTTGTCACACCATTTGAGGGTTTTTGTTTATGTTTGTTTATTTTTTGGCAGAGATACCAGAGTGGTTTGTCATTTTTTTCTCCAGCTATTTTGACAGATAAGGAAATGAAGCAAACAAGCTTAAGTGACTTCCGCAGAGCCACACAGCTAGTAAATGTCTGAGGATGGATTCGATCTCCCAAAGAAGAATTTTCCTAACTTCAGGACAGACACCCTCTCTACCATGTCACCTAGTTGCCCTGTAGAATTTTTTCCAAGCTAGAAAGGCTTTACATATAGCACAATGATAAATTATATTTTGTTTCTGAAAATATAGTTCACTAGCTATCTGGTTTAGAAACATTTAGATGACAGGGAAGACATTTATTTTGAGTGCCTAAACATAGACATATAACTAGCATTATACAATGTTCTGCACATAAATCAAGATATAATCCACATTTAACTAATTAATTGTTTATTAACATTATGATTTTCTATACAATGTTCTGCACATAAATAAAGATATAATCCACATTTAACCAATTAATTGTTTATTAACATTATGATTTTCCTCAGTATCTTTAAAATGTTATAGTGGATGGAGACCTAGCTTCAGAGCCAGAAAGACCTTGGGTTAAATGACTTTTCCAAGTAATGGCAATGTGACCCTCAGTAATGCATTTAACTTCTCATTGTCTCATGAAAATCTCTTAGATTATAAATTGCAGAGAAGGTGCCAATCAACATTGAGAGAGGGTGTTTCTTAATTCGGGATTTTGTTCTACCAGTGAAATTACAGGTCTAATTCAACAGTCTTACCTAGGTTTCATCTTCTAAGCTGAAAAACTAAACCAAAACTGCTATTAATTTTATTCCCTTTATCACAGTTGAAGCAAACTGTCCTTGAGCTTTGTACCTTCTCTGTCTATAAAGGGAGAATAACATTTATCTATCTCATCATCTTTTTAATGTTCAGATCAGGGTTAGGAAAATGCTTAGTAATGTGTATAGTGAAGCAATGTCCATTTGATACTTCATTTCCTGGTACATTAAGTATCTTTAGTATATGGGATTTTATTTGAATACAATTATTGAACGATGGAAAGAAAACTGAATTCCCAAAATATCTAATCTAACATACAGGCAGATATTTCCCACAGGCTACATAAACTGAAGATATTTGTCCTGGAATTAATGAAAGAATATGGGAAATAGATATGAGATGTTTTCTATTTCTAAGTGCAAACTTATAAGAAATAAACTATAATTGGAATAGGAAGATTAAAGTTTTTATATAAGTGGTTGCTGTAAAGTTCTTTGTTGACCGTATTTTACTAACTGTTCACACTCATCATTTGCCTCTCCATTGTCTTTGGTGTGATACTCACATTTAGGTTTTTGGAGGGATAGGTGTTTCATATCTTAGAGTCATATGGTAATGCTGATAAATGATCAATACATAAAAGATGGACATTTGATTTCATGCAAAACTTGGGGTAAATTAAAAAACAACTTTGTAACCCACCAAAAATAATGCAATTATTCTCCATTTTATTAACTCTAGGCCCAGCTCAATGCACATCTGAACTATCTGTCCTTAATATATATATATATATATATATATATATGTACACACATATATATGTATATATGTATATATATGTGTGTGTATATATATATGTGTATATATATATATATATATATATATATATATATATATAGTCACACAAGATCTATAGAATGTTGTTTTGTCATGATTCAGAACAGTCACCTTATAGGTTTTTGGCTTTTGGTTTTGTTTTGTTTTGTTTTGTTTTTTTGGTATTAAAATGGAATTTTAAAAGTCATTCAACAATTAACAAAAAGAGATTTACTGATTATAATTCATTTATAAAAAATGTCAGAGACTACATGGAGATCCTCAGAGGAGAGGCAATACCGAAATTATGTCAAATTCTGAGGTGGAAAGAGCTCTAGATCTGAGTTAAAATCTGGTATTAGACACTTATTATTGGTGTTACCCTGGGCAAGTCATAAAACCTCTGTTCGTCTTAGGTTCCTCCAATGTAAAACAAATATAACAGTTTCTACTTTGCAGCATTGTTTGTGATGACGATATGAATTATATTTGTAAAGTGCAGGGCCTAGCACCTTGTAGGAATTATATAATTCCTTCCTTCATTCTTTCTTTCCTTCCTTCCTTCCTTCCTTCCTTCCTTGCTTCCTTCTTTCTTTCCTACCTTCCTTCCTTCCTTCCTTCCTTTCTTCCTTCCTTCCTTCCTTTCTTCCTTCCTTCCTTCCTTTCTTCCTTCCTTCCTTCTTTCCTTCCTTCCTTTCTTTCCTCTTTCCTTCCTTTTTCCCCTTCCTTGCAGATAGTAAAGGCTAAAGAAAGGTTTCAACAGCTTTCAAGTGAGAAAAATAATCTAATTTTTCTGAGGTAGTAATTAAAATATTGCTTCCACCAAAGATGCTCATTCAATGTCCATGGTGAAATCTGGGCAATTGAGAATTATCACCCATTTATTTTTATTTGTTTTATTTTTGTTTATTTGAGTTTTGAGCCAAGTTTCTTTGAGTAATTACAGATATCATTCATGAGGTTTTTTAGTGTCCTAGGACTTGATTCAAATGAAATGAAGTCATTCACAAATAAGAGAATATGGAAGATCTTAGCATTCATAAGAAATCCCTGGTTAAGCTGAACTTTGTTTTGGATTGTCTCCATCCTAGTAATGAGTAACTTTGAATCACACACATTTCTCTGCTATGCTTCACCTGCTATTCTATCAGAAGATCATTTAATAATGATTTGCAAAGCTCCAAATTTTTTAAACTATCTGTATATGTATTTGAAAAACACATTTTTGTAAAAGAGCCTATAAGAAACATTTTATTCTACTAAATAATGTTTTATTATAAGAAAAATAGAAAAATATGATCTTGTAATTATACATCTTACAGATAATTACAAAATAGTAAAAACCTAATCCATTATTGAATGAAAGTCTTATGCCCCTCTTTTCATTCCCTCACGGAGGATACCCTCAATTCATGTACTAATACTTCTCATAAAGATTTTGTATGAACTGAGAAAATGGGCATATGTTCAAAATTATGACATTCAAAATAGGTTTTTAACTATGACAACCGTAACTTTGTCTGTCTGTCTGTCTTTCTGTCTCTCTCTGTCTCTGTTTCTGTCTCTTTCTGTCTCTGTCTCTGTCTCTCTCTCTGTCTTTCAATATAGGTATATACAGTCACATAGATATAGATATAAATAGATATAGCTATATCTATCTGTATAATTACAGATATACAGATATTTGTGGGTATAATAAACCAAAATATAGTGAAATTAATGTACTTATTGTTTGATAATGTGGGGGCATTGGTGATGAGACAGAAAACTTTTCTCTATTGGGAAACTAATACCAATATATTAATGTCAAGAGTTTTTGAGATACAATTGATAGAAAATGTACCATTTTCATGAAAATTTTATGGTTCTGCCTTACCTTAAATCTGTTATAAACAATACAAAACACATCTAGATATTGCTTCCAGGAAGTTAAGCCAAAACATCTTGGTAGTACTTCTATATGTATGGTTGACAAAAAGTGTATTGCTCCACACATTGAATAGTTCCATAATTGAGTACAGTAGCTCTTAAATGTTTGTGTCATGGGCCCCTTCCACAATCTACCAAAGTCCACAAACCTGGGGCAGCTAGGTGGTTCAGTGAATAGAACACAGGCTCTGAATTCAGGAGGACATGAGTTCAAACCAGGAAGATCCATCGATCAGTCTTGGGGGGTAATCACTCTTGCTTTAACATCCCTGGGTCTGGATTGTGATCTAGAGTAGAAGTCGTGGGTGGGTTTACAGCTTGCCAGAAACGGAAGTTGCCCCCGACACGTTCGGGACGAAAATTCTTCTATCTGGCCTTAAAGCCATAGTGTGGCAACAAGCCCAAAAGTCAAGCAATTAAGTGGCAACATGCCAAGGCAAAGGAAACAGAAAAATGCAACCCTAGGCTCCTATTTTGGGGGTATAGAGTGGGAAAAGGACTGTGAGGTCAGAAGTCCTGCTCCAAAAGCCCCAGGGGAAAACATGAGTTGGTTGCAGGCCATAGAGGACCTTAAGAAGGACTTTAAAAATCAAATAAGAGAAGTGGAGGAAAAATTGTAAAGAGAAATGAGAAGGATGCAGGAAAAGTATGAAATGAGGGTCAACAGCCTGACTGAGGAAAACAACACCTTAAAAAATAGACTAACTCAAATGGCAAAGGAGGCCCAAAAGGGCAATGAGGAGAAGAATGCCTTAAAAAGTTGAATTTGCCAGATGGAAAAAGAATCTCAAAAGTTCACTGAGGAGATTCATTCCTTCAGAGTGAGACTGGAGCAAACGGAAGCTAATGACTTTATGAGAAATCAAGATCCAAACAAACAAAATATTAGAAGGCAATGTGAAATATCTCATGGGAAAAACCACTGACCTGGAAAATAGATCCAGGAGAGACAATTTAAAAATTATTGGACTGCCTGAAAGCCATGATCAAAGAATGAACCTAGAAATCACCCTTCAAGAAATTCTCAAGGAAAATTGCCCTGATGTTTTAGATCCAGTGGGGGAAAGAGAGGTTGAAAGAATCCACTGATCACCTCCTGAAAAAGATCCCAAAAAAGAAAACTCCTAAGAATATTATAGCCAGCCTCCAGAACTCCCAGATCAAGGAGAAAATACTCCAAGCAGCCAGGAAGAAACAATTTCAATATTGTGGAAACACAATCAGAATAGCCCAGGACCTGGCAGCTTCTACACTGAGGGATCGAAGAAAATGGAATATGATATTCCAGAGGGCAAAAGAGCTGGGATTGAAGCCAAGGGTCACCTACCCAGCAAAATTGAGTATTTTGTTTCAGGGGAAAATATGGTCATTCAGTGGAATAGAGGACTTTCAAGCATTCTTGAGGAAAAAACCATAATTGAATAGAAAATTTGACATCCAGACACAAGAAGCAGGAGATGCCTGAGAAGGTAATCAGGGAAAAGAAATCAAAAGGAACTTATCAAAGTTGAACTATTTACATTCCTATATGGAAAAGCAATAACTGTGACTGATGATACCTTTCTCACTATGAAAATAATGGAAGAAGGGTGTGTGGTCATATGAATACATATGTGAATGTGTGTGTATATGGTTGCAGCTATATATGGATAGACGGCATAGGTTGAATTTGTTGGGAAGGGAGAATACTCAAGGGATGAAATTATGAGGTGAGAGAGGAAAGTGGCAAGAGGAGATGGGGAGAGACAGGGTAGGGTAAATATCTCATGTAGAAGAAGCAAGGGGAAGTGGTTGCAAAGGAGGGAGAGAATAGGAAGGCAAAAAAGGCAAAACCACATTCTCATTGAATTTGGTTCAGGGAGAGAATGACATACATACAAATGGGATATCTCAACCTGCAGCAGAATAGGGGGAAGGGGGATGAGAGGAGGGATGATGGATGGGAGGGCATCCTTGGGGGAGGAGAGGTTGGTAGTACCCACTATAGAAGAGGCACAGGATCATGTAAGGAATGGGCCAAGTGGGGGGTGGGATGAGTGGGAGGGAATTATAAGCAGCCTGGTACAATATATCTACATTATGATGTTTTGCATAGCTAGACATGTACAACTTATACTGAATTACTTATCTCCCCAGAGGGAATGGGTGACAAGGGAGGAAGGAAATGGATCTGAAATTCGAGGTCTTAACATTAAATGTTTCAAATATATATAAATACTATTATTAATACTCTTTTGCTTATAATTGGGAGATAAGATGTGCAGGCATTGGGACACAAAGATTCACCTTCCTCTAATGGAAAAGTTGAAGGGGATATGGGAGAATGTATGGGAGAGAGCAGATTGGAGGAATCGATATCTTGTGGGACTGCTATTCTGGGAGGTTGGGTAGAGGAATAACGGGGGGAAAATGAATGTTACTCAAAATCTGGCAGAAATGAATGATGTAAAACAGAAGTTAATAAAGCATTTGTTTAAAAAAAATAAAAAACAAACAAAAAATATGTCAGTACTACTGATCACCTATAGAGCCCACAATTTCATGTATAATAAAGAGAAACCATTTGTTGAAACTATTCGACTTCTGACAATCAACTTACTTACATCATAGAAAATCGATTAAGGAGAGACTTAGAATGGATTCCTTTCTATTGGCTCATTTTTCAAACATTTGGAGGGCGTTGGGCTGTTAAGAGGACATTGCAGGTATTTTTAGGCATGGTCTATATGCAGATTTTCTTTTTTTTAATAGAGTGAGAAGAAGTTTGATATAGTAGATAGAGAACAATCTTTGAAATTAGAAAGACCTAGGTTCAAGTTGTACCAATGACATATACTGACTTTGAAACCATGCAACAATTACTATTGGCTCAGAGTCCCAAATTAGTATCTAAAACTTTGTTAGAGAATTAATGTTTATATGTGTTGGTGGAGGACATTTCCTTGCATAGAGTTACTTAAATTGCTGATATCAATGATCTAGCCTGCCACTTGCCCTCAAAAATAGGGTAGGGTAGAATTCAGGGTCTCATCAATGATACAGAATTATAACATGACTCTGGCTTCCATCCCTTGAAGGCTATGGCAGTAAGATCATGGCCTCTGGTCATTCCTATCAAGGAAAGACATTGAGCATGATCTGGTGATAAATGGCATTCTTGATTCTTTAGTAACAGCCTTATTTAATTCAAAGTGTCTTTACCAAGATTTGTTTTATAATTAAAGCAAATACAGACCATATACTAAGTTTTAAAGGAGCTGGGAATTTGTACTGGTCCAAAGAATACCTTCACCAGGAACAGCATGGTTTCATTAATTTGGAGGAAAGGGGACCAGAAATATTTGTGGGGCATATATAGAAATATAAAAAAGTTGTGTTCTTGCCGATAAGTATGGTATATGTCTAATTGGGACAGTGCCCCTAAGTAGGAACACAGAGTTATGGCTTAACGGGATCTCGAAGGCCAGTTGGTCCTACCCTCACTTTTTCCAGATGAGGAAACAGAGGGAAAGGAAGTTTAAATGATTTGATCATGAACGCTGAAGTTAAAGGTCTTTCCATTCATCCTTTGCCCAATGGGGTTGCAATATATAGACATTAAAACTAACACCTGGGAGAGAAAGGAAAAAAATGAATGTTTATAAAGCACTATGTTTTAGGGAATTACTTTATTGCAGTCCAGTCTACATAAATTATATTGCTTTTAACCAATTGTGTAAATA
Organism: Gymnobelideus leadbeateri; assembly: GCA_011680675.1. Lineage (NCBI taxonomy): Eukaryota > Metazoa > Chordata > Mammalia > Diprotodontia > Petauridae > Gymnobelideus > Gymnobelideus leadbeateri. The sequence goes on along the minus strand of WOXC01006637.1, from coordinate 225,435 downwards.
ATTTGTTTCAGAAACCACCTTAGATGAGTTGGTCTCCTTTCTGTTTTTTTTTTTTTTTTCTGAGACAAATAATTATCCTTTGAACAGCACATTTTCTTGCAGAGATTTACTCTGGGCTATTTTGGTGGAATAAATTATTGAAAATGTTTAAAGAGTCTTGCATCAGGAATGAATACTAAGTTATAATAAACATTAGGACAATCTGATAAAATGAGAATAAAGGAAGGAAATTAAAATATAGAAAATAATATATCATTTGAAAACAATTTTATACAGATGACATTAATAAAAGCCAATGAAGGAAGCTAGTATTTTGCATTTTTAAAGAAATGTGTAATGTACATGATATATCTTAAATAGTATACATCATATAAAATACAGGATTCAGGAAGCAAACATTTCTCTTTGAATATTTTGAAACCAATCAAGATAGATATTAGACAACTCAGCTTACTGGTCCCCAGTTAAGGAACTCTTTCATCTAAAACTGGGCAGTATTTTTAAAAACAATTTATAGCCTCAGAGAACTGTCCAAGGGAGCTGAGACATTAAGTTATTTTCCTAGTTTTACACAATCACTGGAGATCAGAAGGACTTGAACCCATGTATTCCTGATCCGAAGGTTTCTTTCACTACTACACTATATTACAACTTTATGTTCTAATTGTTTTCAAAGGTTCAAAACACAGATATATTTGTTTCTTTATAAATTTCTGTCAGAAAGACAGAATAGAAACAGAGGGGTAGATTGGAAATGTATTCCTATAATTAGACTAACTAAGGAAAAAAAGGTAAGCAAAAAAAGTGCTTTGATTTTGTTTTTTTTTTATTTTTTCAAACAATTTTTTTACTGTTATGACCTCATTGAACTTCAGTCATCATGAACATTTCTGCATGAACTGAATCTCTATTTCCGTAGAGTGCTCTTTAAAAAAGTGTATGTTAAATTTCATTCAGTATCTACACTGATATTTGTGTGTCCTTTTCGGAAATCTCTTCTGCACATTTTAAATTCTCTATTGATAGTCCTTCCTTCCTTCCTTCCTTGCTTCCTTCCTTCCTTGCTTCCTTTCCTTTCTTCTCTTCTTTCCTTCCTTCCTTCCTTCCTTCCTTCCTTCCTTCCTTCCTTCCTTCCTTCCTTCTTTCCTTCCTTCCTTCCTTCCTTCCTTCCTTCCTTCCTTCCTTCCTTCCTTCTTTCTTTCTTCCTTTCTTTCTTTCCTCTTCCACTTTAATTAATATACATCCCCTGTCTATTGCCATAGAAACACAGGTACAGAAAATAAATAAATAAAAGGAAGGAAACTTTTAAAGATAGAGACAAGGTTCTATTAAAGAATGAGGAAGACATGAAACAGGTAGAGGAAGATAACTTCTGCTCTACACTAGAGGGTGCTATATCCCTCCTGATAGAATTTATCTTTCAATGGGAATATAAGCAGAAACATTTTTTAGTCCTTAAGGCTTATTTGTTTTTGTTTTGTTTCATCATTTCCAATTCTATTATAGAGCCTGACAGCAAAAGAAGGAATTGTCAGGCTTCTATCTCAATATATCATTGTATTTTTTATGTTTGTTTGAATACAGATAATATTAATTTTGTTTTGTTTGAGTTATCAATATTGGGGACCCACCCCCCCAAAAATCTAAGAGACTAGCAACATGAACTCAGAAAACAAGATCAGATGAAGAATAGTGAAGGGTGCTAGAGATTCTTAGTCAAAAACATCTATCTAATGTCTACTATATGTATGCTTTCATATTTAGTACTAGATATACCAATCTAATGATGATATTGGAATTAATATGAGAGATCTTAACACTAAAAGGTCAAAATGGCAGGTATTCAAATGATGGTGTTTGTGTTAAGTATAATGGAAAGATCCAGGTGAAATTCCTTGATAATTTGATGATAGATTATTTTCAGATGTGGAATAAGAAAAATGCTCATGAATTTAGAGATGAAAAATAAATTAACTTCAATAGATATTGTATAATAGGGGTATGATAACATGGATTGAGTATATTCTAAAAATATTAGATAGTATGGCCAGAAGAATTGAAATAAACTCGATTGGAGTAGGGAGTAATAGAGAGAAGCCCAGTTGGCATAAATGTAGAGCAAATGAAAGTATGAGAAAGTGGAAAAGTGTTTTGGAGTCAGTCAGTTAAGTAGCATTTATTTGGCATCAACTATGGACCAAGCACTGTTTTAGGTACCAGAAATATAAAGAAAAGCAAAAATCATAGATTCTGCTCTCAAAGAATGGTCTGATGGAGGAGACAATATGCAAACAAAGAAGGCATATAAAGGATAATTTGGGGTTAAGTCTAAGAGGCAAGGATTTGAGAGTAAGAAGGACTAGAAAATTTTTCTTGTAGAAGAAGAGGATTTACCTAAGACATTTTAAAGGAATCTGAGAAAGGAAGGAAGTGGAAATGAAGAGGGAGAGCATTCTTTTATTAAATTTATTTATTTTTAGTTTTCAACATTCACTTCCACAATACTTGGAGTTGCAAATTTTTCCTCCCCATTGTACCCTTACTCACCAGACCAAAATAGCAAGGCTACTGAATACCCCTTCTCCCAATTTGTTCTCTCTTATATCCTCCCCCATCACTCCCCCAAACATTCTAGTAGGGCAAGATGTATTTCTATACCCCTCTGCCTGTATATCTTTATTTCCCAGTTGCATGTAAAAAATCACATTTCTTAAACATTTGTTTTTAAAACTTTGAGCTCCAGACTTTTTCCCTTCTTCCCTCCTCAAACCACCCCCACTGGGAAGATAAGCAACTCAATATGTTGGACAAGTGTAGTTATCCAAATAATTTCCATACTAGTTATGTTGTGAAAGATGAACTATACTTCCCTCCATCCTCTCCCACCCCCCATTTATTCTATTTTCTCCTTTGACCTTATGCCTTATAAAAATATTTGTTTCTAACTACCCTTTCCCCCAATTTGCCCTCCTTTCTATCAGCCTGCCTCTTATCCTCTTCCCCCCTATTTTCCTGTAAGGTAAGATAACCAATTGAGTGTGTATATTATCTCCTTAAGCCAGATTCAATGAGAATAAGATTTTCCCATTCCCTTTTACCTTCCTGTTCTTCCTCTCCATTGTAACTGTTATCTCTCTTTTTTTTTTTTTGGAGGGCAATTGGGGTTAAGTAACTTGCCCAAGGTCACATGGCTAGGTTTTTGTTAGTGTGGGTTAAGTGTCTGAGGCCGGATCCGAACTCAGGTCCTTCTGACTCCAGGGCCAGCGCTCTACTCACTGAGCCACCTAGGCACCCCGTAACTGTTATCTCTTGCCTCTTTTATATGAAATAATTTACCCTAATCTGTCTCTCCCTTTCCCCTTCTCTGCATAAATTCCTCTCTCATTTCATAATGTTATTTTTTTCCATATAATCCCTTCATAATCAACTCATCCTGTTCCCTCTATATATGTATATATGAACATACATATGCCCATACTCACATATATATTTATATACACACATACACCCTCCTATAAATACATGTATATGCATGTATATATAAAACACACACACATATATATTTTTTCACTTCAACTATCATACTCTGGAAAGTCTTATGAGTTAAAATTATCAATTTTCCATATAAGAATGTAAATAGTTCAAATTTAATAAGTGAGTTAAGATTTCTTTTCCATATACATTCTCATGTTTCTCTTGCTTCTTCTATTTGAAAGTCAAATTTTCTGTTCAGCTCTGGTTTTTTCATCAAGAGTGCTTGGAAATCCTTTATTTCATTGAATAACCATATATTCCCTGGTAGAATTATATTCAGTTTTGCTGGGTAGGCGATTCTTGATTTTAGTCCTAGCTCCTTTGACCTCCAGAATTCCAAGCCCTTCAGTCCCTTAAGGTAGAAGCTGCTAGGTCTTGTGTTATCCTGATTGTGTTTCCACAGTACTCAAATTGTTTCTCTCTGATTGCTTGAAGTATTTTCTCCTTGACCTGGGAACTCTGGAATTGGCTATGATATTCCTAGGAGTTTTATTTTTTTTTTAATTGGGGGAGTGAGGGTCTTTTCAAGAGGTGATTGTTAAATTTTTTTCCATTTCTATTTTGCCCTCTGGTCCTAGAATATCAGGGCAATTTTCCTTGAGAATTTCTTGAAAGATGGTGTCTAGTGATCATGGCTTTCAAGTAGTCCAGTAATTTTTAAATTATTTCTCCTGGATCTATTTTCCAGGTCAGTGGTTTTGCCAATGAGATATTTCACATTGCCTTCTATTTTTTTAATTTTTTGGATCTGTTTTATAGTATCTTAATTTCTCATAATGTCATTAGCTTCCAATTGCTTTTATCTAATTTTGAAGTAGTTATTCTCTTCAGTGAATTTTTGGAACTTCTTTTCAGTCTGGCAGATTTGGCTTTTTAAGACATTCTTCTCCTCACTGGCTTTTTGGGCCTTTTTTGCCATTTGAGTTAGTCTATTTTTAAGGTGTTGTTTTCTTTTTTTCTCTTTTTTTCAGTCTTTATTAATGTGTTTGTTTATTTTTATTTTACAAGATTCTATTCCACAATTCCATGAGTTTCAAATTTTCTCCACCTCTCTCCCCTACCCCCCCCCCACCCATGATGGCATACAATCAAATATAGGATCTGCAAATCCTTTCACATTAGACATTAGTCAGGTTATAAAGAAGGATTGTATCAGATGAAATGAATAATGGAAGAAAGGCAACAAAACCAAACAAGAAAAAGACAGAGAGCAGGTTTTTTGCTTCAATCTGCATTCAAAGTCTGTTCTTTCTAGTTCTTTCTCTGAATGTAGACATCTCTCTCCATAATGAGTCTTTTGGAGTTTACTTACAGCCCTGCATTTCTGAGAAGAGTCCAGTTTGTCAAAGTTGTTTGCCACACATATGTTGTATCTGTAATTCTGTACAAATTTTTCCTGGTTCCACTCTTCTCACTCAGCATCAGTTCATATAAGCCTCTCCAGGTAAATATGAAGTCCATCTGCTCTTCGTTTCTTATAGCACAATTATATTCCATTACATGCATATACCACAACTTGTTCAGCCATTCCCCAATTGATGGGTATCTCCTTAATTTCCAGTTCTTTGCCGCCATAAAAAGAGCTACTATAAATATTTTGTATATATGGGTCTTCCGCCCACTTCTATAATCTCTTTGGGATACAACCATAGAAGTGGCATTGCTGGGTTAAGGTGTTATTTTCTTCAGTGTATTTTGGGTATCCTTTAGCAAGCTGTTGACATGCTTTTCATGATTTTCTTGCATCATCCTCATTTCTCTTCCAAATTTTTCCTCCACTTTACTTACTTGACTTTCAAAATCATTCTTGAGTTCCTCCATGGCCCGTAACCAATTCATATTTTTCTTGGATGCTTTTGATGCAGGATTTCTAACTTTGCTTTCTTCCTCCCAGTCCATGTCTTGATTCTTTTTGTCCCAACAAAGGAATCTATGGTTTGATTATGTTTCCTTGGCTTGTTTATCTTGCCAGTGAATTATGTGACTTTTGAGGGCTTTGCCACAGTAGAACTCTGCTTCTAGAATGGAGAGAGCTTTGTCCCAAATTGCTGAGGTTTTTGCAGCTGCTGGAGTATTAAAAGGATGCCCTCTCTACAGACACCACAAGCTCTGTTTCATTGATCACATACCCAAGGACCAGCACCCAAGACTGTGATCCAGGTCCAAGCAGGTTGAAACAAGAGCTATTACTCTCTGAATGGTCACTTGGTTTCCCGGTAATCTGCAAGCCTGGAAGTCCTGAGACAGCCAGGAAATGGTGGCTGTACAACCGCCCCACCTCTCCTGATTCTCACCCTGGGGGGCAGAGGCTAGACAAAGCTCTTCTGTCCCACCTTCCACTCTACCCATTCCAACAGAGTTCCACACTGACCTTTTATTTTGTCTTTGTCATTTATGGGTTTAGAACTCTTTAAACTGCCACAGCTGATGCTGATTCACTCTGCTAATGTCTGCTCTGGCCACCGCTGGTCAGGGCTACCCTAGGGCCAGAACCTCGGGTCAAGGGGACTGTGCTCAGCTTCCAGCTTGGTGTGATAGACCCTTCCTGTCCACCTGCCAGGCTGCCTTCAGTGGGAGATTTGTTTCTGTCTGTCAGTTTGTTGGATCTGTAGTTCTAACGTTTGAGTCACTTTTTTACATGTATTAGAAGTGATTGGAGTGGTAGCCCATGCCAAGTTTGTGCTCCTACTCTGCCATCTTGGCTCCACCAAGGGAGAGCTCTCTTGACATGGGGAATAGCCAGTGACAATATTCAGAGTTGAGAGATGGAGTGTTTTGATTTAGGAATGACAAGATCAATGTCAATGATAACATCGGTGAGGGTGAGGGCCCTTGTGTAAGGTCAAATAGAACAGAAAGGCAGGACTGGACTGGGTTGTGAAGAGCTTTTAAAAGTCAAACAGAAGATTTTATTTCTGATTCTGGAGGCAATAGGGAGCCATTGGAACTGATTTTGAGTGATAGGGTCCTCCTTGTGCTTTAGGAAGATCAATTTGACTGCTGAATAGGGTTTGGACCAGAGTGGGGAGAAACTTCAGGGTGGGAAAACAATTTAAAGGCTATGAAAAAATCGAGACAGGACATAATGAAAGCCAGCAACACAGTGGCAGCAATGTCCTAGGAGAAAAGGTGGGCTAGGCAAGAGATGTTAAAAGGTAGATGTGACAACAATTGATTTGACATGGTGGGAGGGAGGAGGTAAGAGACTGAGAAGTCTAAGTTAAGACTCTGGTAACTGAGAGTATTTTGGTACCCAGGAATTGAAAGGGAAATTATAAACATACACAAAAAAATGATAGCTATTAACAAGTAATTGAAAAGGGCATACATAGGAGAAGACTTTTTTTCTGAATTTTTCCAGAGACAAAAAAAATGACCAATAAGTGATCAGAATGAAGTGAGTGTAACAGAACGTTATTGTTAATTTGGTTCAATGTTATGATGAAATTTAAAATAAATAGAACTGTTCAACTATTGAACAGACTATCTTTCGAAGTAGTGAACTCCTTGTTATTGCAAGTGTTCAATCACAGAAAACATAGAGTTTTAGAAATGAAATGAGAGTAAGTTAAATTTATATTTACAAATCACTTACATCACTACAGTTCTTTGACTTTGTAGATAAAATGGTATCATCCTTATTTTACATTTTAAGAAACTGAGGCCCAAAAGTTGTGACTTGTTTACAGATACATAGCTTGCATCAGACCAAGGACTCGGTGCCTGTAACACAGATAACACCAAATAAACTATTTTTTTCATTGGATAATTAACTCAAAGCTAGATCTTCTGATTCCATGTTCTCTTTCTACCACATGAAGAAAATTTGCACATTATTGTAGCAGCAAGCACCCTAGCATCCCCAGGGAGGCTGCCAACACAGTTTTTAGATACACTTCTTTAAAGGAAACCAACTCAAAATTGGTTAACAATCTTGTTTTAATCACTCAAATATATCATTTACCTAGTTCAGGGCTAAAGGTCAGCAACCCGAACTTCAGAGTATACAGACAGGTTACAAGCAGAAGTTACAAGACAGAGAAACATTTAAAGCAGACAGACCTCCAACTGTCCAGCCATTACATCCATAGCTACTCAGTTACCAGAGATAGAAGCATCAGCTTCTGGGTTTTTCAAAGCTGAGGACACTCAACGGCTGCCCAGAGTACCATCTGGTCAAATCACACAACACTTCTCAAAGTGACCCCCAAAATAAAGCCTTACATCAAGGTTTATATAGCCTTCTCCAGGCTCAGAGAATGTAACCACGCTCTTAACCCACTGCCCAATCACAAAGTATCTCTTAAAAAACCAGCCTCCTGCAACAGGCTCCAGGTACACTTAAGCCTATCAAAGAGGCTAGGGGCAGGGAAGATCTTACACAATACAATCTTAGAAAGATGGCAACAACCGAAATTTACATTCCCATTACAATTATCTAAAACAGTCATTGCATATATCAATTAAGAAACAATAAAGTTGCTTCCCTAAAGTAAAACTCCTGGTACCTGACAAAGACAAAGCTAGGTTCCAGGTCATATGACTCAGTACCATTTTTCTTTCTACCAAAAGATGCTGTCTGACCAGCTGTAAGGTGTCCAGCTCACAAGAATACTGAAAAAAAAAATGTTTTCAATACTAGGAGCAGGTTGGACTATGTGATAATGACTTTACAATGACAGATGAAAAGAGGAACAACATCCTTTCTGTGGCAGAAGAGGGAAATATTTCATTTTTTGCATTCTTCTATAAATATTGGATATATAATGAGTTTGGCAGAAAAAAAGTGTGAAGTCATTATTTTGGGAGACTTTTTGGAGGAAATGAACTTGTGAGTTAATTAGTAAAGGAAATTCTTTATAAGGAAATTTTTCCTACCAAAAAAGTTTTCCAGCTTATAAAATTGGAGTGACTTGCCCATTGTTCCAAAGCCAATATATGTCAGAGTCAGGACTTAAACCCAATTTTTTTTCCTGTCAAGCTAGTGCTCCTTTTATAAAGACTGAGTCATTTTATTCAATGGAAAAATATGAGAAAATGATGAAAAATTGCTCTCCTGATTTTTAAAGGAGATATTTCAATTTGAAAAATATAGGAGTATCCCAACTCTTCCCTGCCACACTTCACATAGAGATTCTAAAGGATGAATATATGCAAAAGTACTACTAAAACTCACACTGTGGCCATACAGATTAACCTCTACTACCTGCATAGCAACTTAGGAATTATACATCTTCTAATCAGTAATGTGGATTTTTCATTTCTGAAAGCAGCAGGAAACTCTTTTGAATGGCATATGAGAGAGGCATAGAGATGTTAACAGCATTCAGAAATACACAAACACACACACACGTGTGTATACATGCATGCATGCATACAAGTAGCCTTCCTAGAGGATTTATAATGGGTTTTCTAAGCAATTCAATTATATCCAGGATGTACTATTGAATAGAATTTTGTGGTAGAATTATTAAGTAAGCTATTTTTTGACTTATCACAAAAATAAAAATGGATTGAATTATTGTGCCAAGAGCAGTTCTTTCTGAATCAAAGAATTTAAAATCAGAAGTGGTGTTGCAAGTTATCTAGTCCATTTTTTTTTTGCTTTTTGGAGGGGGTAGGGCAGAGCAATTGGGGTTAAATTACTTGCCCAAGGTTACAGAGCTATCAAGTGTTAAGTGTCTGAGGTCGGATTTGAACTCAGATCCCCCTGACCCCAGGACTGGTGCTCTATTTACTGTGCCACCTAGCCACCTCTATTTAGTCCAGTTTTTTTTTTTTAAGCAATTGGAGTTAAGTAACTTGCTCAAGGTTACACAGCTAGTTATTTATGTGTGGGTGCTAAGTATGGAGGCTGGGACTGATCCCGGGTCATCCAGACTCTGGGGCCAGCACTCTTACTCACTGTACCACCTAGTTGCTCCTAGTCCAATTCTTACCTGAACATGTATTGCTTTTAAAATATCCTCACAAGTACTTATCTAGTCTTTTTTGGGGAAACCTCCAGTGATGGATATCTTGCTTCTTGAGTCATTCCTTTACATTTGAGGACAGTTCAAATTATTAGGGCTTGGATTTTGTTTCTCTTTTCCAATACATTGTCAAAATCCACCTCTCTGAAATTCCTTCCTGATGCTCCTAGGTTTTTTTTTTGACAGATAATATTTTTATCTTATTTGATCAATGTAATTTTTATGACATTAAGAGAGAGAGAGAGAGTAGAAATGAGTTTTGACAGTTTATAAATAGGTCAACTCACAAACAGGATCGTCACTTAATTTTCATGGTGAGTTAATAGGACTCATTACTTCACTGGAAGTAGTATACTAGTGGAAAGTGTTTATTGCCCCTCTCTGAAGACCTTCAATGCCAAAGTCCAGTATCATGAGTCTAGGCTAATTTGTTGTCATTTTTCACTTTTCACATGTTCTTAATTAAGCAACCTGATTATGTATTTTTTTAATTATATACATTAAACTCTCCTCCTATATTATTTCATTTATACTAAGACTCAATCCTATGAAGGCAGTGATTGTACTTATACTTTGGATTCCAGATGGATGCTCCTAGTTTTAAGTCACATTAAAACAAATATAAACCTTCTTGCTTATGACAATATCTCATATTTTGGGGGTAATGCTATGATTCATGTCCCATCCCATGCTTCTCCAGAGCTAAGCATTCTCAGTTCATTGATCAAACATTATATGTCATGATGTCCACTCACTTCAAAATCCTTATTTTCTTCTACCAGACTCAATACTTCGTCAGTTTCCTAGATATAGAGTTGAACAATATTATGCAGATTGGCTCTGACCAGGAAGGAACATGGTAGAGCTATTATGACCTCCATTTTGGATAGTATGTTTCTGTTAATGGAAGCTCCAAATTAATTATCTTTTTGTTGTTGTTGTTTTGTTCTGTGTCATACATGTGACTTAAAATGAACTTTGCTAAAATTTCTAAATTTTATTTTTAAAGGTATTGTTATCTAGTCATAGCTTAATTATCCTTCATTTCTGTAGCTGATTTTGTTAATGCAAATGTATTTCTTCACAACCAAAACACTAAAGAGAAGATTCAGACAAAGAAATAAAAAGGAAAAAAGAGGGAAGCCAGAGAGAGAGACAGAGACAGAGAGAAACACACACAGAGAGACAGAGAGAAAGAGACAGAGACAAATAGAGAGAGAGCAAAAGAAAGAGACAGAGAGACGGAGAGGCAGAGAGACAGAGAGAGAGAGTGAGAGAGAGAGAGAGAAAGAGAGAGAGACAGAGAGACAGAGACAGAGAGAGAGAGAGACAGAGAGAGAGAGAATATAGCACAGAACCTAGGACAAATCTCCTGGGACATTCCATTGGAAACAAATATTGGATTTGGGGATAAAATGAACCTGATGTTCATTTGAAACAGATTTTTTTTTGTCTTTCTTATTGTTGTTGTTGTTTTGCTAAAAGTAATGGAAAACTGATTTCTGAGAGAGAGAGAGAGAGAGAGAGAGAGAGAGAGAGTATAAAAGTAGAGAGATACAAAGCACGAAGACCTGATGTTAGAAGGAAAGTAAAGAGGGAGTAGAAACAGCGCGTCCAAGCCGCTCTGCCCCCAGATTCCCCCCAAATTATGTAAAATGGGACTCTGAACAACTTCTGGAGCACCAGCACCCACAGAACGACACAGAGAAGCTAACCTCCCACTGAGGACAGCCCAGCAGCCCTGCAAGAAGGACCAGTGCAACGGTCTGGGACCTGGCAGCACGCAGCGCACGGAGCACAGGAGCCGAGCCAAGCCCAGGTCCCCATGAGCCGAGGTTTTAGATGCAGGGCGGCAGGGCCAGCAGCCAGCTGGAGGAACCCCAGAACACCAGGAGCTGTGGGGACCCCAGAATTATCAACATAGACATGCCTATGACAAAGTAAGAGGTTAGTGTCCTATGGACTTTGGGACCAGTATTTAGGGAATGTGTTGGCTCCCTCCCCTGGGGGCTAGAAGCTGCTGAGGAGACATGACAATTTGTAGTTTTCAGAGGCAGCTCCAGCTCCCGGCCTGCAAATCGTAAGGAGATCCAGCGATCAGTCTTGGGGGGTAATCACTCTTGCTTTAACCTCCCTGGATCTGGATTGTGATCTAGGGTGGAAGTTGTGGGTGGGTTTACAGCTTGCCAGAAACGGAAGTTGCCCCCCAGACGTTTGGGATGAAAATTCCTCTATCTGGCCTTAAAGCCATAGTGTGGCAACAAGCCCAAAAGTCAAGTAATTAAGTGGCAACATACCAAGGCAAAGGAAACAGAAAAATGCAACCCTAGACTCCCATTTTGGGGGCATAGAATGGGAAAAGGACTGTGAGGTCAGATGTCCTGCTCCAAAAGCCCCAGGGGTAAACATGAGTTGGTTGCAGGCCATAGAGGACCTTAAGAAGGACTTTAAAAATCAAATAAGAGAAGTGGAGGACAAATTGGAAAGAGAAATGAGAAGGATGCAGGAAAAGTATAAAATGAGGGTCAACAGCGTGATTGAGGAAAACAACACCTTAAAAAATAGACTAACTCAAATGGCAAAGGAGGCCCAAAAGGGCAATGAGGAGAAGAATGCCTTAAAAAGTCGAATTTGCCAGATGGAAAAAGAATGTGAAAAGTTCACTGAGGAGATTCATTCCTTCAGAGTTAGACTGGAGCAAACGGAAGCTAATGACTTTATGAGAAATCAAGATGCTGTTATGCAGATCCAAACAAATGAAAGATTAGAAGGCAATGTGAAATATCTCATGGGAAAAACTACTGACCTGGAAAATAGATCCAGGAGAGACAATTTAAAAATTATTGGACTACCTGAAAGCCATGATCAAAGAAAGAACCTAGAAATCACCCTTCAAGAAATTCTCAAGGAAAACTGCCCTGATGTTTTAGATCCAGAGGGCAAAATAGAGGTTGAAAGAATCCACAGATCACCTCCTGAAAAAGATCCCAAAAAGAAAACTCCCAGGAATATTATAGCCAGGTTCCAGAATCCTCAGATCAAGGAGAAAATACTACAAGCAGCCAGGAAGAAACAATTTCAATATTGTGGAAACACAATCAGAATAGCCCAGCACCTGGCAGCTTCTACACTGAGGGATCGAAGGGCATGGAATATGATATTCCAGAGGGCAAAAGAACTGGGAATGAACCCAAGGGTCACCTACCCAGCAAAACTGAGTATTTTGTTTCAGGGGAAAATATGGTCATTCAGTGGAATAGAGGACTTTCAAGCATTCTTGAGGAAAAAACCAGAATTGAATAGAAAATTTGACATCCAGACACAAGAAGCAGGAGATGCCTGAGAAGGTAATCAGGGAAAAGAAATCAAAAGGAACTTATCAAAGTTGAACTATTTACATTTCTATATGGAAAAGCAATAACTGTGACTGATGATATCTTTCTCACTATGAAAATAATGGAAGAAGGGGGTGTGTTCATATGAATACATGTGTGAATGTGTGTGTATGTGGTTACAGTTATATATGGATAGAGGGCATAGGTTGAATTAGTTGGGAAGGGAGGATACTCAAGGGATGAAATTATGAGGTGAGAGAGGAAAGTGGCAAGAGGAGATGGGGAGAGACAGGGTAGGGTAAACTATCCCATGTAGAAGAAGCAAGGGGAAGTGATTGCAAAGGAGGGGGAGAATAAGGAAGGCTAAAAATGCAAAATCACATTCACATTGAATTTGTTTTAGGGAGAAAATGACATACATACTAAATGGGATATCTCAACCTGCAGCAGGATAGGGGGAAGGGGGATGAGAGGAGGGATGATGGATGGGAGGGCATCCTTGGGGGGAGGGGAGGTTGGAAGTACTCACTATAGAAGAGGGACAGGATCATGTAGGGAATGGACCAGGTGGGGGGTGGGATGAGTGGGAGAGAATTACAAGCAGCCCTGTACAATACATCTACTATGGTAATGTTTTGCATAACTAGACATGTACAACATATACTGAATTACTTATCTCCCAAGAGGGAATGGGTGACAAGGGAGGAAGGAAATGGATCTGAAATTCGAGGTCATAACATTAAATGTTTCAAAGATATATAAATACTATTATTAATACTCTTTTACTTGTAATAGTCAGATAAGATGTGCAGGCATTGGGACACAAAGACTCACCTTCCTCTAATGGAAAAGTCGATGGGGGTATGGGAGAAGGTATGGGAGAGAGCAGAATGGAGGAAGAGATATCTTGTGAGACTACTATTCTGGGAAGTTGGGTAGGGGAATAATGGGGGGAAAATGATTGTAACTCAAAATCTGGAGGAAATGAATGATGTAAAACAGAAGTTAATAAAGAACAGGAGGCAGGGGTCCACACTTGGAAACCCCCTTGCTGTAAAAAAAAAAAAGAAGAAGGAAAGACAAGAAATATGGACAACGTTGAAGCCAACTCCCCACAATCCTCAATAACTATTACTCAAAAAATTATAAGCATTTAACTTAAAATAACCTATAGACCTATGTATTGGCATATTCTGATTCTACATTTTTTCTCTTTATTATTGTTAATCAGAAAAGAGATTGTCTTTATTTGTTACTAAATAATTCTCTAACCCCTATTTATTGAATTATATTGTGAAACATAACTCTTTGAATATTCAATCAGGGAAAAAGTGATAGTTTACTTTAAAATACATTTAATGAAGGGACAAAAAGGCTGCCTTTAAATCTTTGAGGGGGGAGTAATTTTCCCCCATAAACATGTTTTTTCCATCTGCAGTCAGCATAAAACATTTAGTAATAAGGTGGCAGTACCAGACGACATACTACCTAAGATCTATGACTTTCTACTCTAAGTAAATATATTTATATGTGATCCCTCCTTTTGTGTTCTGAGACTTTAAATAAGAGTGTCCTACAGTGGAAAGGGGGAGAAAATGTATTACCTAAAACCTGGAAAGACCTTAATTTGCTCACATCCCACCTCTGACATATACTGCCATGTATAAATCATATAACCTCTCTGATTTCTAAATTCTCTCATCTACATCTCCAAGTTCAATTCATTCTCAGACTGTGGTGCATCAGTAGCCTTATGCTTGGAAAAATGTTCTCTTTCTTGCTCATTGTCCCCCTTTTTTTACTTCAGTTGGCCTTCTAGCTCTTTTTGTTTTCTATATTTTCTACATTTTCTATGTTTTTTTTTCTTCTATAATAATTTGAGCTCCTTTAAGGAGAGAACTTTCTGTTTTCCTGTACTTATATCCCTAGAACTTAGAACAGTGCCTGGATAGTAGTAAGACCTTAATAAACATTTGTTCCATTTACCTATACATTTATCCATCTCTCTCTCTCTCTCTCTCTCTCTCTCTCTCTCTCTCTCTCTCTCTCTCATTCCCTCTTCCGCCCCTCCAATGTGTGGCAGGTCTATTTCATATATGTGTGTTACTTATGATTTTTAAAATGAGTAAACATGTCCAGAGATGTTAAATAACTTAAATGAAACAGTCCCCAAACCAGAACTTACCCTTAGTTTAGAATTCACGTAGACTTTCATTGTTTCTCATTTCTTACAGAGCACAGTTCTTCCATAGTATTGCATTCTGATGATAGTTGGAAAATTACAGCTTGTACTGCATCAGCCCTTGCCTGCCAAAAGGTGTCCTTCAATATTCTCCAGAAATCCTCTCATAGTCCTTCAAGACATTTGTTTTTTTTTTAATAGACATAATAAATTGTAAACACACCCTATTAATCATGCCAAATGTTTACATTCACATAAATGGAATAATCAACTTTTAATAAAAGTTTAAATTATCAGATACATTAGGAATAAAGCTTTATTGCAATTCAATTAATTATTTGTCCTCAAAGGTAAATGTATTTGAGAGAAAAGAGAATAAAGAGAGACAGATATGGAATCTGAGAACCTGAGTTAAAATACCACATTAGATACACAAATTGAAGTAACACAATTTACTACAGCCCTTGATGGACCCAACATTTTGACTTTGGCCCTTGTGAGATGGTGCTAACTTTGAAATGAATCAATTTAATATTTATCAGGTGAGGAGAATCCAGTTTAGAATAATTATTGGTAAGGAGTTTTTTTTTTTTGAATAAGCAAGGAAGCCCTTTTCCTCCCTAGCCTGAAGAACTCCCAGAGTGCCCCTTCAAATTTAATGCTAGTCATGAACTCTTTTCATGTGCCAGTTGAGGCTGTCTCTGACTTAGCAAACAGAATTTAGGTAGGTTAGCAAGCAGAGAGACTGCCTAGTTATTTGTTTTCTTTTTCTCCAATAGAGAGGAAAAACCATATGGTATATTGGGAAAAAATTGGATTTGTGATAAGAAATTTTGCTATTTTTTGCTATTCATTACCTTTGTGACCTTGAAAAAGCTAATCCTCTGAACATTTATTAGTAAGTAAGATATTCTGCTATGTGAAGAATATACAAACTTCTAATCTATGAAATGCAGTATTCTACTAAATGTCTACTAGCTTTAGATGTCTTCCACCTTTAAATTCGTGATCCTCTACTCAATCCTATGATTCTCCCTAAGATGAATAGTCACATCATTCACTCAACAAGCATTTATTAATAAGTGGGGTATTCTGTTAGGTGAAGGATATACACATACAACAATATTCTTCCTCGTTCTCAGGAAATACGTGTCACCTAAGCTCAAAGCACAAAAATGAAAATCAAAAAAGCCTTCTGAATTCTGCCAAGAGCAAAACAGTAAGGTAACGTTTCTATACCTGTGGACACCGTGCTGAGAGAAAGAAATAGTTGATTTTTCAAGTGTGATAACTTCATATACTGTTATAGGTGAAACTTGTGGAAACAAAACTACCTAAATATTTTTCCAGCTTTCCAAAGTGATCCAAAGACAAGGTGTAACAATATAATTTTTACCATAGTTTGAGTTTTTCGAAGATGAAATTGATGTTCCTAAATCATAGGTTTGGCCATATTACTTTCCTGCTCAAGGACTCCCCATTGATTCTAGAATAAAATAGCAGAAGGGGCATTGATTCTGGAGTGTATGGGGCTGGGTTCAAATCATAACCTTTGAGGTTCAAATCTACACAACCTAAGAACAATTACTTTACTTCCTTAGGCCCCATTAAAAAAAAAAATAAGAGAATTGGATGGCAGGGATTCTGAGATCCTTCCTGACTATAAATCTAAATGTGTATCAATTAATTCATTCAATTCTTCTATCAAAATTCTTCTATTAGGGGCGGCTAAGTGGCGCAGTGAATAGAGCGCCGGCCCTGGAATCAGAAGGACCTGAGTTCGGAGCCGGCCTCCAACACTTAATCCGCACAAACAAAAACCTAGCCCTGTAACCTTGGGCAAGTTACTTAACCCCAATTGCCCTAAAGGGGCAACTAGGTGGAGCAGTGAGTAAGAGTGCCGGCCTCGGAGTTTGGATGACCCGAGATCAGATCCGGCCTCAGAAAATGAGCACCCACGCATAAATAATGACTAGCCGTGTAACCTTGAGCAAGTTACTTAACCCCAATTGCTTTAAAAAAAAAATTCTTCTATTTAAGTTTCAGTTCATCTGCCATTTCTTCCATGAAGTCTATTTTAATCCCCACCCCTTAAGAAATAATGGGGAGAAAGTGAATCTGGAGGAGCCAAGATGGCGGAGAGGAAGCAGTAACCTCGCTGAGCTCCTCAGTCAATAAGGTTCAAAGGGTGAATCTGAGCGGATTCCGGAGAGACAGAGCCCACTGGAAGACGAAGTGTGGCAGAGTCCAGCCCAGGAGGTTGCCCAGTGTGTCTGGACTGGTCGAGCACAGAGCAGGTGGGATCTGCACAGCCCAGACCTAAGAGCAGACAAGCAGACTACACCAGAGAGTGCAAAGGTCCCAGCCTGCAGACTTATGGACGACGAATCACAGTCATTTCTCAGATGAGTAGGATCATTGGAGCCAGGTAGGAGAGTTGGGCCCTCAGTGGAAAGAGTGGTTTCTCGGGCTGCGTTTGGCCCCCAGCCTGGAAGTTTAGAAACTGCCTGCCTGTATAATACAGGGGCTGGAATGGCAAAGAAAATTCTAGCTGCTCTGATCCTCCCATCCCTCCTTCATGAAGCAGAAAACCCAAAAATAAGTCTCCCACCCAGACTGAAATCCCAAGTTAATGGAAATAGCCCCAGGCTTGAGAGTCTCCAAGAAGGGGTGAAACTAAGACAGCCAGGAGTATGAAGAGAAGAGAGGGTGTGGTCCCAAAAAGCCCCACCTCACCTCACTAACAAAAGCCTACTTATAGCCCAGGGGTATAGAGGCTGAAATCTGAAGTGGTCAGACTCACCCACACCCAGGCATCTAAATCCCTCATTGACTTCCCTGACTTAGCCATAAACTAGCCACCCAGAGATATTCAAAGTCAAGGATCAGGCCCTAAACTCATAGCCTGAGAAACTAAGAAACAGGAAGTCACAATGTGAAAAAAAGAAGCTGAGAAGGAGAAGGGGAAGACAAGAAAGTCTATTCGAGCATACTATGCAGGGCAAGAACAACAAAATACACAGGACAATATAGACTGTCTACCCACACCTGAGACCACAGAAGGAAACATGATCTGGTCTCAAGCCCAAATAACATTCCTGGAGGAGCTTAAGAAAAATTTTAAAGACCAAATCAGGGAGGCAGTGACCAACTTGGAAAAACGTCTCAGTGAAGTAATTGGAGAAAATACCTCCCTAAAAAAAGGAACTTCAAAAAATAACTGAAGACCGTAATTCGATAAAAATTAGAAACAATCAAATTGAAGCTCAGAACTCTATGATGCAGCAAGAGTCAATCAAACAAAACAAGAAAATCGAAAAATTGCAAGAAAATGTAAAATATCTCACTGGAAAAATAACTGACCTAGAGAACAGATCCAGGAGAGACAACCTAAGAATTATTGGTCTACCAGAAATCCATGATGAAAAAAGCAGCCTAGACAACATCCTTCAAGAGATTGTCAAAGAAAACTGACCTGAGGTCCTGGAATCAGAAGATAAAATAGCTATCGACAGAATTCACTGGACTCCTTCTGAGAGAGATCCCAAACTGAAAACTCCAAGAAATATAGTAGCCAAATTCCAGAATTACAAGATTAAAGAAAAAATTCTACAAGCAGCCAAAAAGAAACAATTCAAATATAGAGGAGCTACAGTTAGGATCACACAGGACCTAGCAGCTTCTACATTAAAACAGCAGAGGGACTGGAATTTGATATTTCATAGGGCGAGAGAGCTAGGACTACAACCAAGGATTAACTACCCGGCAAAACTGAGCATAATCTTCCAGGCAAGGAGATGGTTGTTAAATGAAATAAGGGACTTCCAGTCTTTCCTGATGAAAAAGCCAGAGCTCAATGGAAAATTTGTTCTCCAATTGCAAGACTCAAGAAAGACATAAAAAGGTAAACAAGAGAAACACAGACTCACACATGCATAAGTGCACACACATCGACACCCACAAACACACGCTCATTACTTGGGATGCAACAAGAGCAAAATGTTCACATCTCTATATGTGGAGCTGATAACTGTCAATATTCAAAATCTTTATGATTATCATGACCTTCAAAAGGGTTATATACTTAGATAAAGGGTGTGGGTATGAATGCACTAACCTGATGTCTAAAAAAAAAAAAAAACTATTAAGGGGACCAAAGAGACTGTAATGGGAAAAAGGAAAGGATTAGATAGGAAAAGGTAAAATATGCCATCTGAAGAGGCATTAAAACACATTATAGAAGAGGGGAAAGAAAGAGGGAGAGGAACATCATTTAAACACTATTCTCACTGGTTCTGGTTCAAAAAGGGATCAACTTAAATCAGTGAAGTTTAAGATTTTAATGTGAATAGACACATGAATTCATTAAATAGAGGAAAAGGATGGACAGAGAGAAGCAATGTTTGAACATTTTGGGTCCTATAGAAAACAGAAGGGGGGGGGAAGAGGAGACTAAAGGGGGGATTAGAAGGGAGGGAAACAGTAGTAAGGGGAGAGGGTAGGTTAATAAGAGGGATCACTGGGTGGGAACACTGAGGGAGGGGGTGGTCAAAAGGGAAAACTTCAAGGAGGGGAAGGGAGAAGGAAGAAACAAAAACATAAACAGAGGAGGGAATAGGATGGAGGGGAACAGACAGATAGTCATTATTACTTTGAATGTGAATGGGATGAACTCTCCCATAAAACAGAGGCGGATAGCAGAGTGGATTAAAAACCGTAATCCCACAATATGCTGTCTACAAGAAACACGTCTGAAACAAAGAGATACCCACAGGGTAAAGGTAAAAGGTCGGAGTAAAATTTATTATGCCTCAGGTAAAGTAAAAAAGCAGGGGTACCAATACTTATCTCAGATAAAGCAAAAGCAAAAATAGATCTAATTAAAAGAGATAAGTAAGGAAACTATATCCTACTAAAAGGCAGCATCGAGGATGAAGTAATATCACTACTTAATATATATGCACCAAGTGGTATAGCATCTAAATTCCTAGAGGAGAAGTTAAAGGAATTAGAGGAAGAAATAGATAACAGAACTATACTAGTGGGGGACCTTAATCTTCCCCTCTCTGAACTCAATAAATCTAACCTCAAAATAAACCAGAAAGAAGTTAAGAAGGTGAATAGAATCTTAGAGAGACTAGATATGATGGATCTCTGGAGAAAACTGAATGGAGATAAAAAGGAATTTACTTTCTTCTCAGCAGTGCATGGTACATACTCAAAAATAGACCATGTACTAGGGTATAAAAACCTCACAATCCAGTGCAGAAAGGCAGAAATATTAAGTGCATCATTCTCAGATCATGATGCAATAAAAAATTATATGCAATAAAGGGCCATGGAAAGATAAGACTAAAAACTATTTGGAAATTAAAAAATTTAATCCTAAAATATTGGTGGGTCAAACAAGAAATTATAGAAACAATTAATAATTTAATTCAAGAGAATGATAATAATGAAACAACATACCAAAATTTGTGGCATGCACTAAAAGCAGTTCTCAGGGGAAGTTTTATATCCTTGAGTGCATACTTAATTAAAGCAGAGAGAAGGGAGGTCAATGAATTGGACATGCAATTGAAAAAGCTAGAGAAAGAACAAATTGAAAATCCCCACTTTAGTACTAAATTAGAAATATTGAAAACCTAAGGTGAGATTAATAAAATTGAAATTAAGAACACCATTGAATTAATAAATAAAACTAAGAGCTGGTTTTATGAAAAAATCAACAAAATTGATAGACCCTTAGTCAATATGATGAAAAAAAGAATGAAGAAAACCAAATTATGAGTATCAAAAATAAAAAGGGTGAATCTACCCCAATGAAGAAAAAAAAATAATGAGGGATTATTTTTCCCAATTGTACGCACATAAATATGACAATCAGTGAAATGGATGAATATTTACAAAATCACTAGTTGCCCAGATTAACTGAAGAGGAAGTGAATTACCTAAATAACCCCATCTCAGAAAAAGAAATCAAAGAAGCCATCAATGAACTCCCTAGGAAAAAATCTCCAGGGCCAGATGGGTTCACTAGTGAATTCTATCAAACATTTAAAGTACAATTGATTCCAATACTCTACAAACTATTTGGGAAAATTAGTGAAGAAGGAGTCCTACCAAACTCTTTCTATGACACAAATATGGTACTGATTCCTAAATCAGGAAGATATAAAACAGAGAAAGAAAATTATAGACCAATCTCCCTCATGAATTTAGACGCAAAAATTCTAAACAAAATATTAGCCAAAAGACTCCAACAACTTATCACAAAAATAATACATTCTGATCAGGTAGGATTCATTCCAGGAATGCAAAGATGGTTTAATATTAGGAAAACCATCAGTATAATTGAGCATATCAACAACAAAACTAGCAAAAACCACATGATCATCTCAATAGATGCAGAAAAGGCTTTTGACAAAGTACAACACCCATTCCTATTAAAAACACTAGAAAGTATAGGAATAAATGGAGCCTTCCTCAAAATAGTTGATAGCATCTATTTAAAACCATCAGCAAGTATTATATGAAATGGGGATAAACTAGAAGCCTTTCCAATAAGATCAGGAGTGAAACAAGGGTGTCCACTATCACCCCTCTTATTCAATCTGGTACTAGAAACACTAGCAGTAGCAATTAGAGAAGAAAAAGAAATCAAAGTAATCAAATTAGGTAAAGAAGTGACCAACCTATCACTCTTTGCAGATGATATGATGATATACTTAGAGAATCCTAGAGAATCAAGTAAAAACTACTTGAGACAATAAATAAATTTGGCAAAGTTGCAAGATACAAAATAAACCCACATAAATCTTCAGCATTCCTGTACATCTCTAATGAAACTCAACAGCAAGAGATAGAAAGAGAAATCCCATTTAAAGTCACTGTAGACATTATAAAATATTTGGGAATCTACTTGCCAAAACAAACCCAGAATCTATATGATCACAACTACAAAACACTTCTCACACAAATAAAAGCAGATCTCAATAGTTGGAAAAATATCAATTGCTCATGGCTGGGTCGAGCTAATATAATAAAATGACAATTTTACCCAAACTAAACTATATATTTAGTGCCATACCAATCAATTTACCAAAAAACTACTTTCTAGAGTTAGACAAAATAATAACAAAATTTATTTGGAAAAACAAACGGTCTAGAATATCAAGGGAATTAATGAAAAGAAACTCTAGGGAAGGTGGAATAGATTAGGTGCAGGAGACCCAGCAGTTAATGAATATAGCAATCTATTGTTCGATAAACCCAAAGACCCCAGTTTGGGGGATAAGAATGCACTATTTGACAAAAACTGCTGGGAAAACTGGAATACAGTATGGCAAAAACTGGGCATAGACCATTATCTAACACCATATACCAAAACCAAGTCCAAATGGGTGCATGATCTAGGTGTAAAGGATGATACTGTAAGCAATTTGGGAAAGCAAGGAATAGTTTACCTGACAGATCTATGGAGAGGGGAAGACTTTAGGACCAAACAGTAATTAGAGAGCATTATAAAATGCAAAATGGATAATTTTGATTACATTAAATTGAAAACCTTCTGTACAAACAAAGCCTATGCAACCAAGATCAAGAGGGAGGTGGGAAATTTGGAAAGGATTTTTACAACTTGTGTCTCTGATAAAGGACTCATTTCTAAAATTTATAGAGAATTGAGCCAAATCTATATGAATACAAGTCATTCCCTAATTGATAAATGGTCAAAGGATATGAACAGGAAGTTTTCAGAGAAAGAAATCAAAGATATCTATAAGCATATGAAGAAATGCTCTAAATCACTATTAATTAGAGAAATGCAAATCAAAACAACTCTGAGATACCACATCCCTCCTGTCAGATTGGCTAAGATGACAAAACAAGAAAGTGACAAATGCTGGAGAGGATGTGGACAATTTGGAACACTAATACATTGCTGGTGGAGTTGTGAACTTATCCAACCATTCTGGAGAGCAATCTGGAATTATGCCCAAAGGATTATAAATAATTTCATACCCTTTGACCCAGCCATACCACTTCTAGGGTTATATCCCAAAGAGATCGTAGAAGTGGGAGGAAAACCCATATGTACAAAAATATTTTAGCAGCCCTTTTTGTGGTTGCAAAGGGTTAGAAACTAAAGGGGTTCCCATCAATTGGGGAATGGCTAAACAAGGTGTGGTATATGAATGTAATGTAATATTATTTTGCTATAAGAAACGAGGAGGTGTCGGATTTCATAATTACCTGGAGAGACTTATACAAACTGATGCTGATCGAGAAGAGTAGAATTAGAAGAAATTTGTATACAATCACAGACACACCATAACTGTGATGACCAACTACGACAGACTGGACTCTTTTCAGCAGTGCAGTGATATAAGTTAATCCCAAAAGACTCAAGAAAGTGAGAAATGCGCCATCCAGAGATATAACTAGAAAGAACTGAGCCTGAATCCTGATGGAAGCAAACTAAATTATCTTGTTCTTCTCATTGTTTGGTTTTATTTCTTCCTTTCCATCTTTCATCCCACCTAGTACAATACGCCTTTGTAATTGGAATAATGTTTAATATGAATGCATTTGCAGATCCTATACTGCTCTATATGCTGTCGTGTGGGGAGGGGGGAGGGAAGGAAAGGAAATTTGAAAATCAAGGAACTATGGAATTGAATCTTGTTAACTGAAACTAAACTAATAAACTAATTAAAAAAAAAAAGAAGTAATGGGTAGGGGCGGCTAGGTGGCACAGTGAGTAAGAGCACTGGCGTCAGTGTTGGGATGCCCTGAGATCGAATCCAGCCTCAGAAAATGAGCACCCACACATAAATAATAACTAGCCGTGTAACCGTGAGCAAGTTACTTAACCCCAATTGCTTTAAAAAAAAAAAAAAGAAGTAATAGGTGATCCTTCCTGAGAATAAAATTTAAAAGAAAAAGAAAAATTCTATTTATCTTACTGTGTGCAGAGTCTTCCCCAGTAAAATAGAAGCCCATTGAGGGCAAATATTAATGTATGTTTATGTTGGTGTCCCAGCTTCAATCCTTGGCTGACATGGTAGGTACTTAATAAATAATTGTTGAATGAAGAAAAGGCAATATGTAAATTAAAATAATAATAAAATGAAAGATTAAATGTTGTAATAATATTTAGCATCCATAAAGAAGTTTGGTCATAATTTTGAATAGTCATATTCGATATTGAAAAACCAATATTTAATAGTCATATATAGAAATAGTGGTAGCAAGGTAGTGGAGTGGATAGAGCAATGGGATGGAAATCACAAAGATATCCTGCATTCAAATACAATATAATTTACTAGCTGTTCGATCCGGGGCAAGTCACTTTACCCTGTTAGCCTCATCTCTTCATCTGTAAGTAAACAGAAGGAAATGGGAAACCCCTTCAGTATCTTTGCCAAAAAAACCCAAATGGGGTCATGAAGTGATGGAAATAAATGAAAAATGATTCCTCTCTCTCTCTCTCTCTCTCTCTCTCTCTCTCTCTCTCTCTCTCCCTCCCTCTCTCTTTCTCTCTCTCTCCCTATATATATACATGTGTATACATATGATAATATTATATTATTTTATGTTGATATATATCATTCATATATATCAATCGTATGAACACAATACGCATGCACATATACATTACAGATATGATCCCAGAATTATTTTTAGATCATAATTAAAACTTTAACCTGTATAGATTTTTTAAAATAATTTCAGGGAGAGAGGATACCTGTGATTTAAACAGCTGAAGGAGAAGCCCTATAGCAACCTAAATAAGCAATATCTCTTAAATGCTAAGTGTCTTTCCTCCTTAGAGCCACAGGGCTTGCACATGTCAGAAATGGGTTTGAATAAAAGGACTCTAAGAATAATTCAGCAACACCTTACCTTGTTCCTCATTGGTACCCAAATGTGATAAAAATCAGTTTGATGTTTGATCAGAAGCTAATATCATTTCCTCAAAACTATAGGGATTTCCTGGTTTAGCTTAAGATATTTATATTGGGACTATATAAATTAGACATAACAATGAAATTTAGTAATAGCTTTATGGGTTTACCCTTTGTAGCAGCAAGCACTCCAACATCCCAAGAGTGGCTGCCAACACAGGTTCTTAGATCTGCTTTTCCAAAGAAAGCAACTCAAAATGGGTTAACATGCTTACTTTAATCAAACTTTAATCAAATGTCAGCACCCCGAACTTCAGAGTATACACACAGAACTTACAAGACAGAGAAACAAACAGATCGAGCAGACAGGCTTGCAAACTGTCCAACCTTTACATCAATACCAAATCACAGTTACCAGAGAGGGAAACATCAACATCTGGGTTGTCAAAGCTGGGGGGCTCTCAACAGCTGCCCAGAGTCTCATTTGATCAAATCACACAACACTTTTCAAAATGAGCCCCAAGGCAAAGCCTCACATCAGGGATTATATACCCTTCTCTTCGGTCAGAGAATGTAACAACCCTCTTGACCCATTGCCCAATCACACAGCATCTAGGTGTGGGCATTCTTGAAAGCCAAGCCTCCTGCCATGTGACCACATTCAGCCTATTAGGGGTCAGAGTATATTTTCAAATAAATGAAGGTTCTCTGAGTCTCTCAAGCCCCCCAAAGGGCCTAGGGGCAGGGAGGATCTTTAAATTTGCATTTCCATTACACCCTTGGACAGTCCATAGAACCTATGAATGTGCTAAATACAGCATAAGAAATGTGAAGGAAAAAAAGCCTCACATTTTGATATCAATATTTTAAAAAATAATTTAATGTGATATTGACCACTTAATATCCTGAGAACACAACTTTTAAAATCTCATACTTTTAACATGAGAATTAAAAAAAAAATGTTAACTAGACCCTGACTTCAAGGAGCCAGTAGTATAATGGGGCAGATAACTTGCAACCAACTGTGTACATGAAGACTTTTGTCATTGTTCCATCATTGTTCATGCCTAATTCTTTGTGAGTCCATTAGGGGGTTTCTTGGCAAAGATACTGGAGTGATTTGTTATTCTTCTCCAACTCATTTTACAGATGAGGAAACTGAGGAGAATAAAGTTTAGTGACATGCCTAGGGTCACACTGATAGTAAAGTGTCTGAGACCAGATTTGAACTCAGAAAAATGAGCACTCTGTGACATCTAGCTGGCCCTGTACATAAAGCTAATGTAGGGTAAATAGAAAGTGATCCCAAAAGGGAGATGCTAGCATTGAGATGAATTGGTAAAGTTTTCTTGCAGAATCATTTCAGTACTCATTACATAAAAATGCTCATTGTTCTAGATTCACCAAGACTTCTAAATTATCAACATATTTACCGGAAGTATCAGGGTTATACAATGTTGGGGTTGGGGATTCTCACCTCACATAACAACCCATTCATTTAACCAATCTCTTTTATGTCTGGGTGTTATTTTAGGAAAGCCAATGCAGATGAATGGGTTGTTTAATGCCAAGGTTGCCATACATTGCATTTTGCTTAGTGGATTTCAAAAAGGATCTGTTTCCAAGAAACTATGTGTTCCCTGCATATTTCAGTACATACGAATGTATTAATTTTAACAATATCCTTATAAATAGTCCTTCAAGTGATCATGATTTCACTGCAATACATATTCCATCCATAGATCACAGCACTTCTTTGCCTTAGTAAATGGTTTCATAGTTTTGATGGACAAAATATGAATTGCTTGTTGCCAATCTTCCTGTAACAAGTATATCTGAATTATACTAGGCTGGTCCACAAACCATAGAAACACAATATCATGGCATACTGGATAGAATGTTTGCCTTGGAGTCAGATAGAATTGGGTTTGAGTTCCATTTCAGACTCATAATAGCTGTGCAACTCCAGCAAGTCATTAACCTTATAGCCTTGGCTTCTTCATCTATAAAAGTGGGAATAACAATAGCACCAACCACAGTCTTATTGTAACGATCAAATAAGTTATGGTGCATGGAGTCCTTTGCAAATTTTAATGGGCTGTACAAATGTAGTATGTTCTTCTCTTCATCCTCCTCATCATCTTTACCACTATCAATTAATTCAGCAGCAGCAGCAGCATCACCATTCTCCTTCTCCTCCTCCTCCTCCTCCTCCTCCTCCTCCTCCTCCTCCTCCTCCTCCTCCTCCTCCTCCTCCTCCTCCTCCTCCTCCTCCTCCTAACATCTTAGTCACCAATATTCTCCTTGAAACCTTTTACCTTTGTCGGACCTGAAGGAGTTTGCTTTCTATTGATGCAGATTTTGGAAACCCAAATAAAACATTAGAGAAGGACCTTAATGGAGTCAGAAAAAGGATCATCTCTACTTTTATACAATAGATAAAACATTTGATCTGCATGCAGGAAAATGAGTTTAAATCTAACCTCAGGTGCTTTCTCTGTGGCCTTGGGTAAGTCATTTAATGTCTGCCTTTCTCAATGTCCTCCAATGTAAAATGGAGACAATACTAGGACCTATAAATTATCAGAAACCTTAAAGTACAGTATAATTTATCATCACCATCATTGTTATTACATAGAGATGAAGCATTGAAATGCACAGTCATTAAATGAATTGATAATTAGTTGGCAAATTCAACAGAGGGGATAATAAAATCTCCAGAATTTTGATTCCTTCATTGATCTTGCTAAAGTTCAGAAGCAAAGCATTGTAAACATGAGACCATTTTTTAAATTCTATGCTTATCACAATTGATTACACTTGTCCATTTAACCAGAAAATGGCAATCACTACCTTCACACTCTTCACTCCATCAATACTACTCCCTACCCTTATTAAACCACAAAATATGTACATTTTTGGATGCATAAAATAACTTTCATTCTTGGTTCATATAATTCAAATACAATTTGACTGCTTAAGGAGAGAATGCAGAGATTGAGGAAAATACTTTGATCCATCAGTAGGGATTCATTCTTGACATAATTTCCAAGCTGGGGGCATATTTTGATCCATCAGTAGGGATTCATTCTTGAAATAATTTCCAAGCTGGGGGCATATCTCTGTAAATCATTTACAGATGATTAATTAGAGTCCTCTGCTTACAAAGATAATCCTACCATGAAGGCTCCCTTCACAGTTATTAAGCTTTGCCAGAATAATAAAAAAAGTCAACAGATGATGATAAAATATAAATGTGTATTAAAATGGTCATAATTCTTGACTAATTTTCCTCACTGCCAGAGAAAAAATTTGCTTTTGGGTCTGTGTTGATGGAAAAAAAAACAAATAAAATTGATGCAGAGTCCTCTAAACTGACTATGAAATTTAATATTCAGATGACATCAAAATCTACATTTTTAGTCTCAACTTTCCTCTTTTTTGTCAATCTCATATCTGAACAGAATGATCATAGCATATCTATACATAGCATTGTAGATATTATAAAGTGATTTTCTATTTATAAAAGAGGTATTTTTAAGTAATTAGCATAGCTCATTGCAACTACTTAATAAATGTATATTCTTTTCCCCCATCTTATTTTTAAAACCATTTTATTTTCATGAAAATCCAATGCCTTCCCCTTGAGATTTCCTTGGACTTAATCCTCAAATGGTTCCTCAATGTAGCAGTTATTGTATCTACTTTACAAGCAGAAAATCCAGGGTCCTTACCTAGGAGAACCAAAATGGTGACCTTCTTTAAATAGGGAAGATAGGTGGCTCAGGAGATAATAAAAAATCTGGTCTGAAATCAGGAAGGCCTGAGCTCAAATTTGACCTCAAACACCTATCATCTGCTTGAACTTAGACAAGTGAATTAACCTCTGTTTGCCCCAAATTCCTCATATCCCAACAATTTCCCAGGGTTTTCGTGAGGATGAAATCAGACAATAATTGTCCAACACTTAACACAGTGAACTGTATATAATAAGCAGTATAAAATATTAGTTGTTATTATTACTATTTTATATGCATGTTGTTTCACTTAATAAGATGTAAGATCCTTGAAGGCAGTAACTTTTTAATTTTTGTATATATACATATACAAAATGTACATATATATATCTTTAGTGCTGAGAAACCTTTTTTTGTTATCATCATATAAATTGGTCTAGCTCTGCCCACTTAGCTCTGCATCATGGGATCATATAGAAGAGGTAGAATCCTGCTTGAAGAGCCCTCTCATTTTACAAATGAGAAAAAAAAAGTGCAGACAAATTAAGCAATTTATCCAATGGCACACACAAGTTTGCAGCTCAGGGCCTCTGACTATTCGTTATTTCATTCTCTTCCATCCATTTATCTTCTCAAGATGTTTGATAGTCATCATATCTTACAAAATAATCATATTCTATTACATTTCTATACTACAATCTCCCCCCCCCCCATTCCTAATCACTTTGTAAAGGAAAATATTTTGGTTGTACGCAACTTTTTCCTTATTTTTGACCACCTTGAGGGTCTATGTCTCATAATGGTACTCCTGACTGAAAGTGTATGGAACTTTCTTCAATGACTTTTGTTACAATTCCAAATGGTTTTCCAGAGCAAGTAAAAATTTTGATTGATATCTCCACTAACATTGTGTTTGTGTCTTTGTCTTTCTGCATTTACTTTTTATAGCCTTCATCTCACATGCACTTTTAATTTTTCAGGATTCCAAATTTATTTTAATATTTTTATTAATTCATTTTTCAGTTCTGTTTCATTATGATTTCAATGTGGCTGTTATTTGGAGAAGTTTTTATTTTTTCCACTCGCATTCTTCTCTAAGCCATTTATAGTCCTTAAAAGTTTTGCTTGTTTGCTTTTCTTCTCAGGTGCTCTAAATTCATTCTTTAGTTTGTGTTACATTTCTTTCATTTAGTCTTGGAGTCCTTATGTACAAATAATCTTTTTCCTTCTTAAGGGTTTTACCTGTAATATTTGTTGAAAATATTTCCACAAATTTTGTGGAAGTATTTTCTTCTAGAATTAAAATTTGGAGGTTTTCTCACCCATGTAGTTGTTCGGTCATTTTTAGTCATGTCCAACTCTTCATGATTCTATTTGGGGTTTTCTGTGCAAAGATACTGAAGTGGTTTGCTATTTCCTTCTCCAGCTCATTTTACAGATAAGGAAACTGAGAAAAAATTACTTGCCCTAGGTCACATAGCTAATAACTGCCTGCTAACAGATTCAAAATCAGGAAAATTAATCTTTGTCACTCTGGCACTCTTTCCATTTTGCCTCTAGCTATTTCTTTAATTGTACAAGGGGATTTTTCTGTTTGCTCTTATCCTCAGCCTTCCTCCTAGATATAGTTGGCCAAGGTTCATATTCTTGTTGATTTTAGAACTTTTCTTAATTTTCCAATTACTAAAAACATTGCCTTTCTGGATTCTCATCATAGGATCATAAGTGGGAGTGGAAGAGTAAAAAGAATCACATTGATAATATAGCCTAGTCCTTTATTGTTGCGGTGATGGAGTTTTGAGGGAGTGGACAATGTTTTTTTTTCTTCTTTTCCTTCATGTTTTTGGTCCTGCCTCCATTTGGCACTATTTGCTAAGTGAGAGATTCTCTATGGAAATTATCGATGCATCTGGGATTAGCTAGAAACTCTAACATCATTTTTATAATATTGTATAAGCTTATATGAATAAAATTTTTAAATTTATATTTTAAAAGAAAATAAAAGATTGCCATAGTATATTGTAGCTCAAAGGATAATCAATCTAGCCTCAACTTTTATAAATGAGAAAAAATTAAACCTACTGAAATGAAATGATTCACCCAAGGTCACACAACTAGTCAATAGCAAAGCAAGAATTCATGACCAAATCTTCTCACTGTAAATATGACTCTCTTTTTATTTTGCTTTCTATCTCATATTATACTCTCTAATTTCTCATTTAAAATGAAGCCCAATATGATAAACATTAAAAAAATTCTGCTTGGATACTTAAGGTCTGAAGTTAATTTTCCCAATAGGCTTTTCTTTTTTCTCACTTAATTTGAAAATAGGTAATTTATGAGTCTCCAATGGTAAGTCTTTATTGTGGCTGTTATAGACTGTTCTGGTATGGGTGTGTGTAGGGTTTCAGGAGCCCTTTGTTCACTCCTAAATCTCTTACATCTCATCATTCTTGTCCTTTAATGTAGACCCCTAAAATACACCATTACAAAATGCAAAAGAAAGGAATTCATTCATACACATAGGTTGAAGATCCACATAAGCTATCTGAAGGATGGGTATAATATGAAAGGAATAAAGGAACCAAGAACAGTGGACTTTATAGTATCAAATGCGAGCTTTCAAAGCATACAAGGTTTGGTAGGCTGTAAGGTAACTTGTCTTTCCTGTCTTTTACCTGTGAAAAATATAGTTTAGGGTTTGAGAAAAGTCTGCCTAAAAACCTCACATTGTGAGATGCCAAGATGGCTATGTGGAAAAGGTTTATCTTTCATCGTTATCATTTTGTTCTGTCTGGGATCCATAGATGTAAGCCTATACTAATAAGCTATTTTATGGCTGAGGACCATGTTATCAGAAAGATGATGCATGACAGGCATTTTGTCTGAATTCTGAGAAATAGAAGACATTTTTTACAAAAGGAGCATTCAAGATCAAAATATGCTTAATTTGTCATGAACAGAAGATTAATAGAAGAAGTACTTTCCCATTCTTAGGCTTCAGCTATAAATAAAACTCACCAGTGCTTTTTCCTCTTATCCTGTCTACCCAACCACACACACACACAAAAGCCTAATTACATGACAGACTGGTTTTCTTGCCTTTGTTCATTTGATTGACCAAATTTCACTTGCACTGTAATTAATTTAAAAAAACCTCTATTTTCTCATGTTTTCTTTTTTTCCATATGAATACTGACTACTATTTAAAAAGTACGTGGGTTCTTGCTTAAGAAACAGAATTAAACAGAGCAAAAATTAAATATGTATAGACAAACTATACCATTCCCTCTACCTATAAAGCAAAATTAAAGAGAATGAAAGTCAAGTGTAACAATGATTTATGTTCTCTGAATAAAATATCATGCATCTTATTTGCATTCTTTTTGGAGAATTAGATATGCATAAGAATTATCCTATTCTTAACAGAACTGGGTTAGATAGTATCTATGTGGAGTGCAAAGAGGGCAAGGTGTGGGAAGACATCAAAATGAGTGATGGCAAGTGGACCCAGCTTTCTTTATCAACTGAAATAGCACCACATAAACCAAATAAAGTTTTTTTTTAAATCAACTATCCCACAAAAAGGGAAATTAAATACTCATTGAAGGACTAGGTTGCAATAAAAATATAAAATACCATAAGCCAAGGACTGGGGGGAAAGGGGAAAAGAATGAAATCCTTTATCACTGTGTTCATAGTTGACACACACTGATAACTGAACTCTTTCCTGCTTCCTCGATTAAAACATATCAGAGGATGGGGAAGGACCTAGGAAGCAGGTACCTTCCCATTTCATTTAGGTAACTCTTTTCCCACTAACCACTGAAAATATTCCACAGTTTCTTATACTAAAACTCAAAAAAGCCACAGTATTTGACTTGTGACAGGTAAATCACCCACAGAGCTGATGCTTAAAAGTTGTAAACAAGTCCTTAAAGCAGGTAATGATAATTAATAGTACTAATGTATTACGTGCTATAAGGATTTGAATCCCCACCGTCTAAGTATCCCTTCATACCAATAAAAAAAATGGTGAGGAAACAATGTGTAAGAAATGAGGTGAAAACCCTATGAAAAGAAAATATGCAGATTTATGACATTTTAAGGAGAAAGGTAGGAGAGAAAGAAGAGAAAATTATCATTCTATCTTGATTTAGGGCAAAAGAAAGTAAAGAAAAAGGTAACAAAGAAAGAGAAGCAATAACATTATAAATCTGATCTAGAATCAGTAGCCAAGAAGTAAATGTTAAAAGTGATATATTGCTTAAAGAAGAATTCAGCATTTATTTCTTTTGGGGGGAAGAGGGAAATGTGTATGTCCACTTGTGCACCAAATTAGAATTGATATAAGCAAGCCAATTTGTCTTATCATTTTTGCTTATAACAATATGTGATATAGTAGGAATTGATGGAAAAAAAAGATCAACTTGATAAATTAAAATTTCGCTTGTGAAAGAATTAAGCTCACCAATTGAATGAAAAGAATGTGATTTAATTAGAAACAGACTATGAAGTCCTTGAGAGTAGCAACCATCATTTTTGCTTTATTTTCTTATCCCCTGCACTTAATAAATGATTGATAACTGATTTTTGCTGATGTTACCAAATAATTTTGCCTACAGGAATGCATATAAAACATGGATAAACATATATAATAAAAAGGAGAGGTTGGAATAAAAGCTATTATGTTTCAGGTAAATAAACAAGAAGGAATTTCTATCATAATTTCAGTTAAGGCAAAATTTAGAAAACATCAAAAGAAAAAACAAGGAAGCTATATATCTATACAGTAGAGAAAAAAGGAATAGTATCAATATTGAATGTGTGTGTATACACACACACATACAAGTATATATGTGATCATGAAGAGAAAGAACATAAAATGTTGGTTGTTGATTTTACTAAACTTTTTCATTTAGGGAGTGTTTGTGCCCTCCCAACCAAATTACATACACATATACATAGACATACACATATACATATACATATGCATATGCATATACATACACATATACTTATACATATATGTGTACAATTACATATACACATACACATGCAAATGCATATACATATACAAATACACATACACATACAAATGCACATACATATGCATATACATATACACATAGACATGTTCATATACATATACACATATATACATATATGTTCATGTGTATGTATTTGTACATGTGTGTATTTATGTGTTTATGTTTACACACATAAATAGTATATACAATATTGTATTAAAATATATAAATACTCTATGTATTCATATATATGTAATAGTCTTTATACATTCTTTGTGTATATATGTATATATGTATGTTCATGTTGTCTCTTTGGATTCCCTTTGAATATAAGGACTTTTTCATCTTTGTCCATCTATCAACAGTATCTAGCATACTGCCTGCCAATTCCAATAAGTATTTAATAAATATCAATTGACTGATTGATTAATTGATCTTCATCAGAAAATAGCATTTTTCAAATGAACAAAGATATCAAGTACTTCCTTTGTACAGGTAATGTTTATATAATGTATCAAGTGACTTGATATAGTTAGGACAGACATAGGTATAAAGAACTGGACCTGGGTCTTTGGTAAAGGAATTTCCCAATTAAGGAAACTTCCTCTCCCACTGAAGGTCAGCATCTTCCCAGTACCACCATCCCTACATTTTCCCTACTTCATAAACTTGGCAATATCCACAATTTCTTACTCATTCTGACCACACACATCCTACTTCCATAACATCTCTAGCATCTATTCTTTCTTCTCACAAAGCTACTGACTGCTTTGACCTGCCATCATGTCTTGCCTACATTAGTAAAATGGCTTCGTTATTGTCTCTCTGTCTCAAAACTCTTCATAACTTCAGTCTATTCTATACACTGCTGCCAAAGATTTTTTCCTCTTAAGTACAGATCATTTGACTCTTTTATTCAGTCAACACCAGTCACTTCCTACTTCTTCTGGGATATAGTATAAACTCCTCTGTTTACCTTTAGCTTTACGTGACTTGGTCTCAACTTACCCTTACATTCTTTTTGGACATCACTCTCTCACCCCTACTCTATGATCCAGTCAAACTGGCTTCTTGATTCCCCACACATGGTGCTGTACTATCCTTCTCTGTGCCTTTTGTACTGGGAATACATGGAATGCATGCTATCCTTATCTCTACTCATAAAGTTCCCTTTCCCCTCATTAATATGCTTAGAGACATGAAGACATGACTTTGACTCCTGCCTTAGACATTGACTGGTCATGTGACCTTGAGTAAGTCACTTAATTTCCCTTCGGTTCTATTTTCTCATCTGTCAAATGGGTATACGAACAGTATTTACCTAATAGGGTTGTGAGGATCAAATGAAATAAAATATATAAAATGCTTTGCAAAATTTTAATTGATATATAAAATGCTGGCAAAGTATTTGGTGGTGGTGGTGGTGGTGGTGGTAATAGCAATGAGATGAATTAAGATTGTAAAGACAAGTTGGAACCAGATTGAAAAAGAGCTTGAATGCCAACATCAGGAGTTAATATTTCAGTCTGTGCTTTAGATTTTTTTTTTCATTTAGAATCTCTGAAGTATTTTTTTTTTAGGTAATGAAGTGATGTAATCAGAGTTTTCAGTTAGAAGAATTACTAACAGACCATAATTTCCAAATTCCAGGATTTGTCATAATTAATTCTCCCTTTTCATCCTTTTATGATCTACTCCACTTGGTCAACAATTCTTAAATAATATTTTATAATTTTTTTAAGAATAGCATTAAAATATTCAAGTTTTCTTTAAATTAGCATAGCTTTAAAGGCAATGTGGCATTGTAAATAGAGGGTTTGATTTGGAGTCAGGAATATCTAGGTCCAATATCTATGTATAACACATACTAGCTACGTGATCCTAGACAAGTTACTTAATCTCTGGAGGCACAAAGCAAATCTCTAGGTTATATAATATATTATTGATAGATTGCTGGATGGAATTACTATATCAATGAAACCGCAGGTTTAGACAAAACAAAAATATAGCTTAAATGAAATATGTAAGATAAAATAACACCCCCACCCAAAAAAGGCATCTTAACTTAATTATTTTAGTATTTCTGAGGCTGACTCTTTTTAGCATAAAGGCAAAAATAAATGACTATATTCATCTGGGGACATATAAAAGACAGAAGCAAAAGTGGATGGCTATAAATTTAGATTCTTTTTTATTCTCAAAAGATAGAGAAATTAAATTTAAAAAAATCAATAAAAAACCTCCCTCCAAATAAACTCTGACCCAAGGTGATTTGGAAAATTGCCCAAGGTTACTTGGATATCTTGACACTAAGAAACATTTTAGATGATGCTACTAGCATTCATTATAAACAGTTTTTTTTCTCCAATGTTTGATTGCAAAAGCAGATGGATAATGTCAAGAGTGCATTTTATGGGAAATTAGACATTATAAACTTAGCACAGAAATGCAGTTTACTTGTTTAGAATTGTGCTCATTTGAGATGTGACCAGAAGGCAAATTGACTCTTTCAATGGCATTTCAATCTGCTTATTACTCCCAACATGTAAAGTGACGTAAGTCGCATGGCCAGATGTGAATAATTATATCAGAAGCTCAACACTTTTGCAGAAACTGCCAGAGTCTATGACTAAAAAGTCCCTATGTCTTGTTGTTTAAAGCAAATTTTGTATTGTGAGCTCACATGTCTCCCAAAGGAAAAATAAAACTCAACAAAGTTGCCAGAATTTTAATTGGCATTCCAAAAATACTTATAAAATAGAATAGTATTTTTTTCCTGCCAAGTAGATCAAAGCATATATTTGGCTGGACTTGAGCAGGTGTCATTTTGACTCACGGGATGAAGGAAAGGGGTAAGAATCATTTTAAGCAAGGTCAAACAAACACTTAGTGACAGAGGTCAGACCCAGCTCCAGTTTCTTAACTTAAGGGGGTTACTACTCTTTTCAAAGGTTAGTCCTCTTAATCCTACATAAATCAAATAAGGAAATATTTGTTGATTACCTATAACATATGGTAAGACACCAGAGGGGACAAAAAGAGTAACTCTATAGTTTAATTGGGGAGACAAAATATTTTCAATTGGTCATTTTTTCAGCTGATCTTGACTCTTCATGACCATTTTTGAGGTCTTATTGGAAAAGCTATTGTGTAGTTTAACATTTCCTTCTACAGCTCATTTTAGAAATGAGGGACACTGAGGCAAACAGAAACCAAGGATCACACAGCTAGTATGTGTCTCAGTCCAGATTTGAAATCAAGAGGAGGAATCTTCCTGAATTCAAGCTTGATAATCTATCCACTGGGCCACCTAGCTGTGAGACAAGATATGCACACATGAAAAGTTACATAATCAGGGCAGTTAGGTGGCCCAGTGAATAGAGCACCAGCCCTAGACTGAGGAGGACCTGAGTTTAAATCCAGCCTCATACACTCAACACTTACTAGCTGTGTGATCTTGGTCAAGTCATTTAATCCCAATTGTCCTACCTTCCTCCCTCCAAGAGAAAAACAAGAAACATTATATAATAAATATGAAAATTATTAAGGGTATCAAGTGTAATATAAATATCATATTATCATTTTAAATGGAAAGAAAATACAATTGCATTACAGGAAAATACCAGGAATATATAATTCCAACAATACCTGTCACAATAGATCTACTCCTTAGTAGAAAAGTGCTAAAGAATAACACTATGGTATAGTAAATAAATCCTAGGGAGCTTCCCACAATACATATCTGTTAAATGGGTTGATGGGTTAAATGAGTTATATAGAGTAATATATCTAGTAAATGTTAGAAGCAGGTTTTGAACTGAGGTTTGGTTTTACTCTATTTCCCCCACTTCAAGTTTTCTAGACTATGTTTCCTACATCTTTGCTTACAGATTGCAGAAGCTGCCAATTACAATGTAGGTTTCCTCCATTTTACTGAACTCAATTTCTTAAGGGGATTTTGCTTTATTACTTTTTTTACCTGGTCCTTAGCCTGATACTTGGGTGATAGGATTATCCCAGTAAATGATGTAGACCTATTCCTTAGGAAATTATTCTACTCATCAGTTGAAAAATTGGCAATGTCCTAGGAAGATCCCAGATGGAAATTCATACATATGAATAAAAATAATTGTCACTGGAGGGAAGTGTACAGCAGTGATGACCTGATATTAGAATTAGGAGCATGCAATAATTTAATGAAAGAAAAAGGG
The DNA here is from genome assembly GCA_011680675.1 of Gymnobelideus leadbeateri. NCBI lineage: Eukaryota > Metazoa > Chordata > Mammalia > Diprotodontia > Petauridae > Gymnobelideus > Gymnobelideus leadbeateri. The sequence continues at coordinate 187,526 of WOXC01006637.1, read as the reverse complement.
GCTTTCAAATGCCTTAACCAATTCATAAGGCAATAGGAAATTTTTTTTAGTGAAAAACAAAGTAAAGCCCAAACATCTATGGAGAAAGCCATCCATATGCTAAAACTGGAGGGAATTTGGGAAGTTCCTATAACTTATTCAACCAATGAATCATTATTGCTGACCTTAAATGTCTCCACAATGTACCATTGGCCCTCCCTCAAACTATCATCCAAACAAATAGCCTAGGTAGCAGCTAGAGAATGAATGAAACATTAGAAGATGCTGAAAGAATGTAAATGTGTGTATGCATATATATATATATATATATATATATATATATATATGTGTGTGTGTGTGTGTGTGTGTGTGTGTGTGTATTCAAATGCAAAGAATTTACACACACACACACACACACACATACATATAATTCTTTACATTTGAATATAAATGTATATAACCTAAAAGAAATAGGGACTCCTAATAGATAGGAATCAGAAATATTGGGTCAAGGTTCAAATCTTGCCTCTAACAAACTAGTTTTGTGTAGAAAGGGCACTTAGCTCCTCAGTTAACTCAGACAAATCTCAAAGATGCTAAATAATGGAACAGCTGCTGGTCTAAATTTGTGGGGGGAATTTTTCACCCTGGAAGATGAATACACCAGTCAAAGTATATATTAAACACCTAATGAAAACATAGCTCTGCCCATGCCTTCAACACAGTTATATAGCACTTAAACATTTGTTCAAGACAATTTTCACTGAGGTATTTCACTTTTTTTTTTAATTCTTTAGATTTATGGGAAGAATAGGTGGTATAGGGACCTGGGTCAGAGGAGGGTACTAGTTTTGCTTAATATGACATTTCATTTTTGTTATAATATTTTATTATTGCTAAATATTACTCAGGGACTTTTTTCCTGAAATAGGATGCCAAGAAGATTTGATTTGCATTGGAAAAAACAATATCTAGAACTGGCATATAAAGATCATTTGTAGTCAGCCAGAAGGAGGTGGTGAATTATTGATCAGCTTAGCCTGTTTGTGGTGATGAACAGAATTAGTAGTAAAAGTGTAGTTAGGATATAGACACAGTAGCAACAAAGAGCACCCATACTGTTGGTAAGCCTGGAGTTTTCTCCCCTTGTCTTATTTATTTCTGTCTCTTCTATAAAGATATCCAAGATGATTGTATTATAAGGTCTAAATGTAACTGCTGTGTCATCCTTTTTTTAAGTTAAAAGTATAGAAGAAGCACTATATATTGTTTCCATCTTTCATTTGTTTGTTGCCCTACAATTTCTAATCCTTAAATGTGATTTTGATGACAATACTTCTCAGAGTCTTCTGAGACCATTTTCTTTGAAATTACTTTCCCCTCCACTAATTTTCAGAATCATCTTTTATCCCTTCCAATGAGATTTTACATATTATTTTTATTCTAAAGCATTATTTGCCCTATGCTTCCATCTTTCTCCATTAGGCAAATAAATCAAGGGCTGATCACATTACTTTTCAGATTTATTCAGAATAATAAACATGAACCTGACTAATATTACCTAGATTATTTCAAAGATATTTTTCTTTGAAATTGTAATTCATTTTGCTTTAAAGTTAAATTTAAGAACACATTTCTTGAAAATTAATTCAAAGAATAAAAAGAGAATTCTGTGTGAAACTTAAATTCTGTTTTGCACAGTTATTGTTTTAAGATTCAAGACATAATTTTATGTCATCAGCATAACATTAATCTGTTTTTCATTGCCTTTTTATTATTTAGAACTTCACAATTTTTAAGATAAGAACGTTCCTTGTTCCTAGAAAAAAGTGGTTGTCATTTTGTATAGGATTTATTCATCCTTAGACCTTTCTCCCATATACATGATTTTGATTTTCTTCACTAAATACATGTTGTCAATTCCACCTCAAAATCTCTTGCTTCTTCTCTTCTTTGCTATTCCCACTGCCATCACCTGGTATTTTATTACTAACCAGGATTATTGCAATTTCTTCCTTACAGGTTTTCTCCCCTCAAGCTTCTTGCATTTTTTAATCCACTGTTTACATGGGTGCTGTAATAATTATCTTTATATTGGGTACATTTATGTGATGGGGAAAGGAAAGGAGGATATGAATCACAATCATTTTGCAATATCTTGGGCTAACAATATAGAAACCCCTCAACCCTCCAGTGCCCCAATAGTAGAAAGTTCCTAGCTCATAAGCAAGAACAAAAAAAAAAACAAAAAACAAAAAACCAGATAGTTTCATACACTGTTGTAACAACTACTTATTGTTCTTAAATGAGAGGTCTTGTAGTTTTGTCTAAAAGGACTTATTTTACAATTGTTAAGGTATTTGCTCTCCTCCACTGTCTCTTGCCATTTAACAGGAAATAATTTCTTATTCTGATAAGAAATTCTACCAGTTGCATTCCAAATTCCATTTTCTGTCTTGACTCATCAACCACTTCCTCTATTCTTCCCTCTCTTCTAAAGTATTTTGCTTATCCATCTTAAACTGCCTTAGAATGCTACTGTTGTAACTGCGAAGTGGTTCTGAAAGGTTACAAAAGTTGCATCTGGAACTTAGGATATTGAAGTTGCTCTAAGCATAAAGTCAGTCTTCCTTATTATACTGATAAAGTTTTTTGTTTTCATTCTGATCTCCTATATATGACCAACAGTCTTTAGACCCCTGCTGATGGGTATATCTTTCCTGAAAGTTAAAGACAATTCCCTTACAAACATCTCAACTCAAAAATCCTTGGGTACTCCCCAGGGATAGGAAACCTGTGGCCTGGAGGCCACATGTGACCTTCTAGGTACTCAAGTAAGGTAACCTTGGATTCCATCAAAGGGCCTAGAGGGTGACATGTGGCCTCGGGGATGCAGGTTCCCCATCTTTGCTCGTCTACCACAAGCTTACTTTAAAGCTTAATCTCAAATTACTCCATATACACTCCATCTATATCATGGTTCATATTACCATTTACTACATCTATACATAGGAACTAGACTATTATTTTCTCTATCAGCACACACCACATTTTCTTGTCCCCAAGTTTTTGTAAAGCCAGTCTTCTTCCACAACTTTGCCTCTTACCCACATGCACAAAAATATTTATAGCAGCTCTTTTTGTGGTGGCAAAGAATTGGAAATCAATGGGATGCCCATTAACTGGGGAATGGCTAAACAAGTAATGGTATATGAATGTAATGGAATACTGTTGAGCTATGAGAAATGAGTAGCAAACAGACTTCAGAATAACTGGAGAGACTCATATAAACTGATACTGAGTGAAGAGAGCAGAACCAGGTGAATTTTGTACAACATTATAGATACAAACACAGATTGTATCTCTAATGACTGACTTTGATAAACTGGGCTCCTTTCAACAATACAAGGTTAGAAGACAACTACAGAGCCAAGATGGCAGCATAGAAGCAGGAAAACTCTTTACGCTCCCTCCATAACCACCTTAAATACCTATAAAAATGACTCTAAAGAAACTTTAGGGCTTCAGAATCCACAAAGTGACAGAGAGAAACAAACCTCCCACTGAAGACAGCCTCTCAGGCCAGCAGGAAGGATCCAGTGCAGCTTACTGGGAGCAGAGCCCAGTCTGGGTGAGTCCGAGGGTTTAGTCTCAGGGTGGACATGCCCAGACCCTACCATAAAGACTTAAGGAGAGTGAGATCACCATCAGCTGTGGTGGTTTCCAGAATTATCAACTCATAAATGCCAAAGACAAAGAGATAGGATAGTGGACTTTGGGAACAGGGAGTCCAGGAGTATGGTATGGCCTCTGACCATGGGGTGAGAAACAGCTGAGGCCCAGCAGCAGCTTCCCTCCCCCCACCAGCTGCTTCAGAGCTCCTAGCCTGCAGATTGTAGGGGGACCAAGCAACCAGTCTGAGGGATAATCGCTCTTTCTTTAAACTGCTTGGATATGGATCACTGTGCTGCTTGAAGGTCCTGGGGTGCATGACCAGTGTGCCAGAGCCAGTGGAAGCATCTGAGAGGGCACCCAACTAACAGCTCCAGCAGCTGAGAAAACCCCAGCAATTGGGACAAAGCTCCCCACTCTGGTAGCAGAGTTCTACTGTGGCAAAAACTCAAAAGTCAAGTAATTGAGTGGCAATATGAAGAAGCAAAGGAAGCAAAGCAAGCTCAGCAATCTAAGTTTGGACTCCTTGTTTGGGGAAAAAATAATCAAAGCATGGAACAGGAGGAAGACAACAAAGTCAGAATTCCTGCAACAAAGGCTTCCAAGAAAAAATATGAACTGGTTATAGGCCACAGAGGAGATTAAGAAGGATTTTGAAACCCAAATAAGAGATATGGAGGAAACATTGGGAAGAGAAACAAGAATGATGTAAGAAAATTATGAAAAGAGAGTCAAAAACTTGACTGAAGAAAATATCACCTTACAAAATAGACTAACTCAAATGACATAAGAAGTTCAAAAAGCCAATGAGGAGCAGAATGCCTTAAAACACCAAATTTGCCAGATGGAAAAAGAATGTCAAAAGCTCACTGAAGAGAATCAAAAAAGCTCCCTGAAGAGAATCATTATTTCAGAATTAGATTGGAGCAAATGGAAGCTAGTTACTTTATGAGAAAGCAAGATACTATTAAACAGATCCAAACAAATGAAAAAATAGCAGGCAACGTGAAATATCTCATTGAGAAAACCACTGACCTGGAAAATAGATCCAGGAGAGATAATTTAAAAATTATTGGACTACCAGAAAGCCATGATCAAAAAAAGGAACCTAGAAATCCTCCTTCAAGAAATTCTCAAGAAAAATTGCCCAGATGTTCTAGAACCAGAGGGCAAAATAGAAGTTGAAAGAATACATCAATCACCTCCTGAAAAAGATCCCAAAAAGAAAACATCTAAGAATATTATAGCTAGGTTCCAGAATTCCCTGATCAAGGAGAAAATATTATAAAAATCCAAGAAGAAACAATTTGAATGTTGTGAAAACACAATCAGTATGACACAGGATATGGTAGCTTCTACATTGAGGGATCAAAGGGCTTAGAATGTGATATACCACAGATCAAAGGAGCTGGGATTAAAACAAAAATCATCTACCCAGTAAAACTGAGTATGAGGTTTCAGGGGAAAATATGGTCATTTAATGAAGTGGAGGACTTTCAAGATTTCTTGATGAATAAAACCAGAGCTGGATAGAAAATTTGACATTCAGATACAAGAAGCAAGAGAAGCATGAAAAGGTAAACAGGAAAAAGAAACCATAAGGAACTTATCAAAGTTGAACTCTTTACAATCCTACATGGAAAAACAATAATTGTAACTTGTGAAACTTTTCTCAGTATTAGAATAGTTGAAGGGAATAGAAATGCATATAATATATATATATATATGCATACATGCATATATATATATATATGTCTATATAAGAGGGGATATGGGCATATGAATACATATGTACAGGTATAAGTAGACAGAGGGCACAGGACCAATTGAATAGGAAGGGGATGATACTTAAAAGGTTAAATTGAGAGGTAAGAGAGGAATGTAATGATAGGAGATGGGGTGAGACAGAATAGGGTAAATTATCTCATATAAAAGAGGCAAAGGAAAATTGTTACAAAGGAGGGGAAGAACAGGACGGCAAAAGGGAATAAGTCAACCTTACTCTCATTGAATTTAACTTAGGGAGGGAATGACATAAATACTAAATGGGGTTTCTAGCCCTTTAGGAGAATAGGGGGTAAGGGGATGATGTGGGAGATGATAGAAAGGAGGGCAGGTGTGGGGCAGAGAAGGTGGAAGCACACACTTTTGAGAAGGGACAGGGTCAAAGTAGAGAATAGATCAAGTGAGGATCAGGAGAGGAAGGAGGAAAATATAGTCAGTTTTTCACAATATATCCACTATGGAAATGTTTTGCGTAACTACACATATACAACCTATATTGAATTGCTTATTTTCCCAATAATGGGGGGGTGACAAGGGAGGAAGGAAAAGAATCTGTAATTCAAAGTTTTAAAATCAAATGTTTATAAAATATATTATTATTAATTTTTATTATTATTATTTTCCATGCAAGTGGAAAATAAGGCATACAGTATATGGGGGTATATAAGATATTACAGTATATGGGGTATAGAGATCCATCTTGCCCTACTAGAAAGTTGGAGGGGGAATGGGGGAGGTTGTAGGAGAGACCAGATTATGGGAGGGGCTATACAGTGGGATTACTGTTTGTCGGTGGTGAGTAAGGGAAAGATGGGGATAAAATTTATAACACAAAGTCTTGTGGAAATGAATAATGTAAATTAAAAATAAATATAAAATTCAATTAAGATTTTTTTTGAAAGAAGACAACTCCAAAAGACTAATGTTGTAAAGGGATATACACATCCAAAGAAAGAACTATAGTCTGAATGCAGATTGAAGCAAACTACTTGTTCTCTCTCTTTTCTGCATTGTTTCATTCCTTCTTCATTGTTCATTCCATTAGTTATAATTCTTCTTTACAATTCGACTAATGTTTAATGTGAAGGTGTCTGTGGAACCCATATAAGATTATCTGTTTCCATGGGAGGTAGGTGAGGTGGAAAGGAAGGGAGGGAGAATTTGGAACTCAAGGGATTGTGGAACTGAATGTTGCAAACTAAAAGTAAATAAATACATTAAAATACATACAACTTTGCCTCCTGAATCACTGACCATTCTTTAAATCTTATCCCAAATACTACCTCTTCTATGCAGATTTTCCTGATCCCTCCAATTTCTAATCACTTTCCCCATCAGATCCCATATAGCATACTTCCCAAATGTACAGGTTATTTAATGTTAAATATTTTTTTCTATTTGAAACTATAAAAATTTGTGTATAAATTGCTCAGTATAAATACCTTATTATTCTGCTAGATTATAAGGTTCTAGAGATCTAAAATTTAGCCTTATCTAAATGATATTTCTCATTGAGAACACAGTAATCACTTATTACATTCTTGTTTTATGTGTAAACTTGTATTTGTACATACTTAATTTCTTAGATTGTAACTGCTTAAAATATATGTGTTTACTAAAATGTGAAATTCTACAAATTATTTTACAGTATGCCAAAATAGTAAATGCATTGTTTCTAAGTATATCAGAGTTCATCAATGTGCAATGTTGCTGTTACTGAGGAGAATGTTCTCCTGGTTCTGCTCTTTTTACTCAGCATCAGTTCATGTAAGTCTTTCCAGGTTTTTCTAAACTCTACTTGCTCATCATTTCTTATAGCAAAATAATATTCCATTACGTAAACATATAGCAACTTGTTCAGCCATTACCCAAATGATGAGCATCCCTTCAATTTCCAATTCTTGGCCAAAGCAAAAAGAGCTGCCATAAATATTTTGTACAAGTAGGTCATTTTTTATGATCTCTTTGGGACACAGACCTAGAAGTAGTATTGCTGGATCAAAAGAGTATGCTCAGTTTGATTGGTCTTTGGGCATAGTTCCAAATTGCCCTCCCCAATGGTTGGATCAGTTCACAACTCCACTAATAGTACATTAGTGTTCTAATTTCCCCACATTGTTGCCAAAATGTATCATTTTCCTTTTTCTTGTCATATTAGCCAATCTGTAGGTGAAAGGTAGTACTTAACAGTGGTTTTAATTTGCATTTCTCTAATCAATGTAACTGAGAGCATTTTTCATATGACTATAGAAAGCTTAAATTTCTTCAGAGATAAAATTTCAAAATAAGTTGGATGAATAAAGGTTCACTTTAAGGTTATATTTCCTCTACTCTTTTGCATTTTTAAATATGGAGGCCAGCATTTTTTAAAAGCAATTGGCATTAAGTAACTTGCTCAAGGTTACACGGCTAGTTACTTATGTGTGGGTGCTAAGTAACTGAGGCCAGAACCAATTCCCTGTCCTCCCACTCCTGGGCCAGCGCTCTTACTCACTGAGCCACCTTGCCATCCCGAGGAGGCCAGCATCCTTTTTTTTGTTTTTTTCTTAATCACTTCAAAGATTTTATTCTTGATGTTCATGATGTATGCCTATGTTAAGAACTGATTCATAGAAAATTGCTATTGAAGTAACTGCTATTGACACATTTGCTTAATATACACTACTATATGTAAGTTTAGGATTTTCTTTTCCATCTATACATTTATCTTTCATTTTCTTAAGGTCTGAAATGTAATATATGTGAGTACAATGGATTATGAAATTATTCTTTTAAAGGAAACTACAAAATATTAGCTCATCAGTATATGATGCTGTAACTACCCCCATGTATGAACAGGTAAGGTCTCAAGAAGATTTGCCTCAGACATACACTGACTATGTGATTTGAAAAAGATACTTAAGCTCTCAATGGCCAAGGCAATTCTTTAAAAGCATATATTGGGGTATGGAGCCAAGGTGGGGTAGTATCAGCAGCAATCTCAATGAATTCTCCTATTATTCCACTCTGAATAATTTTAAAATAACACCCCAAATCAAGTTTTAGGGGAGCATAGCTAAGAAAAGTTCAGAGTGGGATATTTTTTTCCATCCTAAGACAACTGAGGAGGTCAGCAGAAAAGGTCTTTGACATTGGGTGTGGAGGTCAACCGGGAGAAGAGCAGCAGCATAAGTGATAGGCCTTGGAAAGGTTTATAATAATGATTACAACAGCAGCAGCAGTTTTGGGAGCTCTCAGCCCAGAGATGGTAAGGGTAAGAGAACTTGCCAAAAAGAGATTACTGGTGACCCTTTGATGGCTCTGGGTGCCACAAGGAGCTGATTGGTAACTCTATTGTCCATAAGCATTTCTGTGTTGCAATTCCAAGGAGGAGAGGAGTGCTTATGGTTTATTGCAAGGGAGCAGGGTCCCTAGTTACAGTTCCAATGCAGAAAGGAGAATAAATGCTTGGAAGCTATAGTGGAACAGGGGACTTTCCTGGGTACAGGGAGGCCAGCATTCTTAAGCACCAACATATTTCCTATTCATGACTATTTGCTATTTTTCTAAATATCTCAGGCTTCAGAGACATCAGAGGGAAGGGGAAAAGATCTCTTTGTACAAAATATTTATTGCAACTCTTGTGGCAAAGAATTGAAAATTGAAGGAATATCTATCAACTGGGCAATGGCTGAACAAGTTGTGGTATATGGTTTTAATGGAATAATTACTGTGCTATGAGAAATGATGAGCAGGCTGATTTCAGAAGAAGAACAAACAACATGGAAAGACTTATATTAATTGATGCAAAGTGAAGTACACAGAACCAGGAAAATAATGTATTCAGAGCAACAATTCTGTGCAATGATCAACTGTGAATAACTTAGCTATTCTCAGAAATACAATGATCCAAGACAATTCCAAAGGATTCTTGATGAAAAGTCCTACCTTCCTCCAGAGAAAGAACTGATGGAGTCTAAATACAGATCAAAGCATACATTTTTTTTAACTTTCTATATTTTATTTCATGTTTTTCCTTTTTGGGTCTGTCTTCTTTCAAAACATGACTAATATGTTAATATGTTTTGCATGGTTGAATATGTATAAACTATAACAGATTACTTACTATCTTAGGAAGAGGGGAAGTGAGGGAGGAACAAAAAAAAATGAAACTCAATATTTAAAAAAATAAATACTAAAAATCGTCTCTACATGTAACGCAGAAAAACTAAAAGATTATTTAAAAAGAAATGCACCAGAGGGAGCTCACAGTACTTATTCTTTTACTCCTTCTATGTTGATTTTTTCTTTTTAAAATAATTTTTCTCGATGATGTTGTAAAATTAGTAATTGCTTTTAGCATGTCAAGAATATTTTTCTTAGTTATATAAAGGGAAATGAAAAGACTAAGTATGATTTACTCCCTACTGCCCATCATGACGATCTTTCTTTAACAATAAAAAGAGAGGAAAAAATGTGAGGGGTAAGTCATTGTGATTTACCTTGCTTTAAATATATATATAGACTTCAATAATCATTGTGGATATGTACCGTATGTTCATGGTCCTTATCAGAAATACAGTATGGAATATCATATCGATTGCCAGACCTGGGTACAAATCAAAGACTAACTATGTGACGATAAACAAAATTCTTCATCTGAGTCTCGGTTTCATCATTTGTAAAATGAGATTAATAATATCTGTTGTTTTGAGACTCAATTAAGAGGTTCAGTTACTACATACATATCAACTGTCATTATGAATTTTTGATATCCTATAAATTCGTTGGGAAAGGAAATACCTGGTGAAGAAATTCTGTCTTCACATTTGATCACTTGAATATCCTCTGAAAGTAGAATGGAGATGAAGAAAGTGGAACTCACGAAATTCTATTGACATGCATTTGGACCTGTTGCAGGTCAACAGCTGCCAGGAAACTTGAAGTCTTAGAAAGGTGCTTGGAGCTCTGAAAGGTTATGTGATTTGCCCAGGGACATGGGCATGTGTCATATGTGAGACTTGAACCCAGATCTCCTTGACTCTGATATCTCTTTTTATCTTTCCTGCTGCTTAATTGTTATTATTTTATTAGAAATAATCACTCACATTTGTATAATTATATATGATTTATGAAATCACTTTATTCTTCTATCTGAAATATATAATAACTCGGTGTTCTACAATGTGGATATCATTACCCTCTATTTAATAAAAAAAATCAAGGCTTTAAAAGTACAGCTAGGTGGTGCAGTGAATAGAGTACCAGGCCTGGAGTAAAGAAGACTCATCTTCCTGAGTTCAAATCTGGCCTCAGACACTTACTAGCAGTGTGATCCTAGGAAGTACTTTAACTCATTTTGCCTCAGTTTCCTCATCTGTAGAATGAGCTGGAGAAGGAAATGGCAAACAACTCCAGTACCTTTGCCAAGAAAACACCAAATGGGGTCATAAAGAGTCAGACCCAACCAAAAAAAATGACTGAATAACAACAGCACTCGAAAAGATGAAGATTACATGAACAGTTGATAATGGAAATATTTTTAAGACTTGGATTCAGATTTTTAAACCATAGGCATTTTGTTTTCTTGTTCTTATTAGACCTTGATTTCTTTTTGTATGGTAAATTCTAATTAAGAAAAATTTTTTAAACACTGACACATTTCTGAAACTTAGCTACTTTGAGAGTTTTTGGTATACTGACAATATACATGACTTGACCAGATTCAGACAGCCAGTGTTTTTGAAGGTATTACTTCAATAGAGGTCTTCCCAGTCCTGAAGCTTCCTCTCTATTCATTGCACCAAACTATCACTCACACTTTATTATGTTTGTTTGTTTGTTTGTTTTTTCTTGTAGGATATGTTGCAAAAATTCTTTGGTGAGATTTGTTTAAGATAATTGTGCCAAGTGAGAGGAATACCAAAGCTTTATATTTAAATTTGCAGAGAGGTGCAGAATTTTCTTCATGTAGAAAATAAAGGTAAGTTAAAAATCATATTACTTAAGATTTAGTCTTATTTTTATTCTGATTTTCCTATTCAACAGTAAGGAATATCTACTAGGCTTCTAGGCCTAAGTGTCTAAAGTGCTAAACTAACTGACTTCTACCTAAGGGGTCTCTCTGTTCTAGACCTAAACATCTAGTTTAAATTGGAATTAATCCTAGGAAAGTGGGAGGAGGGATCACTAATGAAAGAAAGCAAGTTTCATTTTTTTCATATTATTATTTAGTCCCTCACTGGTGTAACTTGGGTAGATATTATTTTAAACTTTGCTTAGGTACATGTCTAAATTTCCAAAAGTGAGTATTAGAAAGGCATTCAATGTGTAGTGTTTATCAGGCATAGGACAGGTATTTATTTCTGTCACACAAAAGACTCCCGAAGTCATTGGAAAGAATGACTTAAAACAGGATTCAGTAACTTGACTTATAATTATTATTAAATCCTCTGGGAGGCTGATCTTAAAATTCATCTAAACATGAAGTAGTTAGCAGGATTTCTGATTAGGCATTTATATTTCAATTTGACTCTGAACATGCCTTCTCAAATTTCATGCCTTCTGTCAAGGAAGCACAGGTTGGGTTTACTTTCTTGTTAATCTACATTGTAGAAGCTTCCTTTAACAGGAGTTAACTAAAATTGCTATAACAGGGAAATATAAAACTCCTTGTTATCTCAAAGCTATACAGTATTCAACTGGACAGTGATATTTGGTTACCTACTTGACAAACTTAAGAGGAAGCCAGTAGCAGAGATATGAGGTCACCTGATTGAGACCACATCTATATGGAGCTAGCTTTAGGGTAGGAGAAAGATCATGCCCCCCAGATCCGATTACTTCATCTAGAATTTAATGAAGGAGAAAACTATTTGCCAAACTGGAGTGTTGAGGAAAGATAAAGGTTGTCAAAAGCTATCTCTTCTTTTTCAACTGATGCATCACGCTTACTCCTGCCAATGTTAAAAAGTAGCAGGAAAGCCAAGAGAGTACTCAGGGTTTACAACATCATGCCAAAATGTCAGTGCCAAGCCATCATATAGTTGGAAGCAGTCAGGATGTTCAATGCCTGTCAATGCATTAATGCTGAATCATACCATGTGATCATCCAGATCCAAGAAAGGATTTTCTTTGGGAAAACCCTCCTCACACTGATAACCAGCTCTCTAATGTGCTGTGAATATATTACAGGATTAACCAGGGAACTGAATATGTGTGTGCGTGGGTGTGTGTGTGTGTGTGTGTGTGTGTCTGTGTGTGTGTGTTGTATTGCTTATAATCCGTGAATCTTTCTTAAGTCCCTTTTCTTTTTATATTGCCAAATTTTTATTTTAAAACTAGGAATGAAAATAAACCTAACCTATGTTGTGCAAATAATATGCTTGCTTTCTCCTTAGTGTGGTGGAAAAGGAAAATATACAGGATCAGAAGACTGCTTTCACCTCCTAGGATGCTTACTGACTGTGACTTTGGAAAAATGAGTTACTCTCATTGAATCTCACTTCTTTCATATGTAAAATTGAACTAATAACACTTGAGGTCTTTATATAATGTTTGTAGGAAAAGTTCTTTATATATTGAAAAGATTTATGTAACTAAAAGGTATTGTTGTTATAATGGGTTCCAAATAATCTCTAGAAGGACTACTGACCCTTGAGGGTGAAACATCACCTTAGAGGCATCCTGTTGTCCTGGAAAGAATCTTGGACCTAGATTGTGGACACCTAAAATGAAATCCCAGATCAACATTTACCAGCTGTGGTTAAATTAAGTTACCTCTAAGAGAATCAAAGTATCTTGGAGTTGGAAAGGAACCCAGAGGAAATCTAGTATACATGAAAAAAAAATCCCTTTTTTAACATTCCTGACAAGTAGTCATTTAGTTTTTGGTGGTGTGTTTGGTTTTTTTTTTTTTGTTTTTTTTTCTTGAAGACTTCCTGGGAATAGGAGCCCACTGTATCTGAAATCATCTCTTTCCTTATTTGCATCATTCTAATTATAACACAAATTTCCCCTTCAATATTCCTTTTACTTATATTGGTTCTGAAAGATAGGGTCCAGGATCAGAAATCTACACCAACATTCTTCCACATAACTGTCCTTAAGATACTAGATGACAGTTATCACAAACTACCTAAACATGGTATGCTGTCGAATGCATTCAACAATCCGGGGGAAAATGTACTCTTCACAAGTTTGTTTTGTTTTGTTTTGTTTTAATTCTAACACTTTCTCCATCGCTTTCCTAAGTTTAGATAATCATAAAACCTAAACTTATTACATTTGTCTATTGCTGAAAGGCAGATATACACAGTAAAAATTTAATAATTGGATCTCCAGAGCCAGTTGGAGCTGGCTCCAGCATATCTTTGAACCTGAGTCTTCTCTTCCTCAGGTTAAACATCTACAGTTATTTTAAACCATTCTCACATGGCATGACCTCAAGGCCTATTACCATCCTACTTGTTCAATTCTGGATATTTACCACTTCATTAACATACTCTGTAAAATTTGATTCCATGAACTGAATATAATATGAAATGAATAGTATGATAGAACAGAGTACAATAAGGCTATCACCTTTTTGTTCCTGGATGCTATTCTATGCACTAAGGCGACCCAAAATTAGATTAGATTTTGTTTTGTTTTGTTGTCTGCCATCACATTATTGATTAATATTGGCCTTGATGTCCACCAAAACTTTTGGCTCATTTTCAGACTAACTGCTATTTATCCATGCCTCTCTTCCTTTCCCACCCCACCCCCATCCTTGTCTTGTACTTATAAAGGATATTTTTATTAAATTAAGTATAATGCATTATATTTATCTCTAATTTTGTACTTTTGTAATTTTGTAAGATGACTGACTTTGAGCTAAAAGGAATTTCTACTGTCATATTCCTAGGAAAGAAAGGAGATAGGTGTGTGGTGGCCATTGGTAATTCACAAACTGGGTAAGCTTCAGTGTCCTTGTCTGGACTCACTCCCTTCTTGGGTGAATCCTGGGCCAGGTTTCATCTTTCAAGTTTTACTACATCTCCTTCCTAGGAAGGACCCTGTGCAAGGATCTGGATGGTGTCAGGTTTGTCACTGAAAGTTTTCATTGAGAAGTAACCAACAGTAATCCAGTCCTCCATTTGGTTTAGTGCAAGGAGACTATGGTGAGTTGATAAGCACTGTGTTTCTGAATATTTTGGAGCTAATCTGGTCTCTATTTACAGTTACATATGTCGTCATCTACATAATTCCTACAATTTGCAAAACATTTTATGTACTGATTTGATTTGTACAGTACCAGGAAAGAGACAAAAAAAAAGTTTATCATTCCTGGCTTTATCTACTGATAAAAATGCTCAATGGTAAGGGGCTAGCCATAATTCCCTGGAGCATTCTAATAGAGATGGCCTTTAGTGGAGGATCTCTGAGCCTCATTTTCTTCAGCTATGTGAGAGCAATGGTTTCTATAAACCATTCTATTGAGCTAGTAGAGTTGTTGCAGATTGCATGTTTTGTAAACTTTAATATGTTAAGTGACTATAAACTCACATCCTTCTAGTAATCACATCTCAAACTTGCAGTATGTTAGGTACTTATCTTGTGAAAAGAATATTATTTTTGTGAAACTATCATTGCTCTTTAATTTGACAAAAGCCTATAATGATGTGCTGATGTATAGATTCCCATTAAAATGTTTCATCTCATTTTCTTCTTCTCCCCTCTAGCCACACAACAACCTATTTCACAGCAACTTTGAAGGCACCATTTATAATTGGTAGAGAACCAATCTTCACAAAAAAAATTTCATTGTGCATTTGCACATATAGAAAACTTTAATAGAGTTTTGTAATTCTTTCTTTGGCAAGGGAATAGGTACATTGGCAACACTACTTAATTGTCATACAAGTTACACAATTCAAACGCTTTGGAAATAAAATCACTTACACAGTATTAAAAAAAATTTTAAAAAAGAATATTACATCCATTCAATGACAACATACAAAACTTCAAAATGCCTACTTTCTCTTCCTGAAATAAATAACCAAGCTTATATTCAAATTATGGGCTTTTGGACTCTCCCACTTAGTATGAGATAAGTAAGCATTTCTCAAATGATGTAGTAGTGATTCTGAAAGTTTTTCAAAATAATCACCAGGAATGTTTCACAATTCCACAAACAATCACATTGATATGGTAGAGAAACACACATGATAAAGCCTCTCACTCCCTGTCTATGCTTATGACACACAGCATGTACATCTACCCAGTTTAGAAAATTATCAAAGATTGGATGAAATAATTAATATGTCTAGTATGTTGATTTCTTATTAAATAGAATCAGTCATTGGGGGGGGGGGGGCGGTGCGCAGAACTAAGATGGCGGAGTAGAAACAGTGCGTCCAAGCCACTCTTCCCCCAGATTACCTCCAAACTATGTAAAAGGGAACTCTGAACAATTCCTGGAGCCCCAGCACCCACAGAACAACATAGAGAAGGTAACCTCCCGTTGAGGACAGCCCAGTAGCCCTGCAGGAAGGACCAGCACAGCGCCGGCAGGAAAATTGCCCTGATGTTTTAGATCCAGAGGGCAAAATAGAGGCTGAAAGAATCCACTGATCACCTCCTGAAAAAGATCCCAAAAAGAACACTCCCAGGAATATTATAGCCAGGTTCCAGAATCCCCAGATCAAGGAGAAAATACTACAAGCAGCCAGGAAGAAACAATTTCAATATTGTGGAAACACAATCAGAAGAGCACAGAACCTGGCAGCTTCTACACTGAGGGATCGAAGGGCATGGAATATATGATACTTCAGAGGGCAAAAGAGCTGGGATTAAAGCCAAGGGTCACCTACCCAGCAAAACTGAGTATTTTGTTTCAGGGGAAAATATGGTCATTCAGTGGAATAGAAGACTTTCAAGCATTCTTGAGGAAAAAAACAGAATTGAATAGAAAATTTGACATCCAGACACAAGAAGCAAGAGATGCCTATGAAGGTAATCAGGGAAAAGAAATCAAAACGAACTTATCAATGTTGAACTATTTACATCCCTCTATGGAAAAACAATAACTGTGACTGATGAAACCTTTCTCAGTATGAAAAAAATGGAAGAAGGGTGTATGTTCTTATGAATACATATGTGAATGTGTGTATATATATTTTCAGTAATATGGTAAGGGTATAGGTTAAATTTTTGGGAAGGAATGATACTAAAGGGGTGAAATTATGAGGTGAGAGAGGAAAGTGGCAAGAGGAGATGGGCAGAAACAGGGTAGGGTAAACTATCTCATGTAGAAGAAGCAAGGGGAAGTGATTTTGGGGGAGGGGGAGAATAGGAAGGCAAAAAGGCAAAATCACATTCTCATTGAATTTGGTTCAGGGAGTGAATGACATACATACTTAATGGGATATTTCAACCTGCAGCAGAATAGGGGGAAGGGGGATGAGAGGAGGGATAATGGATGGGAGGGCATTCTTAGGGGGAGTGGAGGTTGGAAGTACCCACTATAGAAGAGGGACAGGTTCAAGTAGGGAAAAGACCAGGTGGGGGGTGGGATAGGTGGGAGGGAATTATAAGCAGCCTTGTACAAGATATCTACTATAGTGATGTTTTGCATAGCTAGACCTGTACAACATATACTGAATTACTTATCTTCCCAAAGGGAATGGGTGGCAAGGGAGGAACGGAATGGATTTGAAATTTGAGGTCTTAAAATTAAATGTTTCAAATATGTATAAATACTATTATCAATACTCTTTTGCATGTAATTGGGAGATAAGGTGTGCAGGCATTGGGGCACAGAGATCCACCTTGCTCTAATGGAAAAGTCGAAGAGGGTATGGGAGAAGATATGGGAGAGAGCAGATTGGAGGAAGGGACATCTTGTGGGACTGCTATTCTGCAGTGGTGGGTAGGGGAAACATGGGGAAAAAAATTGTAACTCAAAATCTGGCGGAAATGAATGATGTAAACCAGAAGTTAATAAGGCATTTGTTTAATTAATTTAAAAAGGGGGGGTAAGTATAGTTTTAAGGGATGCTGTTCTGACAAAACAATGGCAAGTGTTAGTATATAGTTTAGACTAAATACATATTTTAACATTTTTGCTGCTATTCTTAATCCCATCCTTATATTCTGAAGTGCTTTTGCCAATGATGAAAGACATACTGCCTAAAGGTCCACTTCATAAACACTCGCACTGGGCCTTTTACTTTCTTGCTGATTTTGTTTGTTCAGTGATATAATTTCATAGGTATACAAACTACCAATACAGAAACTCCTTCTACCAATGCAGATTTACAAATTGTCAGTAATTTGTTGTCCTAACTATTTTTCCATGACCCTGAAAAATCAAATGCCTTGCCCACAATTAGTTACCTAGGTAACGTGTATAAGGACTTGGACTCAGGTCTTTCTGACTCCAAAGTCTTCATAAAAGGGGCAGCTAGTTGGTGCAGTAAGAGCGCCAGCCTTGGAGTTGGGATGACCCGGGATTGAATCCGGCCTCAGAAAATGAGCACTCACACATAAATAATGACTAGCCGTGTAACCTTCAGGAAGTTATTTAACCTCAATTGCGTTTAAAAAAAAAAAAGTCTTAACCAGACTATAGAATGTTTTCCAACTATCTTTACATGATTCTATGAGGATTAGAGAATAGAGAAGAATTACAAATCAAGATTAACACTGTAGGCCAGGAGTGGGGAAGCTGTGGCCTCCAGGCCACATGTGGCCTTCCAGATCCTCAAGTACAGCCTTTTGACTGAATCCAAACTTCACAGAACAAATCCCCTTAATAAAAGGATTTGTTCTGTAAAATGTGGGCTTAGTTGAAAGTCTGTACCCAAGGACTGAAAATGCGAGACATGGCCTTGAGGCTGGAAGTTCCTCACCCCTGCTGTAGGCCATATATTCCTGTTTTCTATTTTAATTTTTACGTGCTTGAACCTTTATTTCTTTGAGGCTTAAGCCAGGTGCAATTCCTTTACAATCCTGGGTATGAGTACTATGTTAATTTGCATGACAAGTTCTGCTACAAACTATGAAAAACAAATCACTGGTTCATATTTTTCAGCAATTGTATGGTTAGCACTTATTTACATATATCAATGCTAAAGAATTTACATATTCCCAACCAAGTCTCCTTCACAGGTTGAATTAAATGTCTGTTGAAAAGTTCAGCCTTTCAAAGGCAATTTGCTTCCTCATACCCAGTGCAGGAATAAGAATTTCTAGATAGGGAATAATGAGCATTCATTCCTTCCTAGATAGGGAATAACAAGCATCCAGTCCTAGCTCCAAAGACAGTCTACCAAATGCTGTGCTTGACTTTAGGTTTCTATGATACTGGACTATCCTACCAGCTTCTAGTGTCCTCTCTCCCCAAAAACTCCCCTCACTTTGTGTATATCATGCATATACCTTTATATGTATAGTTTAAACCACTCATACTGTAAATTACTTAAAGACATGGTGTTGTATGTGCTGGAGCATTTTTTTTTTTGCCTTTTGGAGGGCAATTGGGGTTAAGTAACTTGCCCAAGGTTACACAGCTAGGTTTTTGTTTGTGTGTGTTAAGTGTCTGAGGCCAGATCCGAACTCAGGTCCTTCTGACTCCAGGGCTGACGCTCTACTCACTGTGCCACCTAGCCACCCCTCCCTGTGCTGGAGCATTTTGATTGTCAAATATTCAGTGTTGGTATTTACACCTCCAGAGTAAAAAATGGTACAAGTCAGGGTTTGATTTGTTGTTTTGTTGATTGTCTAAATTCAAGAAGGGGATAGATGGAGAAAATTTTTATAATGCATATTAAATTAAAAAGGGCTCATGCATAAAATTTTTGGATGGGTGGAAGAGCTGGTTGTTAAACAGAAATCAGTGCATCTATGCTAAAGTAAATACTTAAATGGTTTTCCATTAATGGGTAGGAATCAAGTGGCCAAAGATGGTCTGGTCTAATTAGCCTGCATCAACTAAGTATTTGAATGCAAAATAAAAATAGAGAAATAAAGTTGGAAATTGCTGCTTCAATAAAAATGCAGACATATGGAATATAGTCATGTTTAGAATATGCTGCAGGTGGGAGGGGGGCTAAATTCTTGTGGGGAGATGTCAGAAAAAAATGATCCAAGTATAGGACCCTAAGCAGGCATCTGGAGGGAGAAATTATTTTTATTATTTGCTGCCTTTTGAAAATACCAGGTCTATATCCTGCATCCTCAGGGCCCACACAACTTGAGTGTTAAGAGAAGTTGTTGTTTCTGAAGTAATTATAACAAGGGTGTAAATTTCTGTAGGTGGGAGACAATTTATTCTATGGAAAGATTTTTGAAAAGAACCTTACGATAAAGCTAAACCAAATGTAGTGACTTCTGACATAATAAACATTTTCCCTTTTTGCATTATGTCCATTCTCCCCAAAAGGGGAGAAATGCACATGTCCTCTAAGAACAGCCAAGTATTTGATCTTCCATCTATGCTAATTTCTCTCTCTCTCTCTCTCTCTCTCTCTCTCTCTCTCTCTCTCTCTCTCTGGAGTCACACAATTAAGGACATTTATTTATCCTATCAAAAGCACACAGAACTGCAGCTGCTACCACTGCCATACACCCCTTGTAATAAAGTCTAACCAATTTGTAACAGTTGCTTTTATGACTTGGGTGATTTACTTGTTTAATATCTTTAAAATAATGAAATATTAATAAATAGGTGGCAGCAACTTTAATATAAAGAGATGACAACTATATAAATAACACTTAGCAAGTGAACATAAAATCATTTAGGCTCACTCTTGGTTCATTAGCCCTCCTCGATCCAGACAGGGTGGGAAGGGCAGGACGAGAAGGGAATAACCTTCAGTCTATTTTCCTGGGTCCATTTCTAACCCTTGTCTCTGCAACTTTCTGAACTTCTATCTGTACCATCAATAGCAATTCCCTGGAATGGGAAAATAAAAACGGTTTCTTGTTTCTCTTCCCCATCAATCAAGATGAGCAAACAGTATAGAACACCAAGAAAAAAATAACCTGCTTTCCCAGATCCTGACCTCTAGTTTAATCATTTAGCCCAAAGAGCAAGGAAGTTGCTTGGGGGAAAAAAATTTCTTAGCAACACCAGAAGTGCTCGCGCTCTTGTAGTTTTAGTGATTTAGGCACATAATCTATCCTATGTTGCTTTAGTTAAAGATGATCCCCACTTTTAATCTTAATTTCAAAGTCATAGATAATGAATACATCTGATAAATCATCTCATTCAACCCCCTCATTTTGAAGAGGGGAAACCTGAACCTGCCAAATGTTAAATGACATGCCTATTGCAAAGATGCAGTAAGTACCAGATGAAGATTTTAATTCACATCTTCACATCACCAAACCCAGTTTACTGTGTCCAAAGCTAGCTTATCCTTGAAAGCCATAGGATGTAAGAGACCATTGAGCCACAGGGTCACAGATTAAGAGCCAGAAGGGATCTTAGAGGCCATCAGGTCTAACACCTTCATTTTACAGATGAGGAATTTGAACTTGAGACAGGTTAAAAGGCTACCTAGATTCATACAACTAGTAAGTAATTAAGATGGGATTGAAATGCAGGTTTTCTTGACCTCAAAATAAACACTCTATTCACTCCTCCACCTAGCTACCTAACTATAATCCATGAAGTTCAATGCTATAGTATGGAATTAGTATTTACTGATATGGCACAGAATTACCTGAACTTTGGAATACATTGCTTTTATTCCCATAAGCATAAAAACTGCTAGTTATTTTTATGCTGATTCAGGACTAAGATGAAAACTTCAATCCCCCACCATGTTAAACTTAAATGCTTTGAAAGATCCATGACATGAAAAACATGGTCTCTCCCCATGTGATGAAAATAACAATCAATCAAATATCTATTAATCAACTACTATTTATTAAGTGCTTACTATTTTGCAGGCATCATTTTCATCTTCTGTGATTCTTGTCCTTGTACTCCCATATAGAATCTTTAAAACATCTACTCATTGCCCTAGAGGTCTTCCTTTGTTCCTTTGTTTTAACATCTGATAGATATCATTTTAGAAATTGAATTCCTCATACCCATTAGTACCTAGAAATAATTTAAGAGGAGACAGGTAGGCACAATGTATGGAAATGAGTTCTAATCCCACCTCAAAAATTTACTAGCTATGTTACTCTAGGCAAGTCACTTCACTGCTCTTAGGTTCAATTTATTCTCCTGCAAAATGGACTTAAAATAACATGTGCCTCCCAGGGTTGTTGTGGGGGTTAAATGAAAGGAAACACATTAAGTACTTTTCAAAAAATCAAAGCTATGTATAAATAATAACAGTTATCATCACCACTGCCACCACCACGATCATCATCATTATATAGTCAATTTCTTTCCTTGATCATTTCCTTCCTAAATAATATATTTTATGATATATCTGGTTTTCAAAAACACTATATAATTGATAGAGAAAAATACTGACTCCATTAAACATAATCTCATAATTGTATGGAAGCTATCGTGAATTCTTGAAGGCCAGTGGCACATAAATCCCAGTTGTAGACAAGGATTATAATTTTGTGACTATAGAGGTAAAATCAGTGAACTGAAGTTTTGTGGTTCAAAGGCTAACCTAGACTAGTTCAGAGAAGTCTGATATTAAGTGATACAGGGAGAAAGGGAGTAAGAGAAACAGTAATTTATGGATATGGTACAGCCAATCTGATGAAACAATAAACACTTAAAATCTTTTGCATATCTGAAGTACTAAAAAAAGCATAATTCTGCATTTCGTATTTTTTCATTCTATTGGCTGAATTATTAATAAAAACTTTGTAAATATGACATGTGATTTTGTTAGCATGGAGAACTCCACCTCCAACCAGGATTGAAATACATCTGTCATTTAATTATTTGAAATTTCTTAAGGTACATGAGGGTCAAGTGATTTGCCCAGGGGCACACAACTGATAAATTTTAGTGGCACTATGTGAATCCTGAATTTACTGACTCCAACGTTTCACCCTTTCCACTATATTCAGCAATAAATAGTTATTTAATAGCAACAAAACTCAGCACAGTATTCTAAGTAAATGATTACTTAATCATAAAAGTGGTCCCCAAAAATCAATGTATTTTGCCCTGAACCAAAATTTCAGTAACTCAATTGAAGGTTTCAAGCATGAAACCAAATTGAAATGGTATTTGCCCCTAATGGGTACTATTTTCAACATTCTAAATTTAATATTTTTCTTTTTTTATTATTTTTAAATTTAATAATTTTTAGTTTTCAACATTTATTTCCACAAGATTTTGAGTTACAATATTTTCTCCCCATCTATCCCCTAACCCCACACCAAAATAGCAAGCCTACTGAATACCCCATCCCCCAATCTGCTCTCTCTTATATCCTTCCCCATTGACTCCCCATAATCGCTGTAACTTTCTAGTAGGACAAGATGGATTTCTATACCCTAGTGCCTGTAGATCTTATTTCCCAGTTGCTTGTAAAAAAAAAAATGAACATTTGTTTTTTAAACTTCGAGTTCCATATTTTTATTGTTCTTCCCTCCTCCACTGGGAAGATAAGCAATTCAATATAGGTTGTGCATGTGTAGTTACCCAAATTGCTTCCATAAATTTTATATTGTGAAAGACTAACTATATTGCCCTCTATGTTACCCCACCACCATTTATTCTATGCTCTCTTTGACCCTATTCCTTTTCAAAAAGTTGGCTTCTAACTACCCTCCCCCCAATCTGCCCTCCCTTCTAACATACCCCCTCTTATCACCTCCCCCCTTTATTTTCCTGGAGGGTAAGGTATCCAATTTAGTGTGTATGTTATTCCCTCCTTAAGCCAAATTCAATGAGAATTAGGTTGTCCCATTCCTTTTCACCTTCATATTCTTCCCCTCCACTGTAACAATTTTATTTTACCTCTTTTATATGAGATAATTTACCCTATACTATCTCTCCTTTTCTCCTTCTATCAATTAATTACTCTCTCAGCTTTTAATTTTATTTTTTAAATATCATCCCTTCATATTCAACTCATCCTGTGCCTTCTGTCTATATATACATGAACATATATATGCTCACACTCAAATACATATTTATATACACATACACCCTCCTATACATACATATATGTATGTATGTGTACATATACACACACACACATATATATATACACACATATATACATATATATTCCCTTCAACTATCCTTATACTGAGAAAACCCTTATGAGTCACAAATATAATTTTCCATGTATGAATGTAAATAGTTCAACTTTAATAAGTTAGGATTTCTTTTTCCTGTTTACCTTCTCATGCTTTTCTTGTTTCTTGTATTTAAAAGTCAATTTTTCTGTTCAGCTCTGGTTTTTTCATCAAGAATGCTTGAAAATCCTCTATTTCATTGATTGACCATAATTTTCTCTGTAGCATTATACTCAGTTTTGCTGGGTAGGTGATTCTTGGTTTTAGTCCTAACTTCTTTGACCTCTGGAATAACATTTTTCCAGCCCTTTGATTCCCTTCATATAGAAGTAAGGACTTGTGTTATACTGATTGTGTTTCCAGAATACTCAAATTATTTCTTCCTGACTGCTTGAAGTATTTTCTCCTTGACTTGGAAACTGTGGGATTTGGCTATAATATTTCTAGAAGTTTTCTTTTTGGGATTTTTTTCAAGAGGTGATCTGTGAATTCTTTCAGTGTGTATTTTGTGCTCTGGTTCTAGAAGATCAGATCAATTTTTCTTAAAAATTTCTTGAAAATTGGTGTCTAAGCCCTTTTGTGATCATGGCTTTCAGGTAGTCCAGTAATTTTTAAATTATGTCTCCTGGATCTATTTTCCAGGTCAGTGGTTTTTCCAATGAGATAATTCACCTTGCCTTATGTATTTTTTATTTCTTTGGATGTGTTTAATAGCATCTTAGTTTCTCATAAAGACATTACGTTCCACTTGCTCCAATATAATTTTGAAGGAGATATTCTCTTTAGTGAGTTTTTGAAATTCCTTTTCCATCTGGCAAATTCAGCTTTGTAAGGCATTCTTCTCCTCACTAACTTTTGTCATTTGAGTTCATCTATCTTTAAGATGTTATTTTCTTCAGTGTATTTTTGGGTCTCCTTTAGCAGGCTATGGACTTACTTTTCATGATTTTCTTGTATCATTCTCATTTCTCTTCCCAATTTTTCCTCCACTTCTCTTACTTCATTTTCAAAATCCTGTTTGAGCTACTCCATGACCTGTAATGAGTTCATATTTTTCTTGGAGGCTTTTGATGTAGGAAGTTTGACTTCACTATGTTCCTCCTACTCAATGCCTTGAGACATTTTGTCCCCCTAAAATAATTCAATGGTCTCTTTGTGCTTCTTCTGCTTGCTCATATTGCTAGCCAATTACTTGACTTTTGAACTCTTTTCCATGATAGACCTCTGCTTCCAGAATGGAGAGAGCTTTTTCCCAAATCACTGTGGTTTTTGAAGGTGCTGGAGCTATTAGGAGGGCAAACTCTCTACAGCCCCCATAAGCTCTGGCACCTGGCCACACACCGTAGGGCCAACACCCAAGACTGAGATCCATATCCAAGTAGGTTAAAGCAAGAGTGATTACGATTACCCTCTGAATGGTTGCTTGGTCCCCCTACAATCTGCAGCCCAGGAGCTCCTGAGACAGCCATGTGGTAGTTGCACAGCTCCCACACCTCCACTGCTTCTCACCCAGTGGACAGGGGCTGGGCAGTGCTCTTCCATTCCCCTGCCCCATTCCAGTTCCAACAGAGTTATACACTGACCTTTTACTTTGTGTTTGGCATTTATGGGTTGAGAAGTCTGGAAACCACCACAGCTACTGGTGATTCACTCTCCTGAAGTCTGCTCTGGCTGCTGCTTATTGGGGATGTCCTGGGGTAAGAACAACATAGGCCAAGTGGGGTTGGGCTCAGCTCCCAGTGAGCTATGATAGATTTTTCCTGTTGGCCTGCTTTGTTGTCTTCAGCAGTGGGTATGTTTCTCTCTGTCACTTTCTGGCTTCTGTAGTTTTAAATTTGTTTAGAGTAATTTTTTACAGATATTGCAAGTGGTTGGAGCTGGAGCCCATACCATGTTTGTGCTTCTCTTTTGCCATCTTAAATTTATTATTCTTAATCCTTATCCTTTTTTATTTACTCAAGCTAAATATAGAGGTGAAAAATAAGGTTCATTTCTTCCAAGTTAAAATATATATTTACAGTCTGCATGTATTCATTGTGAATGGGGTTGTGATACAGTTAAGGAATAATCAGAATCATCTGAGGGAGATCAGTAATAAAATATTTCCCACTAATCTTTTCTGGATTGTCTATTTTGATGGAAGGAACCTCCATTAGCACCACAGGATTTGAGTTCATTTCATTTTTTACTTTCCTTTTGTTCTTGCTAATGTTAACTACTCCCAAGAGTTCTAAGTTATCCTTAGAAAGAGAAGACCAAGGATCTTGTTCATTTTAAAGGTTTAAGTAATGGAATGCACCATGTCAGTTTTTTAATAGAATATGCATGGTATTGTAAAATATTACAAAAATATTGATACTTAAAGTCTTATTTATTTACTCCAGGTGAGTATAAAAGGTTATCTATAATAACTGTTCTTATAAAAGCAATTTTAAGTATGCAAAGTTATCTTTACTCTGCCTTATGTTCCCTTCTCCCTCTGGATTCAGTGTGTGAAAGATTGATTATCTGAGGTATAATTTCATGAAATTGGTAAACATCCACCAATGTGTTAATATATTAAGGAAAGAGCTCTTTTGTAGCACCATAAGCCTCAAGGAAGAAAACATTGCCTAGCATGGTACTTTGTTCCATATTTGGCACTCAGTAAATGTTTGTCAATTTGCTTTGATTTGTTTTACTTGGTTTTTCTCCTTCTAGTCATTCATGGTGACCTTCAGCAGATGAATCTTGTCCCATCCTTCAATTGAAATACAGATGGAATAGAGAAAATAAATTGTGAAACCCCATGAAAAATGACTTGAAAAGTAACTGGTATATAGCCCAGATGACCCGTAAAAATTCAAGCAGTCATCTAAATAGGTCATTAGCTGAAATAATATGAAGAAATCTAGAGAACCCTTTTTTTAAAAAGTCTGTTCATCCAGCCCAAATGTTCAAGAAGTCAACCAGAAACCACTGATGCCAGAATGCAGGTTAAAAGACTAGGAGCTTCCAATGCCTCCTTCACCAGGCAAACAATCTAGGAAGGACTGACCATCAAAAGAGCCACCAGGGGGAGCGGAGCCAAGATGGCAGAGGAGAAACAGCTCATCCAAGCCACTCTTCCCCCAGATTCCCCCCAAACTATGTAAAAGGGGATTCTGAACAACTTCTGGAGCCCCAGCACCCACAGAACAACACAGAGAAGGTAACCTCCCACTGAGGACAGTCCAGCAGTCCTGAAGGAAGGACCAGTGCAGCACTCTGGAAGCCGGCAGAGCGTGGCACACAGAGCACGGGGAGCCGAGCCAAGCCGAGTCAAGCACAGCCCAGGTCCCCATGAGCCGAGCTTTTAGCCCCAGGGCGGCAGGGCCAGCAGCCGGCCAGAGAGACCCCAGAACACCAGCAGCTGTGGCGATTCCAGAATTATCAACATAGACATGCCTAGGACAAAGTAAGAGGTTAGTGGCCTATGGACTTTGGGACCAGTATTTGGGGAATGTGTTGGCTTCTTCCCCTAGGGGCTATAAGCTGATGAGGGGACACACCATTTTGTAGTTTTCAGAGGCAGCTCCTGCTCTTGGCCTGAGAACTGTAGGGAGGTCCAGCAATCAGTCTTGGGGGGTAATCGCTCTTGCTTTAACCTCCCTGGATCTGGATTGTGATCTGGGGTGGAGGTCATGGGTGGATTTACAGCTTGCCAGAAACGGAAGCTGGCCCCCTCACACATTTGGGGCGAAAGTTCCTGTCTGGCACCAGGCCATACGGTGGCAACAAGCCCAAAAGTCAAGTAATTCAGTGGCAACATGCCAAGGCAAAGAAAACAGAAAAATGCAACCCTAGACTCCTATTTTGGGGGCATAGAGCAGGAAAAGGACTGTGAGGTCAGATGTCCTGCTCCAAAAGCCCCAGGGGAAAACATGAGCGGGTTGCAGACCATAGAGGACCTTAAGAAGGACTTTAAAAATCAAATAAGAGAAGTGGAGGAAAAATTGGAAAGAGAAATGAGAAGGATGCAGGAAAAGTATGAAATGAGGGTCAACAGCCTGACTGAGGAAAACAACACCTTTAAAAATAGACTAACTCAAATGGCAAAGGAGGCCCAAAAGGGCAATGAGAAGAAGACTGCCTTAAAAAGTCGAATTTGCCAGATGGAAAAAGAATCTCAAAAGTTCACTGAGGAGATTCATTCCTTCAGAGTTAGACTGGAGCAAATGGAATCTAATGACTTTATGAGAAATCAAGATGCTGTTAAGCAGATCCAAACAAATGAAAGAGTAGAAGTCAATGTGAAATATCTAATGGGAAAAACCACTGACCTCGAAAATAGATCCAGGAGAGACAATTTAAAAATTATTGGACTACCTGAAAGCCATGATCAAAGAAAGAACCTAGAAATCACCCTTCAAGAAATTCTCAAGGAAAATTGCCCTGATGTTTTAGATCCAGAGGGCAAAATAGAGGTTGAAAGAATCCACAGATCACCTCCTGAAAAAGATCCCAAAAAGAAAACTCCCAGGAATATTATAGCCAGGTTCCAGAATCCCCAGATCAAGGAGAAAATACTACAAGCAGCCAGGAAGAAACAATTTCAATATTGTGGAAACACAATCAGAATAGCCCAGGACCTGGCAGCTTCTACACTGAGGGATCGAAGGGCATGGAATATGATATTCCAGAGGGCAAAAGAACTGGGAATGAACCCAAGGGTCACCTACCCAGCAAAACTGAGTATTTTGTTTCAGGGGAAAATATGGTCATTCAGTGGAATAGAGGACTTTCAAGCATTCTTGAGGAAAAAAAAACAGAATTGAATAGAAAATTTGACATCCAGACACAAGAAGCAGGAGATGCCTGAGAAGGTAATCAGGGAAAAGAAATCAAAAGGAACTTATCAAAGTTGAATTATTTACATTCCTATATGGAAAAGTAATAACTGTAGCTGATGATATCTTTCTCACTATGAAAATAATGGAAGAAAGGTGTGTGGTCATATGAATACATATGTGAATGTGTGTGTATATGGTTATAGTTATATATGGATAGAGGGCATAGGTTGAATTTGTTGGGAAGGGAGAATACTCAAGGGGTGAAATTACGAGGTGAGAGAGGAAAGTGGCAAGAGGAGATGGGGAGAGACAGGGTAGGGTAAACTATCTCATGTAGAAGAAGCAAGGGGAAGTGGTTGCAAAGGAGGGGGAGAATAGGAAGGCAAAAAGGCAAAACCACATTCTCATTGAATTTGGTTCAGGGAGAGAATGACATACATACTAAATGGGATATATCAACCTACAGCAGAAAAGGGGGAAGGGGGATGAGAGGAAGGATGATGGATGGGAGGGCATCCTTGGGGGGAGGGTAGGTTGGAAGTACCCACTATAGAAGAGGGACAGGATCATGTAGGGAATGGACCAGGTGGGGGGTGGGATGAGTTTGAGGGAATTATAAGCAGCCTTGTACAGTATATCTACTATGATAATGTTTTGCATAGCTAGACATGTAGAACATATACTGAATTACTTATCTTCCCAGGGGGAATGGGTGACAAGGGAGGAAGGAAATGGATCTGAAATTTGAAGTCTTAACATTAAATGTTTCAAATATATATAATTACTACTATTAATACACCTTTACTTGTAATTGGGAGATAAGATGTGCAGGCATTGGGACACAAAGATTCACCTTCCTCTAATGGAAAAGTCGAAGGGGGTATGGGAGAAGGTATAGGAGAGAGCAGATTGAAGGAAGCGATATCTTGTGGGACTGCTATTCTGGGAGGGTGGGTAGAGGAAAAATAGGGTGGGGGGGGAATGATTGTAACTCAAAATCTGGCGGAAATGGATGATGTAAAACAGAAGTTCATAAAGCATTTGTTTAAAAAATAAGTAAATAAATAAAAAGAATGTTTTTGACATGGTTAAAAAAAAAAAAACAGCCACCAGATTAGGAATATCCCAGAGGCGACAGAATATAAGAGAAGTTATCTAGCCAAGTGGGAAACAAATATCTGAAGAATATAGCAGTATCCTAATTTTTTACACACACACACACACACACACACACACACACACACACACACACACACGAACAATAATATCCCAGAAGATCCCAGAGCTCTAAGAAAAAGCAATGAAACTTGTGTGCAATAACAATAGGAGAAATGAAAGCCAATGGGAGGAATCCAGGAAATTAAAATTAGGATCAAACAGAATGGAAAGACAGCGCACATGCTGGAACCGACAGAAAGTCTCAAATTAGGTACTGAATCTAGATATAGGAATGAAAAAGGAAAAGACACTGGACAAAAAGTAAACAAGATGTAAATCCAGAAGACAATAACTCCTAAGCTACAAGTAGTTTTAGAGATGAAAATGATTGATTAACAAGGACTATCGGAAGATTAAATGGAATTAATGAATCAAAATCATACACATGTATAAATAAATAAAATCATAAATATACACATTTGCATATGTGTGTCAATACATAAATATGTATACTTACACAAATGCATATATGGAGAAGAAGAGATTTAATGGAGTAAAATAATTTTAAGTATTTCAAATGAAAATAACAATTTCTTAAAAATTGAAATGTAAATACTGTAGTCAAAAGAAACCTAAAATGCAAATAGAAGTGATAAATTGGTAGGACTGATTGATGAAAAAGCCCCTTTATACACTAATAAAGAGGGATGAGACAATTTGCACTTTTAAATTCCTGTGTTTATGTACCCCAAAGAGGAAAGTCAATAAGACAGAGAGTGACTGATAGAGAATTCATTCTGGTCAAAAGACAGGAAAAGGAAAGGAAGAAAAACAAGAATGCACTAAGAAATGAGAGAGGAGGTAGACTTTACTATTTTTAACAATTGAGGTATGCAAGAAAAATATATAGATACAGGAAAGAAGGGCGTGGTAAGCAGACAGCACAATGAAACTCACCCACCTAATTGGATAAAAAAGGATTGAAGGGTTGAATACAAACACAGTTTTGTAGTAACACATTAAACTCAATAAGGAAATAGATGGGGACACATCAAAGAAAGAAAATGGTTTAAGAGGGAAAGTAGAGTTGAAAAATAAATAATAAGAACCAAAATTTCACTGATATGGGGAACTCCCAGGTTTAAAGACAATTCTTGGAAGGTGACTTCTAAAGGGTTAACTAAAGGGAAAGAAACTTCAAGAACCAATGATTTGGGGGCGTCTAGGTGTCACAGTGAGTAGAGTGTTGGCCCTGGAGTCAGAAGGACCTGAGTTCGGATCTGGCCTCAGACACTTAACGCACACAAACAAAAACCTAGCCGTGTGACCTTGGGCAAGTTACTTAACCCCAATTGCCCTCTTAAAAAAAAAAAAAGAAGAGGAAGAAGAAAAAAGAGTGTATATATATATATTATATATATATATATATATATACATATATATTGGTATATATATGTATATATATACACATATATATTGATATATATATATATACACACACACACACATATATATCAATATGTGTGTGTGTGTGTGTGTGTGTGTGTGTGTATGAACCAATGATTTGGCAAAGGGAAGAAAGGAAGGGAATTAGGGAGAAGGCAAATAACCCTAATTATGCATGCCTAGCATTGATCCCTTTCCTTCTCTTTCAACCCCTCCTTCTTCTTTGGAGAGAGAGAGAGAGAGAGAGAGAGAGAGAGAGAGAGAGAGAGAGAGTGAGAGGGAGAGAGAGAAGATGAAAATGAATAGGAAGATGAACAAGAAGGAAAAGAAGAAGAAGAGAAGGAGGAGGAAGAGGCGGAGGAGGAAGAAGGAGAAGAAGAAGAAGAAGAAGAAGAAGAAGAAGAAGAAGAAGAAGAAGAAGAAGAAGAAGAAGAAGAAGAAGAAGGAGAAGAAGAAGAAGAAGAAGGAAGAAAGAAAGAAGGAAAGAAAGAAAGAAAGAAAGAAAGAAAGAAAGAAAGAAAGAAAGAAAGAAAGAAAGAAAGAAAGAAAGAAAGAAAGAAAGAAAAAATTGAAGATGAAAGAGGAAAAAGGCAAAGGACAATGTGATGGCACTTATTTTTTTTTTTAGTATAAGTATTATAATTATAAAATTGAATAAGAATCAAACTATAAAATGGAACCAGATAACAGAATAGATTAGAAAGTAGAATCCAATGATATATTTTTCCAAATCTTGCCTCACATACTTAATAGCAATATGACCCTGGGCAAATAACAATATTTATTTGGCTGTTTCCTTATCTGTAAAGGGTAATAATTTAAAAACCTAACCATGTGACCTTGGACAAGTTACTTAAACCTCATTGCCCTCCAAAAACCAAAAATAAAATAAAAGTGGGAAAATATACAGAAATAGAAGCTGGAATGAAAGTGGAGGGGGCAGTAAATTGAAATCATGGCTTTGTTCTTCCTTAGGGCTATAGGAATAAAAACAAAAACAGTAATTTCTCCCCTTCTCCTTCTATTCATTTTATTTATTTTAAATCTGCCTCCCCCTCTTTTTTTACACTCCAAGCATTTCCCCTGGACCAGTCTCTGGATTCTCAGTGAAATCTTCATAACAATGGAAAACATTTTAGGAAAGTCTACTGATACTACAAATGTCAGTGAATCTTACCAGATATATTCCACAGTAGTATCCTCACAGTTTTATTGGACTATAAATTGTCTTATTGTCCAGAATCAAGACTGTTTATAAGATCATGGAGTTATAGATGAACAGGATCTAATTGGTCATCTAATCAATGATTTAAAAACTTAGCAACTTTTCTCAGATAAATTACAAATTGTTTTGCAAAATGCTTGGCCTGATTCATACATTCACCAACACTGATGTACTTCTTTTTCCACAGCCACTCTGACATTGCTGGTTTCCATTTTTGAAAATCATCTTCATCAAAAAATATAAGTGACTACTTGAAGCTTCAAAACAGTGGTAATATCTCTACATTGTTCCCATTCAACATCTGTAATGCTGAAGACAGAAAGGTACTTTCTCATTTATTTTTTTAATTAATAAATTAATTTGTAAATTTCAGCATTCATTTCCACAAGATTTTGAGTTACAATTTTTATTAGTGTCTTTCCCCTACCCCCACCCCAAAATAGCAAGCCTACTGAATACCCCTTCCCCAATCTGTTCTCTCTTATATCCTCCCCCATTACCCCGCTAAATTTCTAGTAGGGCAAGATGGGTTTCTATACCCCAGTACCTGCATATCTTATTTCCCAGTTGCATGTAAATAATTATTTTTTAAGCATTTGTTTTTAAAACTTTTGAGTTCCAGATTTTTTCCCACCTTCCCTCCTCAACCAGTCCCACTGGGAAGATAAGCAATTCAATATAGGATGTACATGTGTAGTTACCCAAATCATTTTTATAGTACCTAGATTGTGAAAGACTAACTATATTTACCTCCATCCTATTCCCCGCCTCACTTATTCTATTTTCTCCTTTGACTCTATCCCTTTACAAAAATATTTGCTTCTAAATACCTTCAAATCTGCCCTCCCTTTTACCATCTCCACTCTTAACTCCTTTCCCCCTATTTTCCTGTAGAATAAGATAACCAATTGAGTGTGTCTGTTATTCCCCCCTTTAAGTCAAATTCAAAGAGAGTCAGGTTGTCCCATTCCCTTTCACCTCCCTGCTCTTCCCCTCCACTGTAACAGTTTTCCCTTGCCTCTTTTATTTGAGATAATTTACCTTAATCTCTCCCTTTCTCCTTCTCCCAATAAATTCCTTCACATTCAACTCATTCTGTACCCTCTATCTATGTATATGTGAACATAAAAATCCCCACGCTCACATACATATTTATATAAACACACACTCTCCTATACATACATATATGTATGCATACATATATATATATGTATACACACACATATATATTCCCTTCAACTATCCTCACACTGAGAAAAGACTTATGAGTTACAATTATAATTTTCCATGTATGAATGTAAATAGTTCAATTTTAAAAAGTTCCTTATGATTTCTTTTTCATGTTTACCTTCCCATGCTTCTCTTGTTTCCTATATTTGTAAGTCAAAGTTTCTGTTCAGTGCTGGTTTTTTTCATGAAGAATGCTTGAAAATCCTCTATTTCAGTGAATAACCATATTTTCCCTGGGAGCATTATACTCAGTTTTGCTGGGGAGGTGATTCTTGGTTTTAGTCCTAGCTCCTTTGACCTCTGGAATATGATATTCCAAGACATTCAATCCCTTAATTTAGAAGCTGCTAGGTCTTGTGTTATCTTGATTGTTTTTTCCAAAATATTCAAATTGTTTCTTCCTGACTACTTGCAGCATTTTCTCCTTGACCTGGGAACTCTGGAATTTGTCTATAATATTCCTATGAGTTTACTTTTGGGGATCTTTTTCAAGAGGTGATCAGTGAATTCTTTCAATTACTATTTTGCCCTCTGGTTCTAGAATATCAGGGTAATTTTGCTTGAGCATTTCATGAAAGATGGTATCTAGGCTCTTTTTTTCATCATACCAATAATTTTTTTTTTAATTTTCTCTCCTGGGTCTATTTTCCAGGTCAGTTGTTTTTCCAATGAGATATTTCATATTGCCTTCTATTTTTTTTTTCATTTCTTTGGTTCTGTTTTATACTATCTTGATTTCTCATAAAGTCATTAGCTTCCCATTGCTCTAATCTAATTTTGAAGGAGTTATCCTCTTCAGTGAGTTTTTGAAGTTCCTTTTTTGTCTGGCAAATTTTGCTTTTTAAGGAATTCTTCTCCTCAGTGACTTTTTGGGGCCTATTTTGCATTTGAGTTAGTCTATTTTTTAAGGTGTTGTTTTCTTCAGTGTATTTTTTGAATCTCCTTTACTTTTCATGATATTCTCTCATCATTCTCATTTCCCAATTTTTCCTCCTCTTCTCTTACTTAATTTTTCAAAATCCTTCTTGAGCCCCCCTCCATGGCCTGTAACCATTCCATATTTTTCTTGGGAGCTTTTGATGCAGGAGTTCTGACTTCATTGTCTTCCTCCTGCTTCATGCCTTGAGCCTTTTTGTCCCCAAAAAAGGATTCTATAGTCTGTTTGTGCTTCCTCTGTTTACTCATATTGACAGCCAATTAGTTGACTTTTTCGGGCCTTGCCATGGTAGAACTTTGCTTCCAGAATGGAGATAGCTATGCAATAGATTGCTGGGGTTTTCACAGCTGCCAGAGCTATAGGACGGTATCTTCTCTACAGCCCCCACAAACTCTGGAAATGGCCACACACCCCAGGACCACCTTCTAATATTGCAATCCAGATCCAAGCAGGTTAAAGCAAGAGCAATTCCCCTCTGAATGGTCACTTGGTACTCCTATGATCTGCAGTCCAGGAAGTCTGGAAGCAGCCACATGGTGGAGGCTGCATGGCCACCAGGATCCTCTGGAGGCAGGGGCCAGATGGCACTCTTCAGTTCCCCCCTGTTCCAGCAGAGTTCCACATTTATCTTTGACTTTGTGTTTGCCATTTATGTGTTGAGAAGTGTTTAAACTGCCACAGCTTCTGGGGATTCACTCTACTTAAGTTTGCTCTGGTGGCTGTTGGTTGGGGCTGCCCTGGGGCTGTAACCAAGTGACTCACACTGGACTATGCTTGGCTCCCAGCTCAGTGTGATAGACCCTTTATGTTGGCCTGCTGGGCTTCCTTCAGCTGGATATTTGTTTCTCTCTGTCACTTTGTGGGTTCTGTACTCAAAAGTTTGTTTAGAGTTATTTTTTACATGTATTGGAAGTGATTGAAGTGGGAACCCACACCAAGTTTTGCTTCTATTCTGCCATCTTTGCTCTGCTCCTCAAGTACCTTCTTCTTTAGATGGTTAGAATCATTACTGCCCTTACACATTTGGCAATAAAAATTATATTTTTAATTTTTTTTTAAACTGCTATCACTCCCTTCTTAAAAAGAAGCATTAGAATTTGAGTTTCTCTAAGTTGTTTGGAAACTTCTTTGACTTCAAAATATCTTCCTTACATTCTAAGAAATAAAAATAGATATTCACATTCCATTATGAATTGTAGTTTTAAATGTCCCAGGTTTTAGGATTGAAATCGTTTGATTTCTTAAGCTTGAGTGTCCAAGACATTTTTTTAAAAATACAATTAAAGTAATTTATTAAGAAGATTAATCTTTCCAGGGTAGTTGGGGGAGAAGGGTGCAGAGGAGAGTTCAGAATCTAGTGCAAAATTTATTGCACAACTAGGGCTTTTCACTCATCACTATTGGATTCCTTGAGTAAAGTAATTAATTCCCATTTTAACCAAGTGAATAGTATTAGGGTAATGTTGCTACACTGTTGTGTTGTGATTTTTGTTTTAAGTGACTTCTGTGAATCATAGGATAAGACTTTAAAAGGCAAAATGGACCATGTAAAACAACTTAAGTCAAATCTCCTATTTAACAAATAAGTGATGAAGGCTTCAAAATGCTGTTACATAAACAATTAAGTAGCAGAGCTGTCATCTAAACCTTGCCCTGCTTTACATAACTCAAAAAGAAAACACATAAACTAAAAAGCACACTTTCCAAATCACAATGACCTCATGAAACAATTTCCCCTGGATTTGACATAGGGAGGAATGTTATGCAAAAGTCTTCCAAAATCAGAATTCACTTGCTATATCAGTCCAGAACCAGATTATTCACTTATTTCAGCAAGACCTGTGATATCTGAAGTGATTCTGAGATACTATGGACTCCTAATATACTGTGACATTTAAGAAGATTGGCACACTTTCTGGAACTTAAAAAAAACCTCAGTGTCACAACTAAAACTTTATACAGAGTAAGTATTCAATAGATAATTTTTGAATAAAGTAATTCTACTTTCTCTTACTGACAATTGTTTGTGTACTCCAGAGACATAAATTAATGTGAATATCATTTCTAAATAAAATGTAATTAGGAAGGTAAATCTGCTGGAAAGAAATGAAGTCTATTCCCAAATGAAATATAAGTGGCTTTTTGGATTATCTGTACTGCTGTTCCTCTTTATCAACAGTGTTTATTTTCCATGCATTTCTTCAAAATAGGAGCAGTGAGAGTCAGTGGACTATTTTGGTCACAGTATTTTGAGTTATAAATGAGCCTTAAGTTCATTTTTTTGTAATTTTATGACCTGGTTTTTCTTTTGATGTTTATAGCAAGGATTTTTTTTTAATGAACTCATTCAATAAATTTAGGAAGAAACTATAAAAATACCCATCATTAATCTCAATAGCATTGGCACAATGAAAAACAAAATCTGGGCCTGCATTCTGTCTATGGACATTAAAGTCAACCTATGACATTTATTACTTTTATAAGAAATGGTTATCAATCTGTTACCCAGAGAATGTAATATCTTTGAAGGAAAAAATAGTTTTCATTTGAAAAAAGTTTTCCCATAATTGCATTAGATAAGACTGGAAGGGTCTATCAAGGCCAGACCATGGCAAGGGTCCCTGAGTTCCAGCCTAAGGAATTCTGTCTTTATTCTACATACAATATAAAACTATTGATGCCTCGACATCAGAGAAGTGGCATGAATAGTAACGTGACTTAAGAAGATTAATTTGACAGTTTTGTAAGTAGAATAGATTGCAGAAGGAAAGCCTAAAATGGGAAGAACGGAATTGCAACACTCTAAATAAAAGGTAATGAAGACCTCATGAGGAATGGTGGCCATGAGAATAGAAAAAAATGCATGAGAGGTAATTTATAGATAATGCTTACCAAGCTTTGTGAATGACTGTGGGAGATGAAGGACAGGAATGTGTAAATATTGATCCCTGGATTTTGAACCTCAGTGACAGGGACAATGCTTGATAATCATTAGGAGAAAAAAATAGCCAAAACATTGAAGTCAGGAAGAGGACCTAGTTTCAGGGAGAGAACAGTGTATAGTGTATAGTGTTTATGACTTCCATTTTTGAAATATTGAGTTTGATTTGCTGGTGGGACATCCAGATGGAAATGTCTATTTGGTAATTACAAATACAAGAGTGGAACTAATAAAGAAGGATGAGCCTCAGAATATAGCTAAGCATCATCAGCATAGAGGTGAAATTTTTAAGTCCTGAAACTGGATGGGATGGTAGAGGGAAAAGTGCAGAGACAGAAAAGAAAAGGACAGAATGATGAGAAATAAGTATATTTAAGCAGTAGGAAATAGAAAAAGAATAAGTTAAAAAGACAGATGAATGATCTCAGGAATTTCTTGTCTAGTAAAAACGTATTATTTATTATGAGGAAAGAGAAGAAGTACTGGATCCAGAATCCTAAGGATAGGGCTTAATGTCCTCTCTTTGTCACTTAAATTGTGGATAAACTTGGGCAAGCCTATTATTAACCTCATTGTTTCCTCATGTGTAAAGTATAGCACACAGTTCCCATAAGATTCTTATTAGGATGGTGCTATGTAAAAAACTAATGAGTTTAAATTCTCTTAACAAAGATGAACTATGATGATGGTTATCCATTGTTGTTGTTGCTACTGCAAGGGCTTTTTTTTACACATTATTGTTATATTTTTGTCTTTCTGTGCCCAGCACCTAGCAAAGTAACTGGAACATAGGTGATAATTAATCATGTTCATTAATTGATAGAAAGGAGTTAGAGAATAAAGACAAGGAGGAAAGAGAAGACAAAGAAAAAGAGAAATCATTTTAGTGATTTGCCAGTAGTAACAATGGAAAGGTTCTGTTAGAAATGGGACTAGAAACTAAACCTAGTGTTTTTTCCACCTAAAAGAGGATATAAGAATGAAGGAGGTGAACAAAGTTATATATGTCTATATAGGAGGGTATATGGGCATATGAATACATATGTTAGTGTGTGTATATATGTGTACAGGTATACAAAGATAGAGGGCACAGGAACAATTTAATAGGAAGGGATGATACTTAAAAGATGAAATTAAGGGGTGAGAGGGGAATATAATGAGAGGATGATGATAACAATGGCTTAAAATGTTATTTATGTAGCAATGTGCTTTACATTCATTAAAATTGCATTCATTTAAATTTTGCAAAGAGTTTTATATGCATGATCTAATTTGAACGTGACCTTATAATGTAGGTACTATTGTCCTCATGTTAAGAGTTGACTATGATAAAATATAATTTTCAGGTATAAAATATTATGGGAAAAGGGGGGCTTTTTCATTAGAATGCTGTTTTAGAGTCGTTTAAGATATTCTAACAGGTTAAGAGAAATTTTCTAGAAATCTATTAATCCCTGCAGAATGCCACTTTAAAAATCAAAACCTGTGCATTTAAAAAGTTTATTCCAATCTATTATATAATTAATGTTATGTATGCCCTATTCCAAACATCAATGGTTTTTATATTTGCTTTTCCAATTTCAATTATAAAGCGTTTTATGTTTCTGCATTTATATATATATATATATATATATATATATATATATATATATATATATATATATATATATATATATGGCAATTGGGGTTAAGTAACTTGACCCAGGCCACACACTTAGGTTTTTGTTTGTGTGTGTTAAGTGTCTGAGGCCAATACTTACTGTGCCACCTAGCCACCCCATGCATTTATATTTCTTCAGAAAGTTTCACCAATTTAAGTAATTTATCTAACTTTCTCAGAATTTTAAATTCATTTGAAATTGCCTAGGTGAGAGAGGGGCAGAGTCAAGATGGTGGAGTAGAAACAGGACTTTTGCAAGGCTCTGGCTCCCACCACCTCCAATTCATGTAAAAGGAGTCTCTGAACAAACTTTGGAGCTACAGAACCCACAAAATGACAAAGAGAAGCTAACCTCCTCCTAAGCACAGCCTGGCAAGCTGGCAGGGAGCAGCCAGCACAGCACTTTGGAAGCCCAGCCTAGCCCTGAACCAGCCAGAGGTCTTAGCCCCAGGGTGACCCGACCAGCTGCTAGATGGAGGGACTTTAGATCACCAGCATCTGTATCAGTTTCAAGAATTATCAACCCATAGATGGAAAGGACGAAGGGAAAGTATGAACTTTGGGATCCAGTAGTTCAGAGTCCTCCTGTGGCCAAATGCTCTAAAGTCAAGTAATTGAGTGGCAACATGAGCAAACGAGGGAAGCAAAGCAAACAGAGCAACCCAAATTTACACTACTATTTTGGGGACAAGAAGGATCAAAGCATGGAACAGGAGGAAAATAGTGAAGTCAGAATTCCTGCACCAAAAGCTTCCAAGAAAAAATACTAGCTGGTTACAGGCCATAGAGGACCTTAATAAGGATTTTGAAAAACAAATAAAAGAAGAGGAGGAAAAATTGGGAAGAGAAATGAGAATGATGCAAGAAAATTATGAAATGAGATTCAACAACCTGACTGAAGAAAATAACACCTTAAAAAATAGACAAACTCAAATGGCAAAAGAGGCTCAAAAAGCCAATGAAGAGAAGAATGCATTAAAAACAGGAAAAATAACTCATAGGGAACTTATCAAAGTTGAACTGTTTATATTCCTACATGGAAAAATAATTGTATCTTATCAAACTTTTCTCAAGGATGGGAATATACATATATATATATATATGAAATCAAATATTTAGTTTATATATGTATACACATATACATATATGCACGATTATTAATATTATTTTAAATGTAACTGGGAAATAAGATATACAGTCACACAGGCATAGATATCCACCATGCCCTACTGGAACATCAGAGGGGGTGTGGGAGAATATATGATAGAGTGTAGATTGGAGGAGGGGATATTCAATGGGATTGCTACTTTGAGGTGGTGGGTAGGGGAAAAATGGGGAGAAAATCTGTAATTCAAAATCTTCCAGAAATGAATGATGTAAACCAGAATTTAAGAAAGCATTAGATTTAAAAAATGCCCAGTTGATGCTGAAACTACTGATGTATTCAGTTAACACAGTTCCCTCTTTTATAAATCAGAAACACATTTGGTATTTATTAATACCTACGTCTAATACAAAAATTATGGCAAAATCTATTGGCTGATTTGATACCAGTCCTATGGAGTAATATCATAAGTTCACATCAGTGAGTAATCAAAGCCAACTCAATAGCAGCTCAGTCAGTATCTTAGTAAGAATAGGAACAATTTAAGATCTTCAGGTCAATAATCTATACTGTCTTCAAATGATTTGGAAAAAATTTTTTTTCAACCATTTGAGGTAAATTAACTGTTCCAACCTAGAAGAGTGCTGATCTAAGAAATGTATGCTCTGGTTTACAAAATATTCAGCTTATTTCCTGTAAAGGTTTCATTTGAAAAAGGAACAATAATGTAGCATCTAGGTATCACCACCTATAAACCACTGGGCCTGAACTTCTCAGGGAAACTTAATAAACACTAGTTAATTAACTGATTGCCATTCCACAATCAATCATTTTTCCTCCAGTTTTTTTTTTTTCTTTTTGGAGGGGGAAAGGCAGGGCAGTTGGGGTTGTGACTTGACCAACATCACATGGCTAGTAAGTGTTAAGTGTTTGAGGCGGGATTTGGACTCAGGTCCTCCTGACTGCAGGACCAGTGCTCTATTCACTGCTCCACCTAGCTGCTCTCAAGACTCCCCTAGTTCTTTAAGATGGTTTTATAAATACATGTGAATACTTGGGATCTTTCCTTCTGTTTTCTTAATCAAAGATTAGATGCCTCTAAGCAAATCATTGGACATTTCTGGATTAAAGCCAATATATACTTGAATTATCTGGGCACCCAAAGTGCCAATATTCTTTGCTTGTTGATTAAAGTGAGAAAGTATATGCTTCAGATAGCAGATGTATGGGAGACATAGCTGACTTTCCATTGTGAATGACTGAATATGCGACAAGCATTCCCACTCAGAGTGATGGTTATTGCTCTTCTATCTGAGGCTGGGTTGAAGAGAGACCTAAAGAGAGAAACAAATTTTTTCTCAAAAATGTGTTTTTCTAATCAGATCAACTTTATTTGGATGGTTTTTGCCATTAAAAAAAAAACTAGAAAGAGAAGGTTTGAAAAGAGAAAGAACTGTAAATAGGGATTTGGAAGTTGTCTCTGTAGGGGTCAATATTGAACATTTGAATATCTTTTTTTTTTTTTTAAGCAATTGGGGTTAAGTAACTTGCTCAAGGTTACACGGCTAGTCATTGTTTGTGTGTGGGTGCTCATTTTCTGAGGCCGGATTCGATCTCGGGTCATCCCAACTCTGAGGCCGGCGCTCTTACTCACTGCGCCACCTAGCCGCCCCCAC
This sequence comes from Gymnobelideus leadbeateri, assembly GCA_011680675.1. Lineage (NCBI taxonomy): Eukaryota > Metazoa > Chordata > Mammalia > Diprotodontia > Petauridae > Gymnobelideus > Gymnobelideus leadbeateri. Next base: position 145,700 of record WOXC01006637.1, on the reverse strand, counting down.
TTGAATATCTTTATAAATTATAGTACAAGAATTGGAGTTTCATGAGAATTCCAAATATTCTTTTATTTTTTTTTAATTTTCATTTCCAAATTCTCTTCCTCCCTCCAATCTCTCCTCTCCCCAACAAGAATGAAACAATATAATACCCATTTTATTTATAAAGTAATTCACATCATATTTCCATATTAGTCAGTCATGTTCTAGGAAAAAGGAAGAAAAAAATTAAAAGAAAAATAAATCTTTTTTCAGTATTTATTCAGAGTCCAGTTTTCTCTTTCTGAAAGTAGATAGCATTTTTTCATCATAAGTCTTTTGGAATCATCCTAGGGCACTGAATTGATCAGAGTAGTTAAGTCTTGCACAATAGATTATAGTAACAATACTTTGTACATTACTCTCCTACTTCTGTGTAATTCATTTTGCATGTCCATATAAGACTTCTCAAGTGAAATATAACTAACACAATCATTTTAATTAAATAATGTATGTAAAATCTTTACAAACATTAAAGTATTATATAAATTTGATCTGTCATCATTTGAATTATAATCATAATTATCTTCAATCCCTTCCCTGTTTTTGCTGTTTTGTTACTTTTAAGCTTTTTGGATTTGTTTTATCTGACAGTAACCTGATTTCAACATTTTAACATTTTGAGCAATACATATAACTTGGAAAGAAGACATATTAATAATATAGCAAGCCAAGATTGAAATTGCATTACTGCTGACACTTGGAAAGAATGATTCAGAGGCTTTTCAACGCTACAATTTGATTAATTTATTTAAACTTATTATATTTAATTATCATATTTCTCCTTATCTAATAACATTTTACATTGTTATCTTTTAAATCAATACTTTAATTCTTATTATTTCTTAAAACCTACTCTTCATAGTCAGAAATAGCTAAAATTAACTAATTTATATTGTGATTTTAAAAAATTCTCAAATGGTGACTTTGAACTGATTAAATTTCTTTCTTTTTCTTTCCTTCTTTCCTTCTTTCCTTCTTTCTTTCTTTCTTTCTTTCTTTCTTTCTTTCTTTCTTTCTTTCTTTCTTTCTTTCTTTCTTTCTTTCCTTCTTTCTTTTTCTTTCTTTCTTTGTCATGGTGAAGAGGGAAGGGTGATAAGGAGGGGGGGAGGGTAAGTGGTTCTGCCAGGGATACCTCTCCTGGCATCCAGTCTGGAAGGAATTCACCAGGCTCAAGCAAACTTTGAAGCCGAAATTGTAAAGTTTATTGTTACGCTGTAGATAACAGCGGGCTAGATTCTTATGGAACCTGCAAACTCACAGAGGCTGCAGACATAGTTTTAAGGGGTCAGTTATGCTAACTAGGTGAGTAAGGGTGGGATCAGGGAGGAGTTAAGGAGTGGTCAGTGCTCAAAGGACCATACACTTTTAATATCAACCGCGCAGGTGTATTGCCCATGATTCACTGGGGAATAGCTCAAGAGGGGGTCTAGCTGGAGGTGTGGTTCTAGGCCTGATACATCACTAAGAGTGCCCAGTCTGCCACCCACCAAGGTCATCAGAGACAGTGTGGGTATATAATTGACTAAGGAGTTACCCTATAGATAAGGTATTGAAGAATTCATGGTGGGGCTGGCCACTCTAACTAAGGGAGATAACATTTACATAACTTATTGTTTCAGGCAGAGATAAACAGGTCATGAGATGTTGCTGGGCAGAGCACTGGAAGGGGGAAGGGGCAAAGTCAATGCTCTGAGGCTGGGGGGGGGGGTGGAAATGTGATCTTACAGACTGCTTTTACAAATTGATTTTACAGACATAGATCCCAAAGCACCCCATTTACAAACTGATGTTACAGATTGATACTATAGACATATATATATCACAAGGACCCCATCAATGGGACACAATTCTATGAATTCAATTTCTGTATACTGAATATGTATCTGATAAATGATACACTTTCCTAACATTTTAAAGTTTTTTCTCTTTTCTGTTTTTTATTTTAATGTGTAATATCATTTCAACTAAAATGGCAATTTTATGTTAAAATCTAGAACTAAAGAAAGAGATAATTTTAAAAGAATCATACATCTAATATGTACTAAATACATATATATGTCATCTATATGCAGATAGCATGTAATATATATAATGCACATACTGTATACATTATATACTGTGTATAATATGTATAGTTGATGCACATAGTAATTTTATTCATATTCCTTTGTAAATATATAGCATAATAATCTAATAAATAAGATGAATCCTAAGCAAAGTGATAAAATAAACAAAATACTACATATATATATATATATACTCTATGCTAAGCACTCTTGATGCAAAGACATGCAAGAGACATTACCTGGGAGGAGCCAAGATGGTGGAGAGGAAGCAGTAACCTCCCTGAGCTCCTCAGTCACTAAGTCTCAAAGGGTGAATCTGAGCGGATTCCGGAGTGAAGGAGCCCACTGGAAGATGAAGTGTGGCAGAGTCCAGCCCAGGAGGTTGCCCAGTGTGTCTGGACTGGTCGAGCACAGAGCATGTGGGGTCTGCACAGCCCAGACCTAAGAGCAGACAAGCAGACTACACCAGAGAGAGCAAAAGCTCCAGGCTGCAGACTTACAGAGGACGAATCATAGTCATCTCTCAGATGAGTAGGATCACTACAGCCAGGTACGATACTTGGGCCCTCAGTGGAAAGAGTGGTTTCTCTGGCTGCCTTTGGCCCCCAGCCTGGAAGTATAGAAACTGCCTGACTGTATAACACAGGGGCTGGAATGGCAAAGTAAATTCTAGCTGCTCTGATCCTCCCATCCCTCCTTCATGAAGGAGAAAACCCAAAGATATGTCTCCCACCCAGAATGAAATCCCAAGTTAATGGAAATAGCCCCAGGCTTGAGAGTCTCCAAGAAGGGGTGTAACTGAGACAGCCAGGAGTATGAAGAGAAGAGAGGGTGTGGTCCCAACAAGCCCCACCTCACCTCACCAACAAAAGCCTACTTATAGCCCAGGGTTATAGAGGCAGAAATCTGAAGTGGTTAGACACACCCTCACCTACACATCTACATCCCTCACTGACTTCCCTGACTTAGCTATAAACTAGCCACCCAGAGGGATTCAAAGTCAAGGATCAGGCCCTAAACAAATAGCCTGAGAAACTAAGAAACAGGAAGTAAAAATGGGGAAAAAAGAAGCTGAGAAGGAGAAGGGGAAGGCAAGAAAGTCTATTCAAGTATACTATGCAGGGCAAGAACAACAAAATACACAGGACAATATAGACTGTCTACCCACACCTGAGACCACAGAAGGAAACATGATCTGGTCTCAAGCCCGAATAGCATTCCTGGAGGAGCTTAAGAAAAATTTTAAAGACCAAATCAGGGAGGCAGTGACCAACTTGGAAAAATGTCTCAGTGAAGTAATTGGAGAAAATACCTCCCTAAAAAAGGAACTTCAAAAAATAACTGAAGACCGTAATTCGATAAAAATTAGAAACAATCAAATTGAAGCTCAGAACTCTATGATGCAGCAAGAGTCAATCAAACAAAACAAGAAAATCGAAAAATTGCAAGAAAATGTAAAATATCTCACTGGAAAAATAACTGACTTAGAGAACAGATCCAGGAGAGACAACCTAAGAATCATTGGTCTACCAGAAAGACATGATGAAAAAAGCAGCCTAGACAACATCCTCCAGGAGATTGTCAAAGAAAACTGTCCTGAGGTCCTGGAATCAGAAGATAAAATAGCTATCCACAGAATTCACCGGACTCCTCCTGAGAGAGAACCCAAACTGAATACTCCAAGAAATATAATAGCCAAATTCCAGAATTACAAGATTAAAGAAAAAATTCTACAAGCAGCCAAAAAGAAATAATTCAAATATCGAGGAACTACAGTTAGGATCACACAGGACCTAGCAGCTTCTACATTAAAAGAGCAGAGGGACTGGAATTTGATATTTCGTAGGGCAAGAGAGCTAGGACTACAACCAAGGATTATCTACCCGGCAAAACTGAGCATAATCTTCCAGTCAAGGAGAAGGTCGTTCAATGAAATAAGGTACTTCCAGATGTTTCTGATGAAAAAGCCAGAGCTCAATGGAAAATTTGATCTCCAATTGCAAGACTCAAGAAAGACATAAAAAGGTAAACAAGAGAAACACAGACTCACACATGCATAAGTGCACACACCCACACCCACAAACATACGTTCATTACTTGGAATGCAACAAGAGCAAAACGTTCACATCCCTATATGTGGAGCTGATAACTTTCAATATTCCAAATCTTTATGATTATCATGACCGTCAAAAGGGTTATACTTAGATAGAGGGTGTGGGTATGAATGCACTAACCTGATGTCTAAAAAAAAACTATTAAGGGGACCAAAGAGACTGTAATGGGAAAAAGGAAAGGATTAGATAGGAAAAGGTAAAATATGCCATCTGAAGAGGCATTAAAATACACTATAGAAGAGGGGAAAGAAAGAGGGAGAGGAACATCATTTAAACACTATTCTCACTGGTTCTGGTTCAAAGAGGGATCAACTTAAATCAGGAAAGTTTAAGATTTTAATGTGAATAGACACATAAATTCATTAAATACAGGAAAAGGGGAGAGGGAGAGGAGCACTGTTAGAATTTTACTCTCATTGGTTTGGAATCAAATGGGGGGGAATTTATTCTGATAAGTATAAAAAACTTATTGTGTCCTATAGAAAGTGGAAGGGTAAGGGGGGGGTGAAAAAGAAGAGACTAAATGGAGGGATTAGAAGGGAGGGAAACAGTAGTAAGGGTAGAGGGAAGGTTAAGAAGGGGCATCACTGGGTAGGCACACTGAGGGAGGGGGCGCTCAAAAGGGAAAACTTCAAGGAGGGGAAGGGAGAAGGAAGAAACAAAAACATAAACAGGGCAGGGAATAGGATGGAGGGGAAGAGACAGATAGTCATCATTACTGTGAATGTGAAAGGGATAAACTCTCCCATAAAACAGAGGCAGATAGCAGAATGGATTAAAAACCATAATCCTACAATATGCTGTTTACAAGAAACACATTTGAAACAAAGGGATACCCACAGGATAAAGGTAAAAGATTGGAGTAAAATTTATTATGCCTCAGGTAAAGTAAAAAAAGCAGGGGTAGCAATGCTTATCTCAGATAAAGCAAAAGCAAAAATAGAACTAATTAAAAGAGATAAGGAAGGAAACTATATCCTACTAAAAGGCACCATCGAAAATGAAGCAGTATCACTACTTAATATATATACACCAAGTGGTATAGCATCCAAATTCCTAGAGGAGAAGTTAAAGGAATTAGAGGAAGAAATAGATAGCAAAACTATACTACTGGGGGACCTTAACCTCCCCCTCTCTGAAATTGATAAATCTAACCTCAAAATAAACAAGAACTAAGTAAAGGAGGTGAATAGAATCTTAGGGAGACTAGATATGATGGATCTCTGGTGAAAACTGAATGGGGATAAAAATGAATTTACTTTCTTCTCAGCAGGGCACATACTCAAAAACAGACCATGTACTAGGGCATAAAAACCTCACAATCCAGTGCAGAAAGGCAGAAATATTAAACACATCATTCTCAGATTATGATGCAATAAAAATTATATGCAATAAAGGGCCAAGGAAAGATAGACTAAAAATTATTTGGAAATTAAACAATTTAATCCTAAAAAATTGATGGGTCAAGCAAGAAATTATAGAAACAACCAATAATTTCATTCAACAGAATGATAATAATGAGACAACATACCAGAATTTGTGGGATGCACTAAAGGCAGTTCTGAGGGGAAAATTTTATATCCCTGAGTGCATACTTAATTAAAGCAGAGAGAAGGGAGGTCAATGAATTGGACATGCAATTGAAAAAGCTGGAACAAGAACGAATTGAAAATCCCCAATTTATGGGGTGGAGCCAAGGTGGTTGAGTAGAAAGAGCTCATCCAAGCCACTCTGCCCCCAGATTTCCCCCAAACTATGTAAAAGGGGACAACTTCTGGTGCCCCAGCACCCACAGAACGACACAGAGAAACTAACCTCCCGGTGAGGACAGCCCAGCAGCCCTGCAGGAAGGACCAGCACAGCACTCTGGGAGCTGGCAGAGCACAGCACACAGAGCACAGGAACCGGAGAATAGCGGAGCCCAGGTCCGGGTGAGCCGAGGTTTTAGCCCCAGGGCGACAGGGCCAGCAGCCTGCAGGAGAGACCCCAGAACACCAGCAGCTGTGACGACTCCAGAATTATCAATATAGACATGGCTAAGACAAAGTAAGAGGTTAGTGTCCTAGGGACTTTGGGACCTGTATTTGGGGGAATGCGTTGGCTCCCTCCCCTGGGGGCTAGAAGCCACTGAGGAGACACGCCATTTTGTAGTTTTCAGAGGCAGCTCCAGCTCTTGGCCTGTGAACTGTAGAGAGATCCAGCGATCCGTCTTGGGGTGGGGTGGGGGGGTAATTGCTCTTGCTTTAACCTCCCTGGATCTGGATTGTGATCTAGGGTGGAAGTCATGCGTGGGTTTACAGCTTGCCAGAAACAGAAGTTGCCCGCCACACGTTCGGGATGAAAATTCCTTTATCTGGCCTTAAAGCCATAGTGTGGCAACAAGCCAAAAAGTCAGGTAATCAAGTGGCAACATGCCAAGGCAAAGGAAAAAGAAAAATGCAACCCTAGACTCCTATTTTGGGAGTGCAGGAAAAGGACTGTGAGGTCAGAAGTACTGCTCCTAAAGCCCCAGGGGAAAACATGAGCGGGCTGCAGGCCATAGAGGACCTTAAGAAGGACTTTAAAAATCAAATAAGAGAAGTGGAGGAAAAATTGGAAAGAGAAATGAGAAGGATGCAGGAAAAGTATGAAATGAGGGTCAACAGCCTGACTGAGGAAAACTACACCTTAAAAAATAGACTAACTCAAATGGCAAAGGAGGCCCAAAAGGGCAATGAGGAGAAGAATGCCTTAAAAAGTCGAATTTGCCAGATGGAAAAAGAATCTCAAAAGTTCACTGAGGAGATTCATTCCTTCAGAGTTAGACTGGAGCAAATGGAAGCTAATGACTTTATGAGAAATCAAGATGCTGTTAAGCAGATCCAAACAAATGAAAGATTAGAAGGCAATGTGAAATATCTCATGGGAAAAACCACTGACCTGGAAAATAGATCCAGGAGAGACAATTTAAAAATTATTGGACTACCTGAAAGCCATGATCAAGGAAAGAACCTAGAAATCACCCTTCAAGAAATTCTCAAGGAAAACTGCCCTGATGTTTTAGATCCAGAGGGCAAAATAGAGGTTGAAAGAATCCACAGATCACCTCCTGAAAAAGATCCCAAAAAGAAAACTCCCAGGAATATTATAGCCAGGTTCCAGAATCCCCAGATCAAGGAGAAAATACTACAAGCAGCCAGGAAGAAACAATTTCAATATTGTGGAAACACAATCAGAATAGCCCAGGACCTGGCAGCTTCTACACTGAGGGATCGAAGGGCATGGAATATGATATTCCAGAGGGCAAAAGAGCTGGGAATGAACCCAAGGGTCACCTACCCAGCAAAACTGAGTTTTTTGTTTCAGGGGAAAATATGGTCATTCAGTGGAATAGAGGACTTTCAAGCATTCTTGAGGAAAAAACCAGAGTTGAATAGAAAATTTGACATCCAGACACAAGAAGGAAGAGATGCCTGAGAAGGTAATCAGGGAAAAGAAATCAAAAGGAACTTATCAAAGTTGAACTATTTACATTCCTATATGGAAAAGCAATAACTGTGACTGATGATATCTTTCTCACTATGAAAATAATGGAAGAAGGGGGTGTGGTCATATGAATACATATGTGAATGTGTGTGTATATGGTTACAGTTATATATGGATAGAGGGCATAGGTTGAATTTGTTGGGAAGGGAGAATACTCAAGGGATGAAATTATGAGGTGAGAGAGGAAAGTGGCAAGAGGAGATGGGGAGAGACAGGGTAGGGTAAATTATCTCATGTAGAAGAAGCAAGGGGAAGTGGTTGCAAGGGAGGGGGAGAATACGAAGGGAAAAAAATAGGCAAATCCACATTCTCATTGAATTTGGTTCAGGGAGAGAATGACATACATACTAAATGGGATATCTCAACCTGCAGCAGAATAGGGGGAAGGGGGATGAGAGGAGGGATGATTGATGGGGGGGCATCCTTGGGGGGAGGGGAGGTTGGAAGTATCCACTATAGAAGAGGGACAGGATCATGTAGGGAATGGACCAGGTGGGGGGTGGGATGAGTGGGAGGGAATTATAAGCAGCCTTGTACAATATATCTACTATGATAATGTTTTGCATAGCTAGACATGTACAACATATACTGAATTACTTATCTCCCCAGAAGGAATGGGTGACAAGGGAGGAAGGAAATGGATCTGAAATTCGAGGTCTTAAGATTAAATGTTTCAAATATATATAAATACTATTATTAATACTCTTTTGCTTTTAATTGGGAGATAAGATGTGCAGGCATTGGGACACAAAGATTCACCTTCCTCTAATGGAAAAGTCGAAGGGGGTATGGGAGAAGGTATGGGAGAGAGCAGATTGGAGGAAGTGATATCTTGTGGGACTGCTATTCTGGGAGGTTGGGTAGGGGAACAACGGGGGAAAATGATTGTAACTCAAAATCTGGCAGAAATGAATGATGTAAAACAGAAGTTAATAAGGCATTTGTTTAAAAAAATTAAAATAAAAAAGCATTCCCCCCAAAAAAAGAAAATCCCCAATTTCGTACTAAATTAGAAATATTGAAAACCAAAGGTGAGATTAATAAAGTTGATATTAAGAAAACCATTGAATTAATACATAAAACTAAGAGCTGGTTTTATGAAAAAATCAACAAAATTGATAGACCCTTAGTCAATAAGATAAAAAAAAGAAAGAAGAAAACCAAATTATGAGTATCAAAAATAAAAAGGGTGAATCTACCTCCAATGAAAAGGAAATAAAAAAAAATAATGGGTAATATTTTTCCCAATTGTATGCACATAAATTTGACAATCTTAGTGCAATGGAGGAATATTTACAAAAATACAAGTTGCTCAGATCAAATGAAGAGGAAGTGAATTACCTAAATAACCCCATCTCAGAAAAAGAAATCAAACAAGCCATCAATGAACGCCCTAGGAAAAATCTCCAGTGCCAGATGTGTTTACTAATGAATTCTATCAAACATTTAAAGGACAATTAATTCCAAAACGCTACAAACTATTTGGGAAAATTCGTGAAGAAGGAGTCTTACCACACTTTTTCTATGACAGAAATATGGTACTAATTCCTAAATCCGGAAGAGATAGAACAGAGAAAGAAAATTATAGACCAATTTCCCTCATGAATTTAGATGCAAAAATTCTAAATAAAATATTAGCCAAAAGATTCCAACAACTTATCACAAAAATAATACACTCTTATCAGTTAGGATTCATTCCAGGAATGCAAGGATGGTTTAATATTAGGAAAACCATCATAAAATTGAGCATGTCAACAATAAAACTAGCAGAAACCACATGATCATCTCAAAAGATGCAGAAAAGGCTTTTGACAAAGTACAACACCCGTTCCTATTAAAATCACTAGAAAGTATAGGAATAAATGGAGCTTTCCTTAAAATAGTTAATAGCATCTATTAAAAACCATCAGCAAGTATTATACGCAATGGGGATAAACTGGAAGCCTTTCCAATAAAAGGAAATCGGGAGTGAAACAAGGGTGTCCACTATCACCCCTCTTATTCAATCTGGTACTAGAAACACTAGCAGTAGCAATTAGAGAAGAAAAAGAAATCAAAGGAATCAAATTAGGCAAAGAAGTGATCAAGCTATCACTCTTTGCAGATGATATGATGACATACTTAGAGAATCCTAGAGAATCAAGTAAAAAACTACAAGAGACAATAAATAAATTTGGCAAAGTTGCAGGATATAAAATAAACCCACATGAATCCTCAGCATTCCTGTACATCTCTAATGAAACTCAACAGCAAGAGATAGAAAGAGAAATCCCATTTAAAGTCACTGTAGACATTATAAAATATTTGGGAATCTACTTGCCAAAACAAACCCAAAATCCATATGATCACAACTACAAAACACTTCTCACACAAATAAAATCAGATCTAAATAGTTGGAAAAATATCAATTGCTCATGGCTGGGTTGAGCTAATATAATAAAAATGACAATTTTACCCAAACTAAACTATATATTTAGTGCCATACCAATCAATTTACCAAAAAACTACTTTCTAGAGTTAGACAAAATAATAGCAAAATTTATTTGGAAAAACAAATGATCTAGAATATCAAGGGAATTAATGAAAAGAAACGCTAGGGAAGGTGGACTAGCTATGCCAGATCTTAATCTGTATTACACAGCAGCAGTCATCAAAACTGCTTGGTACTGGCAGAGGTGTAGAGTAGTGGATCAATGGAATAGATTAGGTGCAGGAGACCCAGCAGTTAATGAACATAGTAAACTATTGTTTGATAAACCCAAAGACCCCAATTTTGGGGATAAGAATGCACTATTTGACAAAAACTGCTGGGAAAACTGGAATACAGTATGGCAGAAACTGGGCATAGAGCATTATCTAACACCATATACCAAAATCAAGTCTAAATGGGTGCATGATCCAGGTGTAAAGGATGATACTGTAAGCAATTTGGGAAAGCAAGGAATAGTTTACCTGACATATCTGTGGAGAGGGGAAGACTTTAGGACCAAACAAGAATTAGAGAGCATTATAAAATGCAAAATGGATAATTTTGATTACATTAAATTGAAAAACTTCTGTACAAACAAAGCCAATGTAACCAAGATCAAGAGGGTGGTGGGAAATTGGGAAAGAATTTTTACAACTTGTGTCTCTGATAAAGGACTCATTCCTAAAATTTATAGAGAATTGAGCCAAATCTATATGAATGCAAGTCATTCCCCAATTGATAAATGGTCAAAGGATATGAACAGGCAGTTTTCAGAGAAAGAAATTAAAGATATCTATAAACATATGAAGAAATGCTCTAAATCACTGTTGATTAGAGGAATGCAAGTAAAAACAACTCTGAGATACCACCTATCTCCAGTCAGATTACCAAGATGAAAAAACAAGAAAGTGACAAATGCTGGAGAGGATGTGGACAAATTGGAACACTAATACATTGCTGGTGGAGTTGTGAACTTATCAAACCATTCTGGAGAGCAATTTGGAATTATGCCCAAAGGATTATAAATAATTTCATACCCTTTGACCCAACAATACCACTTCTAGTGTTGTATCCCAAAGAGATCACAGAAGTGGGAAAAAGACCCATATGTACAAAAATATTTAGAGCAGCCCTTTTTGTAGTTGCAAAGAATTGGAAACTAAAGGAGTGCCCATCAATTTGGGAATGGCTAAACAAGTTGTGGTATATGAATGTAATGGAATAATATTGTGCTATAAGAAAAGAGGAGGTGACGGATTTCATCATTACCTGGAGAGACTTATACAAACTGATGCTGAGCTAGAAGGGTAGAATCAGAAGAAATTTGTATACAGACATACCATATCTGTGATGACCAACTATGGAAGACAGGACTCTTTTCAGCAGTGCAGTGATATAAATTAATCCCAAAAGACTCAAGAAAGTGAGAAATGCGCCATCCAGAGATATAACTAGAAAGAACTGAGCCTGAATCCTGATGGAAGCAAACGAAATGATCTTTTTCTTTTCATTGTTTGTTTTATTTCTTCCTTTCCATCTTCCATCCCACCCAGTACAATACGTCTTTGTAATTGGAATAATGTCTAATATGAATGTATTTGCAGATCCTGTACTGGACTATATGCTGTCATGGGGGGAGGGGGGAGCAAAGTAAAGGAAATTTGAAAATCAAGGAACTATGCAATTGAATCTTGTTAACTGAAACTAAACTAATAAATTAATTTTTAAAAAAAGAGAGAAGTTACCTGATTTAAAGGATCTCAATGTCTAATGGGAGAGACAACATGCAAACAACTAATTATGAACAAGCTTTATACTTAATGAAATAGAAATAATTGGCAGAGGGAAAGCACTAGAACTAAGGAGTTTAAGGAAAGATTTTCTGTAGAAGGTAGGATTTAACTGGAATTTGAAGGAAGTCAAAGAAGTGTGGAGAAAGTGAAAAGAATGGAGATTATTCTGGTCATGGGAGTCAATAAGGAGAATGGTCAGAGTTTGGAGTTTCTTATAAAAAAGTATGCAAGAACCTGGGGAGAGCATGAAAGTCTTCATATGGAAGATGTTGATCAGCTGAGTCTTAAAGGAAATCAACAATTCTAAGAGAGAGGTGAGGAAAGAGTTCATCCCAGACATAAGGCTCAGGCAAGTGCAAAGGAATAAATATTAGGAGATGGAGTGTCAGGCATTTAAAATAACACATAGACTACTATATCTGAATCCCAAAGTGCAAGGATAATTGGGTATAAGAACCCTGGGAAAAGAGGATGGGGTTAGATAGCAAAAATACTTGAATTCCAAACAGGGGCCTTATATCTGATCCTAGGTACAAAAGGAAGACCCTGGAGTTTATTGAATAGGGGATATAATGTAATCTGATCTGTAGTTTAGAAAAATTACTTTTGTACCCAGATGGATAATAGAATAGAGAAGGAAAAGGTTTGAGGTAGGGAAGCTGTAACCCCTATTTGATATTTCTGTGGAGTTCCATGATGTGGCAAGGGATATAAATCTCTTATCCATGAAGTCCTGAGCTTTGGCAAAATGAACCTCTATGAGGGAGAGTTGGGGACTTATATATTATGTTTGTGGAGGTAGAAACAATGAATTTGGACAATTTTTTGGATATGTGGAGTGAGAACATGAAGAAAGATATGGAACTTTTAATCCTGTGTGGTGGTAAGGATTATAGTAATAGTAATAAGTAATTCAGAAGTGATGTTAATTTTGGTGAGGAAAGATGACTTCTCTTTTAAATATGTTTAATTTGAACTGGCTACTTTGAACATCAGTTCAAAATGCCCAAGGGGTTGTTGTTGATGAGGCTATAGAACTTAGGTGAGATATTGGGACTAGATATAAAGACCTGAGAATCACAGACATGGAGATTGAATGGAATAAAAGTGAAAACTTCTCAGCTAACATTCCAGAAACCTGAACAGAATTGTAATAAAATACCAAAGACTTAGTAACCTGGGCTGTGAACCTGGGACCTTTGCCTTACTTCCCTGTTCATAATTTGAAGTTTTGCAAAGCTTAACTAATTGTAGGAGAGATAAGCACAGACCCTGCAAATTTAAGTACAAGCCCAAATGTTCCAGACTTGTTTCCACTGACCACTATCTGACCTGTACAAATATAAAATTGGAAATCCTGTTGCGGAGCTCCAGGCAGATCACCATGTCCTAAAATTCCCATAATTCATAAAATAGTTTTGCCTTCATATCTATATTGATATGTTTAGAATATTTATCTTCTGCTTTCATAGCTAAGTTGATACTGATGACATATTTTTTTTCTGTTTTCATGTCCACTAAGCATGTACCTTTTGCTTTTTGACATTACTAACATTTCATCTGCTAATGCCAGGAGATTTTTGTGGTTAAGATTGTGTGCTTTAGTTCCTAATTAACTGGAACAGGACACGACAAAGTGGGGGGGGGGTGGTCTTTTAGGTACTTAATCAAGCTTTGCATTTTGTATTTTGCCTCTCCTACCAGACTGCCTCTAGTAGAAAGACTGCCCTTCTTGTAAGAAGAAATAATTAAATAAATCCTTCCTGTCTCTGCTTGGAGATATCTCTGCTTATTTTATTTTGGGCAAGGGTTCTCTTTTCCCAACCAAGATGATAATTAAAAAATCTCTCGAACTCTCACGATACTAGGCAATTATCTTCCACTATTTCACAGCAGGCACTATTCTGAATTAGTAGAGGCAAAGTTCTTATCAAGGGTAGCCTCCTAGACCAATGAAATTCCATATCGAATCCCTGACATTGCCTCCCAAGATTCTTTTGGCTTTACCATCTGTCTTAACTCTATACCTTGAACTCCTCTAGCACTACTATTCTATCTGCTTATGTGACCTATAAACTAGTGACTCCTCCTTTGAAAATTTTAAGATTTTCAGGCTGCATGAAGCTGAATTTTTTAAAGTTTTTTTTTCCCTTTTAGAAAGTGACCTCCTTGAGAGTAAGCTATGTCTCTGTTTCCATTTGCAACCCTATTACTTAACAGTATCTGACACATGATAAGTGATTGATAACTACTTCATTCACTCATTCATTCATTCAATCTTTCATTCATTCATTCTGCCAGTAGCTGTTTATATCTGTTAAGGTAGGAAGGTTTAAGTTGAAAGTGAAACAAAAGTAGAAGAAACTCTCTTTTCTGACTCTTCTTTCCCATCTGGTAAGTGATCCAAGCAGCTTCTTTCAATACCACAATTTTCTTCTCCTATTAGACAGTCTAAAAATAAAGGAATTGCTTTGGTCCACACATTTGCCCCTTTCACCACTTAGAAATAATCTCTAAGCGAAGCATCTGTATTATAAGTCACACCAAATCTCATTCAAAAAATAACTGAAATCAAGATGCTGTTAAACAGATCCAAACAAATGAAAGAATAGAAGGCAATGTGAAATATCTCGTGGGAAAAACCACTGACCTGGAAAATAGATCCAGGAGAGATAATTAAAAATTATTGGACTACCCGAAAGCCATGATCAAAGAAAGAACCTAGAAATCACCCTTCAAGAAATTCTTAAGGAAAATTGCCCTGATGTTTTAGACCCAGAGGGCGAAAAAGAGGTTGAAAGAATCCACAGATCACCTCCTGAAAAAAGATCCCAAAAAGAAAATTCCTAGGAATATTATAGCCAGGTTCCAGAATCCCCAGATCAAGGAGAAAACACTACAAGCAGCCAGGAAGAAACAATTTCAATCTTGCGGAAACACAATCAGAATAGCACAGGACCTGGCAGCTTCTAAACTGAGGGATCGATGGGCATGGAATATGATATTCCAGAGGACAAAAGAGCTGGGATTGAAACCAAGAATCACCTACCCAGCAAAACTGAGTATTTTGTTTCAGGGGAAAATATGGTCATTCAGTGGAATAGACGACTTTCAAGCATTCTTGAGGAAAAAACCAGAGTTGAATAGAAAATTTGACAATCAGATACAAGAAGCAAGAGATGCTTGAGAAGGTAATCAGGGAAAAGAAATCAAAAGGAACTTATCAAAGTTGAACTATTTACTTTCCTCTATGGAAAAACAATAACTGTGACTGATGAAACCTTTCTCAGTATGAAAATAATTGAAGGATATATGGGCATATGAAAACATATGTGAATGTGTATAAAAAATGACTGAAAACACAGTGAAGATGGAGAAACATATCTACTGTATTTCTGACTTTTGAAAAGTTTATATTAAGAAAAAACAATGATTAAAACCTAAAGTTTCTGGGGTGGCTAGGTGGCGCAGTGAGTAGAGCGCTGGCCCTGGAGTCAGAAGGACCTGAGTTTGGATCCGGCCTCAGACACTTAACCCACACAAACAAAAACCTAGCCATGTGCCCTTGGGCAAGTTACTTAACCCCAATTGCCCTAAAGGGGTGGCTAGGTGGCACAGTGAGTAAGAGCGCCGGCCTTGGAGTTGGGATGACCCGAGATCAAATCCGGCCTCAGAAAATGAGCACCCACACATAAATAATGACTAGCCATGTAACCTTTAGCAAGTTACTTAACCCCAATTGCTTTAAAAAAAAAAAACAAACAAAACTAAAGTTTCTCTTAACTTCAAAACCCAGGATAGATCTAGCTATTCTGTACTGAGATGCAATCTTCTGAATTCTATATATTTCTAGCTATTACTTGGAATCTTCCATTGAATCCCACCCTGTACTCAATTAATAAATGGTTCTCAAATCAGCTATTACCTATTATATTTTTGGTTGACACAAATTTAGGAAATGGGAAAAAATTCTCATAAAATCTCCTGCCTTTAAGAAATGAGGGAAAATCTTGTAAAAGCCCCTGCCCACAACAGAAGGATTTGGAACAGTTAAACTTTTTCCAGCCCTTGAGAAGGTATAATAAAAACCAGCACTGTGATTTCCCACAAGAAATTCATTTAAAGATTTTGTTATATTCATACGGACCCTGGACTACATCAAGGGAGACATTGAGAGGAAAAACTTAGTGTTTAAAATTATTTTAATTGCTTAGTACAATAGAATAATCTAATAAGATGAAATTTAATCAGGACAAATGCTAAGTCTAACACTTAGCTTCTCTAAGTGAAATTCCTCCTTTTTCTGTCAAGAAACCAGAGCTCTTGCAAACTTCTTTAGTTTTAATTTCCTAATCCCATCTATGTAATAAGGTTTGGAGGGAGTCTGGTATCTGCTTTCTCCCCAGTCTTTCTTTGAAATTAAAAATATCTATGTATGTTAAATGAATTTGTTATTTGATAAAAGTGTATAATTCTTGATGAAGAAACTCATTCTTCCAATTCAAATGAATACCAGCTTGGTAAGTTAGGTTTAGGGAGTTGTTTGGGGAACTGAGAGGATAAGTGACTTGGTTAGTGTTGCAGAAACTGTATGGGAGAAGTGGAACTTTAACTCATCCCTCTAACAATCCTTATTGTTAGATAAGGTTATATAAGATAACCAATCCTAACCAGAAATTGGTTTTCTACCATTGTCACAGTACCTATCCTCTATTAATGAAACATACAAAATTTTACACACACACACACACACACACACACACACACACACACACACACACACACACGTTATGACTTTGGGGAAGTTTATATTTAGAAAAATAGTTAAACCCCAAAGATTCTCTTAATTTCAAACCCCAGGGCAACCCTAGCTGTTTTGAACTGAGATTCAGTCTCCTGAATTCTATGTATTTCCAGATGTTACTTGGATTCTTTCATTTCATATGTATTATGTGCATATGAATTTTTTATGAAATAAAAATGTAGTAATTGTTACTCATCAAAATGGTACAACTCACTAAATCAGTTCAATAATCACTCACTAAGTCAGTTAAACAATCATCAAAGTATCTGGGCAAAGATGAAAAACAGTTAGTAAGTCAATAAGTAATTATGAAGCTTATGAAGTGCCTACCATGTACCAAGTCCTGCTAAATGCTGGGGGATTCAAAGATAGACCTTGCTCTTGGGGGAGGGGAGGCATGAAAACAACTATGTACAAACAAGATATATATAGGATAAAATGGAGACAACTATTAGAAGGAAGGCACTAAAAGACAAAATACCATTCCCTAGCAACTCTGATTCAACTTCATGAACAACAGCCCTTACCCCCAAATCCCAGCCTGCACTAAAGCTTATCACCTGAAATCTTATCATCATAAAGAATGACTCAGGTTTAAATACTGTTTACTTTCACAACTCTTCCTCAGTTCTCTCTCCACTCTGATTAGTGGCTGGGAAAGTAGAACATTAAACTCCCAAAGTCTTCATTTATAGAGAACTCACAACTTTCCTGTGAACTCATTTCTACATCAGCAGTTTTGCTCCTGGTATTCACTTAGTAAAAGAAACTGCTCTTACCTTGAGTACCTCCTAGGTCCTCCCTTCCCACCTTTCTCAGAGAGATAATTAATACATTGAATGACAGTTCAAGATGGGAAAAGGGCTTAAAAGTCTAGGTCAATGGAATGAATTCAACAAGACTAAATTAAAAAAAGAATCAATATAAAACACAAGTTGGCACAAATTAAAAACTTCAGACATCTTTATTTTATATGGGTTATATCTATCAATATATACTATATTCAAAGTTTAAAAAGTCGTAGTATTGTTATGGAAATTGTTTTGTCTTTGTAGATTCCCTGAAAGTCTGTCAGGGAATCGAGGGGTTTCAGAACAAAATTAAGTTCCATTCTGCCTGTTTGAATGATTTTTTTTTTAATCTAGCAAATATATTCTTTTTTTTTTATCAAATGCTTTATTAACTTCTAGTTTACATCATTCATTTCTGCAAGATTTTGAGTTTCAAATTTTCTCCCCGTTTTTCCCCTATCCACCATCCCAAAATAGCGATCACACTGGATATCCCCGCCTCCAATCGGGTCTCTCCCATATCTTCCCCCATCTGATTTTCCAGTAGGGCACGGTGGATCTCTATGCCCCAGTGCCTGTAAATCTTATTTCCCAGTTAGATGTAAAATAACATTAATAATTATACATATATATATACATATATTTCAACATTTGATTTTAGAACTTTGAATTCCAGATTCATTCCCTTCCTCCCTTGTCACCCACACTTACTGGGAAGACAAGCAATTTAATATAGATTGTAGGTGTGTAGCTATGCAAAACCTTTCCATACTGGATATGTTGTAAAAGACTGACTATACTACCCTACCTCCTATCACACCTCCCACTTGTTCTATTCTATACTTTGATCATGTCCCTTTTCAAAAGTGGGTCCTTCTAACTTCCCTCTCCCCACTCTGCCCACCTTTCCATGATCCCCCCTCTCATTCCCTTCCCCCCTACTCTCCTGTAGGGTGAGATATTCTATTTAGTGTGTATGTTCCTTCCCAAATACAAATTCAATGAGAGTAAGGTTGACCCATTCCCTTTTGCCTTCCTGTTCTTCCCCTCCATTGTAACCATTTTCCCTTGCCTCTTCTCTATGAGATAGCTTACCCTATTCTATCTCTCCTCATCTGCTCTCATTATATTCCTCTCTCACCTTTAATTTCACTAGTAACTAACATCCCTTCCTATTATATTGGTCCTGTGCCCTCTATCTATGTATACCAATATACATGTATACACACATTCACATATGTATTCATATGCCCATATATCCTCCCATATAGACATGTGTGTGTGTGTGTGTATACACATTTCTATTCCTTTCAACTATTCTCATACGGACAAAAGTTTCATAAGTTACAATTATCATTTTTCCATGTATGAATGAAAGTAGTTCAACTTTGATAAGTTCCTTATGATTTCTTTCACCTGTTTACCTTTTTATGCTTCTTGTATCTGACTGGCAGATTTTCTATTCAACTCGGGTTTTTTCATCAAGAATGCTTGAAATTCCTCTATTCCACTGAATGACCATATTTTCCCCTAAAACATGATACTCAGTTTTGCTGGGTAGGTGATTATTTATTTTAATCCCAACTCCTTTTCACTCCAGAATATCATATTCCAAGCCCTTTGATCCCTCAGTGCAGAAACTGCCATATTCTGTGTTATACTGATTGTGTTCCCACAAGATTCAAACTGTTTCTTCCTGGCTGCTTGTAATATTTTCTCCTTGATCTGGCAATTCCAAAACCTGGCTATAATATTCCTAGGAGTTTTCTTTTGGGGATCTTTTTCAGAAGGAAATGGATCTTTTTCAGAAGGATGGATTCTTTCAACCTCTATTTTGCCCTCTGGTTCTGAAACATCGTGGCATTTTTCTTTGAGAATTTCTTGAACAATGATTTCTAGGTTCATTTTTTGATCATGGCTTTCAGGTAATCTAATCATTTTAAAATGATCTCTCCTGGATCTATTTTACTGATCAGTGGTTTTTCCAATGATATATTTCATATCCCCTTCTGTTTTTTCATTTCTTTGGATTTGTTTAATTGTATCTTG
Source organism: Gymnobelideus leadbeateri (assembly GCA_011680675.1). NCBI lineage: Eukaryota > Metazoa > Chordata > Mammalia > Diprotodontia > Petauridae > Gymnobelideus > Gymnobelideus leadbeateri. The sequence goes on along the minus strand of WOXC01006637.1, from coordinate 126,052 downwards.
ATTCCTTATAAAGTCACTGGCTTCCATTTACTCCCATCTAATTTTGAAGGAATTATTCTTTTCAGGGAGCTTATGAGATTCTTTTTTCCACCTGGCAAATTTGGCTTTTTAAGGAATTCTTCTCCTCATTGGCTTTTTGAGCGTACTCTGCCATTTGAATTAGTCTATTTTTAAGGTGCTCTTTTCTTCAGTCAAGTTGTTGACTCTCATTTCATAATTTTCTAGCATTGTTCTCATTTCTCTTCCCAATATTTCCTCCACTTTCTTATCCACTACTTCTTATTGTATGGCTTTTTAAAAGCCCATATTTTTCTTGGAAGCTTTTGGTTAAGGAGTTCTGGCTTCACTGTCTTCCTCCTGTTCCATGCTTTGATCCTTTTTGTTCCCAAAATAGGAGTGTAAAATTGGATTTCTCTGCTTGCTTTGCTTCCCTCATTTGCTCATGTTGCCATTCAATTACTTGACTTTTGAGCTTTTTGCCACAGTAGGACTCTGATTCCAGACAGGGGAGTATTTTTCCCAATTGCTAGGGTTTTCTCAGCTGTTGAAGCTATTAGTTGGGTGCCCTCTCTGAAGCACCCACATGCTTTGGCAAGCTGGTCACACACCCCAGGTCCCCCTCCCTAGGCTGCAATCCAGAGGCAAGCAGGTTAAAGCAAGAGCAATTAGCCCCTCTGACTGGTTGCTTTGTCCCCCTACAATCTGCAGTCCAGGAACTGAAGCAGCCATGTGGCTTTGGCTGCAGGGCCATGGCACCTCAGCTGCTTCTTCCTCCAGGGGATAAAGGCTGTATTGTACTCCAAACCGACTGGATCCCAAAGTCCACACTTCACTGACCTCTTGTTTTGTCCTTAATGTCTATGTGTTGTTAATTCTGGAAACCACCACAGCTGCTGGTGATCTGAAGTCTGTCCAGCCAGTGGCTGGTCAGGCCACCCTGAGGCTAAAACCTCTGGCTTGAGTGGAGCTGGGCTCAGCTCCCAGAGTGCTATGCTGGCCCCTTCCTGCCAGCCTGTCGGGCTGTCCTCAGTGGGATGTTAGTTTCTCTGTGTCATTTTCTGGGTTCTGTAGCTCCAAAGTTGGTTCAGAGTCACTTTATACATGAATTGGAGGAGGTGGAAGCTGCAGCCCTACAGAAGTCCCATTTTTAATCCACTATCTTGACCCCACCCTGTTTGAATGATTTGACCCCTTATTTCACAATACTCATTTTATTTTTAACAGGTTGTTGTTAAGTTCATGAATGAAAGAAAATATTAGAATTTTACTAAGCATTTCCCAGGAAGTATTTCTTAGGAAGCAATATAAATATATACAAATATTTTAAAATATCCTATATTAAAAACTATTTATAATATTTTAGACAATGAAATGTCATATGAACCAAAAAAACTGAATTAGTTCCAATGAATGAAGATAAATCTAATGTCAAAGGTATCCCTGAGACTTTACATGAAAGATATATATTATTTAAAAGAAAGAACAGAAATAAAAGAATGTGTAAATTATCACTGTGTATTATGAAATGTCCATCTCATGAAATCTAGCAACAGGAAATCATGAATACCTTGGAAAAAAATTCAGTGAAAATCAAAAACTAGTTCAATGACTGAGGCTGAAAGAATAGTTAAGTCAAGATAACATGGGGCAAATCTTTTTTGGTGTGGGGTCCCATGGGGTATCCCATGACCTTTTCTTTACTGGTCAATGTTCTAATAAATGTTTATATCAACGACTTCAATAATAGTTTAAAGACATACTTATTAAATGAGCTGAAAGGAAAAGTTAATGCATTGAATGATACATCTAAGGAGATCTAGAAAGCAGGAACATTGAATGGAATCAATTAACTGCATTTGGTTTTGATGAGTGAGATTTCTATTTGAGATGGAGTATAAATACAGGAATTTTAAAAAATCAACATTTTTTTAATTCAAGACAGGCTCTGATTTCAAGACTGTCCCAAAGAGATTATAGAAGTGGGAGGAAGATTCATATGTAAAAAAAATATTTATAGCAGCTCTTATTGTGGTGGCAAAGAATTGGACATTAAGGTGGTGCCCGTGAATTGGGGAATGGCTGAACAAGTTGTGGTATATGAATGTAATGGAATACTATTGTGCTATAAGAAATGAGGAGCGGATGGACTTCATATTTACCTGGAGAGGCTTATACAAACTGATGCTGAGTGAGAAGAGTAGAATCAGGAGAAATTTGTACAAAATTATAGGCACAACATGTGTTTGATGAACCAACTTTGATGGACTGGACCCTTCTCAACAATGCAGGGTTATGAGTCCACCCCAAATGACTCATGATGGACAGAGATGTCTACATCCAGAAAAAGCACTAGAAAGAATTGGGCTTGAATCCAGATTGAAGCAAACTACCTGATATTTTGCTTTTTCTTGTTTGGTTTTGTTTCCTCTTTCCCATTTTTCATTCCATCTGATACAATCCTTCTTTATAACCTGACTAATGTCTAATGTGAAAGTATTTGCAGATCGATCCTATATTTGATTGTATGCAATCATGGGGAGGAGAGGTAGGGGAGGGAAGTAGAGAAAATTTGAAACTCAAGGAATTGTGGATCTGAATCTTGTAAACTAAAAGTAAACAAATAAATTAATAAAGATCAAAAATAAAAATATAACTTGTCATAAAAAAATTACGAGTAAAGTATCATTAAGATATTTAAGGGGGTCCACAAAGGCTAGGGTTCAGATGAAGGTGGGGCTTGACTACTGGCACCTGATTTGAGTACTGAGAAAAGAAATGGACTTTAACAAGTGAAATAAGTAGTAAGATGGAAATCCACTAAGCATAGGCATTCATGGAATCCACGTAGTCATGGGCACTCCACATCTTGAGATGAGTATGGGAGAAGCTATGCAAAAAATAGGAGTCATGTATATTCTACTTGAACTGAAATATAGCCTACATGCAAGATATTAAATTTAAATAAGGTAGGTACAAAACTCGAATGTAATATAAGAAATGTTTACATAGTGCTTTAAATAATAACATCACTGATTTTCAAAATATTGTCAGGGAATGCTTTTTGAGCACTGAAGTGTTTCTGAGCCCTGAGTGATAAGAGCAGTGGAGAACATTATGATTACTTTTACCAGTAGCCTCTTATAGGTCTAGAGAAGCTCCTGGAGAAAATAGATTTTGAGGGGAGAAGTAATTTCCACTTTGGACATGTTGAATGTGAGTGGCTAGTGGAAATTCAACTTTGAGTTAATCCAGCAAGTGGTTAGAAATATACTACTGCATCTTTGAGCAAAATATTAGTTTTGAAAATGTAGATTTGAAAGAAGGAAAGAAGCAAATATACAGAAAGAAGGAAAAATAACAGTACCTTGGGGGAAGTCCATATTCAGGGGTCAAGAAAAGCATGAGAAGTCATTAAGGAGTAATCAAAGAAGTTACCAGAGAATTCAGAGGATACAGCATTGTGAAAGTCAAGGATAGAAGAGGGGAGAGAGAGAGAGAGACAATTTTCATGTGAAAAGAGCAATCAAAAGTGGCAAAATGCTGCAGAGAGATCAAATTGATAAGAACTGAAAAACTGCATGGAAAATAGGGAGTTGAAATGATGAGTAGATGGAAAGGAAATGATGGCATAAACTTGGAACTGTTTTCCCCTAAAATATGGCAACAAAGGATAGGAAAAGGTGTTGGGTGATATTGTTGTGATTTAAACCCAGGGATGCCAAAAATTGTTGAGGTGGGAGCGTTGCCCGCCCAAAAACTGTTGGGGTTTCATGATGTGTTGTGGTGGAACTATCAAAGAACTTAGTCAGACCACCTCTAATCCAAGTATAGGCAATTATTGAGATTGATCCCTCCCATGAAGCAGGCTAAGTTCCAAGAGAAACCAGCAACTTTAGAGAAAACAAGATGGGTTTTTATAGGGTAAAGATGCAATTACATAACAGAAATCATGAATATTAAAAAATGCAGGAGGGGTTTGTTAAGGGATTAGTTAATGGAGGAGGAGTCACATCTATGTTTTGGTGGTTAGACATTCTGGTCATGCTGCCCTCCAATTGGCTATCTATTGTGGTCCTGTCTAGTCAAGACAGATAATTAGGTATTGTGGTCCTGTCTTGGGTTATATGGATGATGTCATTGTGATTGAATACAAGAGCATACCTGTTTCTGTAGGAATGGGTCTGGGGGCAGTGACGAGGTAGAAGCAGCAGCTGGATTCCCACTACATGGACACACCTGCTGTTTCAGGTATACACCTACTGTTCCAGTAAGCAGTGAAGTATATATGAATTGGGGGGGGTGACTTAAGTAGGTACAGTGGGCCTGAATATTGGGGCTAAGGGCAGATCTATTAAGATTTCATCAATACGAGAATATACAGAAAGAGGAGAGTTATTCTCTTAAAGATAAGGGGATCTGAGCATGTTTTCTGACTCAGGACCAGTATAAATAGAAACTAATGATACATGAGAAACAGGGAATGACAAGAAAGGAAATATGTTGGGGAAGGGAAATAGGCATATATTAAGTGCCTACTATGTGCCAGATGCTAAACTAATAACTTTAGAAATATTATTTAATTTCCTCCTCACCACACCAGGAAGCTGAGGCATCCACAGTTTAAGTAAATTGCAGAGTCACACAATGAATGTCTGAGGACATATTTGACCTCTGGTTTTCCTGACTCTGGGCCCAGCATTCTACCCTCTGGGCAATCTAGTTGAATGGTAATGGACTCATTTCCAATGTGACAAGTAAATTGTAAAGACATAGAAAGTTATAAGCAGAGATTGATAACTGTTTCTTTAAAACCTTACTTCTTATTGCAATCTTTTGATGACAAAAATTACTATTTGATTATTTCTTTTATTTAATTTATTAATAGTTTATATTCTAAAGATTGAAATTCTATCTTTGATTATATTCTATCCAATTTATTCCAAAACAAAGCCAAGATAAGGGTAGACAGAGAAGGCAGTCACTTAGGGTACAAAAACAGAATGGTAAAGAATATATTTTCAAAGCTGTTTCTCACAAAAGTATAGTGTGTCAAAATTCCATCCTATGTGGCAAATAAATATTTATTTTGTCATGATACAAGTCAATTCTGTTACTTTGAAGGCTCAAGAGGCTCTAATGAACAGGACAGAACAGGAGGCATGATATTAAGATGCAAAGAGGAACAGTTTGCATTTCTTGGCCAGGGTGCATGAGTGTCTTGTCCTGGAGAGACCCAGATGGCTGGTATGTACTATCTAGTGAAAGATATTCCTGCTTTCAAATTCCAATTTAACTGCAATTTTGGTGACTATAACATCACTAATGTATGGTATTGGGTATTGTATCCATATGTTTAAAAATTGAAAATATTAGGAAGGTTAAGTTATCCACCTGTGTTATTAATTTATGATAAAACAAGTATTGTTCTCAATAAAATGTTTCTCCCCTACCATCTAATCCAGGACCCAAATCTTTTGTAAAAAAATACAAAGGGGGTGGCTAGGTGGTTCAGTGAATAGAGCACTGGCCCTGGAATCAGGAGGACCTGAATTCAATTCCAGTTTCTTAACATTTACTAGCCATGTGACCTTAGGCAAGTGACTTAACCCCAATTACCCTGACCTCCCCACTCCAAAAAAAAGGAAAGAAAATAAAGCAAAACAAGTCAAAACAGTTAATACATGTGATGGCATCAGCAGCATTCCCCAAATGTGATTCCATTAACTCTATATAGAATGAAGGGCTATATGTTTCATTTTCATCAGATCTCTGAGACTGAGAGGTAATCTGAGTACCTCTATCTTTTGCTGTTGGTTTCATGTATAATATTATAATTATTAAGTATATAGTTCTTTTTATTTAGCTACTTCTTCATTTTACTGAAGCCATAGAGTGGAATTAATTCACACTTCATCTTACCATGCATCATAAGTGTATTACTTGAAGGCTTATGTAAACTCCCTTAGCTGGTCTTAAGTTCTTTTCATTCCATATCCCTCTATGTTGTACTCATTTAAGCCTATTCTTTATCCTCCCCATGATTTCCAGTTCTTCTCATCTTTCAGTGCTCTCCAAGACCATCATCCAACGTATCTCACTTGAAGAAGGGACCAGTTATCTCCATAAACTATCACTCAAAGGGGATAGAAGGTAGACAGCCTAGGTGAAGAAGTAATGTTTCCTAGGGTAGAGACAGGATATCAAACTGGTCAAATCACCACAATCATATTGGTCATAATCTCACCTTAAACCCTGATTGGGACACCCCTTGATTCTAGTCTGCAGTCATAATCCTGGGAGATGCAGCCTAGAAACTGTATGTGGGGAGGCTAAACATAAAAGAAAGCTGTCACCAAAGTCTTTTGCACTGTGAAGTGCGTTTAACTGAAAAAAATTCATATGTCTTTTTATCAGTGGAAATGACATTAAAGAAGAGGTATTCTCAAATATTTTAATACTGGACACTAAGGACTATGGAACTTTTCCATCTGACTTGCAGTTAAAATCATCCAAATGTATCATCTCCCTTATTAGAACATAAACTCCTTAAAAATCAGGGATTTGATTTTTTCCTCTATCTGTATCTCCTTAGTGGTGCTCTATACATATTAAACACTTACCTAACACTTTATTAATTTCCTTACTCAAGGTCTTCAGTTTCCACACTTCCCAGTCTTAACCCTATTATCTGTTCAGTTGTTTCAATCATGCTGACTCTTTCTGACCCCATTTGTGGTTTTCTTGGCAAATATACTGGAACAGTTTGCCATTTCCTTCCCCAGCTCAATTTACAGATGAGGAGCTAAGGTAAATAGAGTTAAATGACTTGCCTAGGGTCACATAGCTAATAAGTGTCTGAGGCTGGATGTGGATTTTTGAAAATGAGCCTTCCTTATTCCAAGCCCGTGGCTCTGTCCACTGCGCCACCTAGGGGCCTCTTCCATGTCTAACTCCTCTTTATCATTTTCTTCTCTACTAGATTTAGACAAAGTGAGGTAAGTGATTTGCTCAGGGTTATGAAGCTAGTAGTGTCAGGACCAGATTTAAACCCATGTCTTCTTGACTCCAGGCCCAGAACTTTATCCACTGAGCCATGTAGCTTTCCCAAAATGTATATGTTGCATATTTTATGTATACACACATACATGTTTATGTATGCATGTGATGTATGTGTGCATATATGTATGTATGTATGTATTTCAGTCAGTCTTGTCTACATTTTGGGGGTTTTCTTGGCAGATACTAAAATGGTTTGCGTTTCCTTTTACTTCTCGTTTTATAGATGATTAAACTAAGGCAAACAGTGTTAAGTGACTTGCCCAGGATCACGTTGCTAGTAAGTGTCTGAGGCTGCATTTGAATTCAGGTCTTCCTGACTCTAGTCCCAGCACTCTAACAGCACTGCTATCTCACTGCGCAACTATAGGTGATCAATTAAAAATTACCTTATCTTCTCTCGATTCATTTGCTTCCTTATTTGATCCTACTAGTTTCTTGCTAAAAACCCAAACTTCATTCATTGCCCAAATCTACTTTCTCTACTCACATGATAGTGAATGAGACTAGATAAAGTTACTTGCCACTGGTCTTCAACAAAAAAAGGATAGATTCCAGCAATAAAGAAGTGAGAGTTTCACTGTATCTCAATTGGGTCTAGATTGCAACCAGGCAACTTTTTGATTCAAAGAGTAGTTGTGGTTGACTCAGCTTCAATTTGGCAAGAGATCAAAGTACCTCAGGGACCTATGTTCAGCTCATAGTTTAATATATATGTGAATGACTTAAAGACAGAAATGATATGCCCATCAGATCTGAAGCTGGAAGAAAGCTGGGAGAGATAGCTTACACTGTGGATGACATTCAAGCTCAAAAATGGTTTTAACAAGCTAGAGCATAGTGGCTAAATCAAACAATACAAAATTCAATAATAATAAATTTAAATTGTGCCTTTGGTCATAAAAAACAAACTTTATAAGAATAAGGTGAGGTTAGATAATAGTTAAACCATGCTTCTGCAAAATAGTCATTATAGTACTGCAAGCTTATCATTAATCAGCTCTATGATGTAGCAGCCAAGAAAGCTGATGCTGTTTTAGATCACATCAAGAAAGGCACAGCTTGAGAGGACTCTGGGAAGATGGCAGCATACATCAGAAAATTTCAAGCTCTCAAGATTTTCCTCCACAAAAGACATAAAACTCTGCCTCAGGGCAAACACAGAGCAGTAAAAATCAATAAGAGAAAGAGAACAGGATTCTGCCTGGAACAATCAGAAAAGATCTGAAGACAAATCTATGGAGGGTCCCTGTGAAGTTCTCAAGAAAAATACCAGAAGGGCCCCTGTAAAGAGTAAACACCTCTAGATTAGGGTCCTCTTAAATAATAAGTAGTAACTCCTGGGGTTGGTTGGGTCTGAAGGTTATCTTGGCCTCAGCTATGGGGATTTTTACCCCAGCACAGTGTGGAGAGTTGGACATCTGAGACCAGAAAAATTGAGGGACATTTATGGAGATGGAATGCTAGACCCAGGTGTCCTGCAGAGACAAGGGGGGTGGGGCCCGAGGGTAGGAAGGTACTAGCACATGCTTAGTGAGTGCAGAAGCAGTGGGGTGGGGACACTGGTAACAAAAAAATAAGCTATTAAAAATGCACAGGTGAAGGAGAAAGAGTTCAGCTGTAGAAAATTATTATGGGAATAGAGAAGACTGCAGTTCATTTTCTGCAGGGGATGGTGAAACAAAGATATCCTCTTCTACACCAGAGTAATGTCAAATGGTGATCTGCTCAAAAATAATTCATAGAAGAACTTTTAAAAAGATTTTAACAATCAAATGAGTGGTACAGGCCAAGATGTCAGAGAAGAAACAGGACTTCCATGCAGCTCAGGCTTCCACCTCCTCCAATACATGTAAAAATTACTCTAAAAAAATTTTAGATGTAGAGAACCCACAAAGTGACAGAGAGAAACAAATCTCCCACTGATGGAAGTTTAGCAGGCTGGCAGGAAGGGTCCATCACAGCCAAGGGCAGTACAGCCTGAGCCCAGTTTTAGCACCAGGGTGGCCCCTGTAAGTGATGGCTAGAGCAGACATCACAAAAGTAAATCACCAAGACCTATATCGGTTTCCAAATTTCTCAATCCATAAATGCCAAAGACAAAGTAAAAGGTCAGTGTGGAACTTGTTTGGTCCGGGGGAAGATAGAAAATTGTGGTACTGCTGTTACCCACAGAGAGAGAAGCAAAGGAGGTATGGTTGCTGCAGCCACTGACATGTGACTGCTTCACAGCTTCTGGCCTGGAGATTGTAACAAGTGACCATTCAGAGGGTAATCACTCTTGCTTTTAACCTGCTTGGATCTGGATCATGGTCTTGGGTGGAGGTCCTGGTGTGAGTGACCAGTGATCCAGAGTGTGTGGAGGCTATAGAGAGGGCATCCATCTAATAGCTCTGGCAGCTGGAAAACCCCCAGCAATTTGGGACATAGCTCTCTCCAATCTGGAAGCAGAGTTCTACCATGGCAAAGAGCTCAAAAGTCAAGTAATTGGCTGCCAATATGAACAAGCAATGGAAGCACAAACAAATGATAGAATCCTTTTTGGGGTACAAAAAAGATCAAGGAATGGAGGGGGGGAATACATCAGAATCAGAACCCCTGCATCAAAAGCCTCCAAGAAAAATATGAATTGGTTACAGGCCATGGAGGATCTCAAGAAGGATTTTGAAAATCAAGTAAGAGAAGTGGAAGAAAATTTGGGAAGACAAATAACAATGATGCAAGAAAATCATGAAAGAAGGTGGATCCAAGATAGAATATCTTGCATAGAAGCAGGAAAACTCCATGAGCTCCCCCCATAACCACCTCAAATACCTATAAAATATGACTCTAAAAAAACCTTAGATCTACATAACCCACAAAGTGAAAGAGAAAAACAAATATTCTGCTGAAGAAAGCCCTGAAGGCCAGCAGTAAGAGTCCATCTCAGCTCTCTAGGAGCAGAGCCCAAGCCCATCAGAGAGCCTGTGGTTTTTGCCTCAGGGCAGACCTGGTCAGCCACCATTGGAGGGACTTAGGGAGAGTAGATCACCAGCAGCTGTGATGGTTTCCAGAATTATCAAACCATAAATGCCAAAGGCAAAAATAAAAGGTCAGTGTGGACTTTGGGAACAGGGAGTCTGAGAGCATGGTCTAGCCTCTGCTCCTTGGAGGGAGAAGTGGCTGAGGACTACCTAAAAGCCATAATAAAAAAATGAGCCTAGACATCATCTTTCAAGAAATTACCATGCAAAATTTCCCTGATATTCTAGAAACAGGGGGCAAAAATAGAAATTGAAAGAATTCACCTGTTGCCTCTTTGAAGAAGATCTCAAAAAGAAAACCCCTAGGAATGTTATACATGAGCTCCAGAGTTCCAAAGTTGAGGAGAAAATACTCCAAGCAGTCAGGAAGAAACAATTTGAGTATTGTGGAAACATAGTCAAGATAACACAAGACCTAGTAGCTTCTACTTTGAGGGATCAGAGGGTTTGGAATATGATATTCCAGAGGTCAAAGGAGCTAGGACTAAAACTAAGAATCACCTACCTAGAAAAACTGAGAATAATGCTACAGGGGAAAATATGGTCATTCAATGAAAGAGAAGTCTTTCAAGCAGTCTTGATGAAAAATCCAGAGGTGAACAGAAAATTTGACTTTAAAATACAAGGAAGAGATTAGGGCGGCTAGGTGGTGCAGTGACTAGAGCGCCAGCCCTGGATTCAGAAGGACCTGAGTTCAGATCTGGCCTCAGACACTTAACACACACAAACAAAAACCTAGCCACATGACCTTGGGCAAGTTACTTAATCTAAATTGCCATCCAAAAAGCAAACAAACAAACAAATAAATGGATGAATGAATGAATGAATGAATAAGTAAATAAATAAATAAACGAATGAACGAATAAATAAATAAGCAAATGAATGAATGAATGAATGAACGAATGAACGAATAAATAAATAAATAAATAGATAAAATACAAGGAAAAGAAGCATGAAAAGGTAAACAGGAAAAAAGAAATCATAAGAAATTTATTAAAGTTGAACTATTTATACTTCTACATGGAAAAATGACAATTGTAACTCATAAGACTTTTCTCAGTATGAAGATGGTTGAAGGGAATGTGTGTGTCTGTGTGTACATATATGTATGTGTGTATGTATGTATGCATGTATGTATGTATAGGAGGATGTATGTATATGCAAATATATATGTATTTGTGTGTGAATGTAGGCTTTTATGTTTATGAAATTTTTATGTTCATCATTATGTTCATCATAGACAGAGGGCACAGAATGAGTTGAATATGAAAGGATCATATCTAAAAAACAAAATTAAGAGGTGAGAAAGGAATTTATTGGGAGAAGAAAGAAAGGGAGCGATAGATTAAGGTAAATTGTCTCATATAAATGAGGCAAGAAAAAACTCTTATGATGGAGAAGTGCAGGGAGATGAAAGGGAATGGAACAACCTGATTCTCATTGAATCCTCTGCTCAACAAGGGGATAGCATATACACTCAATAGGGTATCTTACCATACGGGAAAATAGAGCGGTGGGGATAACAGGGGTGAGGATAGAAGGGAGGGCAGATTGGAGGAGAAGGTAGTTTGAGAACACATTTTTTTAAAAGGGATAGGGTTAAAGGAGAAAATACATTAAGTGGGGGGGTGGGATAGGGTGGAGACTAATATACTTAGTCTTTCTCAATATAACTACTATGGAAATGATTTTGGTAACTTCACATGTGCTACCTATATTGAATTGCTGATCTTCTCAGTGCGGGGTGAGTCTGGAGGGAAAAAGGAAAAAAAAATCTGGAAGTCAAAGTTTTAAAAACAAATGCTTAAAAATTGTTGTTGTAGTAGTTGTTGTTGTGGTTGTTTTTAATCTGCAACTGGGAAATAACATATACATATACTGGGGTATAGAAACCCAAGGGTTTTGAAGTTAGGGGAGTGAAGAGGGAGGATATAAGAGAGAACAGATTGGGGGAATGGGGTATTCAGTAGACTTATTATTTTGGGGTTAGTGTAGGGGAAAGATGGGGAGAGAAAAAAATGTAATTCAAAATCTTGTGGAAATGAATGTTGAAAACTAAAAATAAATAAATTTGTAAAAATAATTTAAAAATTATATATATGCTAATGACAAAATGAGAGGTCAGTGCAGTATGGACTTTGGGACCTGGTAGTGTGGAGTGCATCAGCCTATTACCCCTGGGATGAGAAGGTGCTGAAATGCCTGGGTGCAGCTGACACCACGTTGCAGCTTCAGCTCCTGGCCTGCAGAATGTAGGGGGACCAGGCGAACAGTCTGCAGGGTAATCACTCTTGCTTTAACCTATTTGGATCTGGATTGCAATCTGGGGTGGAGGTCCTGGGGTGTGTGACCAGCTTGCCATAGCCTGTGGAGGCTTCTAATAGCGTTGGCAGCTGAGAAAATGCCAGCATTTGGGAAAGAAGTTCCACTGGCGGTTGGCATATTTCTACTGTAGCAAAAAGCCCAAAAGTCAAGTAATTGAGTGGCAACATGCCCAGGCAAAGGAAGCAAGAGAAACAGAAGATTCCAACATTAGACTCCTATTTTGGTGACAAAAAGTATCAAAGCATGGAACAGGAGGAAGACAGTGAAATCAGAACTCCTGCACCAAAAGCTTCAAAGGAAAATATGAGCTGGTTACAGGCCATAGAGAACTTTAAGAAGCACATAGGAGAAGTGGAGGAAAATTGGGAAGAGAAAGAGAACGTTGCAAGAAAATTATGAAATGAGAGTCAAAAGCTTGACTGAGGAAAATAATACTTTAAAAAGTAGACTAACACAAATGACAAAAGAGGTTCAAAAAGGCAAAGAGGAGAAAAATGCCTTAAAAAGCCAAATTTTCCAATTGGAAAAAGAATCTCAAAGGCTCACTGAAGAGAATCATTCCTGCAGAATTAGATTAGAGCAAATGGAAGCTACTGACTTTATGAGAAATCAAGATGCTGTTAAGCAGATCCAAACAAATGAAAAGAGAGAAGGCACTGTGAAATACCTCATTGAAAAAGCCACTGACCTGGATAATAGATCCAGGAGAGAACATTTAAAAATTATTGGAAAGAGCAAAATAGACGTTGAGAGAATCCACTGATAACCTCCTGAAAAAGGTCCCCAAAAAGAAAACTCCTCAGAATATTATAGCCAGGTTTCAAGGTTCCCTGATCAAGGAGAAAATGTTACAAATAGCCAGGAAGAAACAATTTGAATATTGTGGAAACACTATCAGGATGAAACAGGATCTGGCAGCTTCAACAATGAGGGATTGAAGGGCCTGGAATATGATATTCTGGATTGTCAAAGGAGTTGGGATTAAAACCAAGAATCACCTCCCCAGCAAAACTGAGTATCATATTTCAGGGGAAAATATGGTCATTCAGTGGAATAGAGGACTTTCAAGTATTCTTGAAGAAAAAACCAGAATTGAATAGAAATTTGAATAGAATTAAATAGAAAACTTGACATTCAGATACAAGAAGCAAGAGAAGCATGAGATGGTAAACAGGGAGAAGAAATCATAAGGAACTTATCAAAGTTGAACTATTTACATTCCTACATGTAAAAATGATCATTATAAGCAACGAAACTTTTTTCAGTATGAAAATAGTTGAAGGGAATAGAAGGCACATGAATACATATATGAATATGTGTATATATGTTAACAGTTATACATAGATAGAGGGTACAGGACCAATTTAATAGGAAGGGATGATATTTAAAAGGTGAAATTTAGAGGCGATATAAGGAATATAATGAAAGATGATGGGGAGAGACAAAATGGGGTAAACTATCTCACAATAAAAGAGGCAAGGGAAAATGGTTACAATGGAGGGGAAGAACAGGAAGGCAAAAGGGAATGGGTCGATCTTATTTGCATTGAATTTGGCTAGGGAAGTAATCATATACACATTAGATAGGATATCTCACCTTACAAGAGAGTAGGGGGGAATGAGTTGAGAGGGGAATGATGGAAGGGAGGGCAGGCTGGGGGGGGGGAGGGAAGTTGGAAGCACGAACTTTTGAAAAGGGACAGGACCAAAGTAGAGAATAGAGCAAGTGGCAGGTGGGAGAGTGGGGAGGGAAATATAATCAGTCTTTTATAATATATCTACTATGGTAATTTTTTGCAGTAGCTACACATGTTCGACCTATATTGAATTGCTTATCTTCCCAGTAATGGTGGGTGACAAGGGAGGAAGGGAATGAATCTGGAATTCAAAGTTTTAAAACCAAATGTTCAAATATATATATAATTGATACTATTTTACATGTTATTGGGAAATAAGATATTATGGAGATTATATGTATATACACATATACATATATATGTATGTGTATATATATATATATATATATATATATATATATATATTATTAATACTATTTTACATGTAATTGGGAAATAAGATATACAGGCACTGGGGCATAGAGATCCACCATGCCATACTGGAAAAGTCGAAGGGTGTATGGGGGAAAATATGGGATAGAGCAAATTGGAGGAGGGGATATCCTGTGGGACCACTATTTTGGGTACAACAGTAGGGGAAAAACGGGGAGAAAATTTATAACTCAAAATATGGTGGAAATGAATGATATAAACCAGAACTTAATAAAGCATTTGAAAAACAATAATAAAATGAGAAATATTGATTTAAAAAAAAATTTAAAAATAAGAAGAATCTAAGAAAAACAAGAAGAATATGAAAAGAAAGTCAATCATTTAGATAAGGTGATCCATAATCTTGAGGAAGAAAATAACCTCTTGAACTTATGAATTTGGCAACAGGAATACAGTGAAATTATAAGAGATCAAAAAATTATTGAAGGGGCAGAGCCAAGATGGCGGAATAGAAACAGCTCTTCCAAGCCTCTCTGCCCCCAGATTCCCCACAAACTATGTAAAAAAGGACTGTGAACAACTTCTGGAGCCCCAGCACCCACAGAACGACACAGAGAAGCTAACCTCCCGCTGAGGACAGCCCAGCACCCTGCAGGAAGGACCAGCGCAGTGGTCTGGGAGCCAGCAGCGCAGGAGCCGAGCCGAGCCCAGGTCCACGTGAGCCGAGGTTTTAGCCCCAGGGCGGCAGGGCCAGCAGCACGCTGGAGGAACCCCAGAACACCAGGAACTGTGGAGACGCCAGAATTATCAACATAGACTTGCCTAGGACAAAGTAGAGGTTAGTGTCCTATGGACTTTGGGACCTGTATTTGGGGAATGCGTCAGCTCCCCCCCCTGGGGGCTAGAAGCTGCTGAGGAGACGCCACTGTGTAGTTTTCAGAGGCATTTCCGGCTCCCAGCCTACAAATCGTGGGGAGATCCAGCGATCAGTCTTGGGGGGTAATCGCTCTTGCTTTAACCTCCCTGGATCTGGATTATGATCTAGGGTGGAAGTTGTGGGTGGGTTTACAGCTTGCCAGAAACGGAAGTTGCCCCCCCACACGTTCGGGACGAAAATTCCTCTATCTGGCCCTAAAGCCATAGTGTGGCAACAAGCCCAAAAGTCAAGCAATTAAGTGGCAACATGCCAAGGCAAAGGAAACAGAAAAATGCAATCCTAGACTCCTATTTTGGGGGCATAGAGCGGGAAAAGGACTGTGAGGTCAGAAGTCCTGCTCCAAAAGCCCCAGGGGAAAACATGAGTGGGTTGCAGGCCATAGAGGACCTTAAGAAGGACTTTAAAGATCAAATAAGAGAAGTGGAGGAAAAATTGGAAAGAGAAATGAGAAGGATGCAGGAAAAGTATGAAATGAGGGTCAACAGCCTGACTGAGGAAAACTACACCTTAAAAAATAGACTAGCTCAAATGGCAAAGGAGGCCCAAAAGGGCAACAAGGAGAAGAATGCCTTAAAATGTCAAATTTGCCAGATGGAAAAAGAATCTCAAAAGTTCACTGAGGAGATTCATTCCTTCAGAGTTAGACTGGAGCAAATGGAAGCTAGTGACTTTATGAGAAATCAAGATGCTGTTAAGCAGATCCAAACAAACGAAAGATTAGAAGGCAATGTGAAATATCTCATGGGAAAAACCATGACCTGGAGAATAGATCCAGGAGAGACAATTTAAAAATTATTGGACTACCTGAAAGCCATGATCAAGGAAAGAACCTAGAAATCACCCTTCAAGAAATTCTCAAGGAAAACTGCCCTGATGTTTTAGATCCAGAGGGAAAAATAGAGGTTGAAAGAATCCACCGATCACCTCCTGAAAAAGATCCCAAAAAGAAAACTCCCAGAAATATTATGGCCAGGTTCCAGAATCCCCAGATCAAGGAGAAAATACTACAAGCAGCCAGGAAGAAACAATTTCAATATTGTGGAAACACAATCAGAATAGCCCAGGACCTGGCAGCTTCTACACTGAGGGATCAAGGGCATGGAATATGATATTCCAGAGGGCAAAAGAACTGGGAATGAACCCAAGGGTCACCTACCCAGCAAAACTGAGTATTTTTGTTTCAGGGGAAAATATGGTCATTCAGTGGAATAGAGGACTTTCAAGCATTCTTGAGGAAAAAACCAGAATTGAATAGAAAATTTGACATCCAGACACAAGAAGGAAGAGATGCCTGAGAAGGTAATCAGGAAAAGAAATCAAAAGGAACTTATCAAAGTTGAACTATTTACATTCCTATATGGAAAAGCAATAACTGTAACTGATGATATCTTTCTCACTATGAAAATAATGGAAGAAGGGTGTGTGGTCATATGAATACATATGTGAATGTGTGTGTATATGGTTACAGTTATATGGATAGAGGGCATAGGTTGAATTTGTTGGGAAGGGAGTATACTCAAGGGATGAAATTATGAGGTGAGAGAGGAAAGTGGCAAGAGGAGATGGGGAGAGACAGGGTAAGGTAAACTATCCCATGTAGAAGAAGCAAGGGGAAGTGGTTGCAAAGGAGGGGGAGAATAAGGAAGGCTAAAAAGGCAAAACTACATTCACATTGAATTTGGTTCAGGGAGAAAATGACATACATACTAAATGGGATATCTCAACCTGCAGCAGGATAGGGGGAAGGGGGATGAGAGGAGGGATGATGGATGGGAGGGCATCCTTGGGGTGAGGGGAAGTTGGAAGTTTCCACAATAGAAGAGGGAAAGGATTATGTAGGGAATGGACCGGGGGGGGGTGGCATGAGTGGGAGGGAATTATAAGCAGCCTTGTACAATATATCTACTATGATAATGTCTTGCATAGCTACACATGTACAACATATACTGAATTACTTATCTCCCAAGAAGGAATGGGTGACAAGGGAGGAAGGAAATGGATCTGAAATTCGAGGTTGTAACATTAAATGTTTCAAATATATATAAATACTATTATTAATACTCTTTCGCTTGTAATAGGGAGATAAGATGTTCAGGCATTGGGACACAAAGATTCACCTTCCTCTAATGGAAAAGTCGATGGGGGTATGGGAGAAGGTATGGGAGAGAGCAGATTGGAGGAAGTGATATCTTGTGGGACTACTATTCTGGGAGGTTGGGTAGGGGAATAATGGGGGAAAATGATTGTAACTCAAAATCTGGCGGAAATGAATGATGTAAAACAGAAGTTAATAAAGCATTTGTTTAATTGACCAAAAAAAAAAAAAAGAAGGACCTGAGTTCGGATCCGGCCTCAGACACTTAATGTACACACAAACAAAAAACAAAAAGTTAAATTAAAACAAAAAGTTGTTTTAACTTCAAAAAAAAAAAATTATTGAGCAAAATATAAAGAATGGAAAAATAGAATACCATGTGAAGTACCTCAGAAGAAAAATAATGAATCTGGAAAGGAGATCAAGAGAAAACCTAAGAACAATTGGACTACTTGAAAGCTATAATAAAAATAAACAACAGAATAACACAAGAAATCTTTAAAGGGTGGCTAGCTGGTGCAGTGAATAGAGCACTGGCCCTGGAGTCAGGAGGACCTAAGTTCAAATCCAGCCTCAGACATTTAACACAAAAACTAGCCATGTAACTTTGGCAAGTCACTTAACCCCAATTGCCCTCCAAAAAGCAAATAATAATAATAATAATAATAATAATAATTTAAAAAGAAAAGAAACCATTAAAGAAAATTGTCATAATGCATTAAAACAAGAGGGGACAGTAGAAATAGAAAAAAAAAAAAACAACCTACCAATCAGCACCTGAAAGGAAAATGCACAGGAATATTATAGTCAAATTCCAAAATGACCAGTTCAAAGATAAACTATTACAAACAAGAAGAAAAAAGTAATTTATATATGGTGGCACCACAATTAGAATCACACAAGCTCTAGCAGTGAAAACACTTAAAGATCACAGGTCTTGCAACACAATATATCAAAGAACAAAAGAACTGGGATTCTGACCAAAAATATACCCATAAAATTTAAGCACAATTCTGAATAAAAAAGAAATGAATATTCAATGAATTCTCACACTTTCAGGACTTCATTTAAAAAAATATAACACCAAATGATTTGACATACAAGAGGCAAGAGAAACATAAGGTACACATCAAAGACCACTTACAAGGGGCTCAATAAGACCAGATGGTTTACCTGTTGTATATGAAAAAAGTAAAACATATGTGTAAGATTGTTATTAATATTTGGGTAGTCCATAAGAAAGATTGGGGTAAACCTGAGCATGATATGACTTCTAAAAGCAAAACTGTTCAGGAAGAGCTGAAAAAGGAATTATCTTATACAAATGAGGTTCAAGAGGAAGAATCAATACAGAGAAATTAGATGGGGAAGGAAGGCTGGTGATTCTGGAAACCTACTTTCATCCAAAATGGATTTAAGAGGGGAACAATACATATACATCTAGAAGATTATATATTTTTTCTAATTTTAGAAATAAAATACTGATGGAATAGGGAAGGGAAAAGAAAAGGGATCTTTAAATACTGTTTAGATTAATAGGAATGGAAATATAAGGGAGTGATCCTTATATAAGGGAGGGGATCCTTAGAGAGGAAGGCGAGGGAATAGGTCAAAGGGGGCATATAAAAGGGTGTTTAGATTTATGGGAATGGGAAGATAAGAGAGGGATCATGGGAGGGGTAGGTGAAGTAATAGGAGAGCAAGGTAGTGAGTAGAAATAAAATAGAGGAGTCAGGAGGATTAGAAAAGGAGATACCAACATATAAACAAAAATTAGGAGTATAATCTGTTACTGAAAACACATGTTTATATATGTATGTATTTATGTGTATATATTTATAAATGTATGTATATCTCTTTATCTACATCTATATATAAATATAACCAGATTTAATGTACTTGGGGCAGGGGGTGGGAGGAAGAGGAAAAAAAGAATAAAGTAAAAAGTGTACAGCAGAGAACAAAAAAAAAAAAAACTATGAGGAAGCAAAAAAGGACAACTCCCAACACAATGCATAGTATTTAATATATCAACTTTTCTGAAATGGAAATTTATTGCTATATATTGTGAATTCTCTCTTATATTCTGCTGTGCAAAAGCCATGTTTCCTCTTATTTTATATGTAAGTTTTAATATTTAAGTTTATGATGTTTTTTCCCTTTTCTTATGTATTTGTTTTAATTTTTTTAATAAAGGCATATTTTCTAGGAGTATGGAGATGATGATTCCACTTCATTGTGCCCTCATCAGACTTCATCTGGAGTGCTATGTTCAGTTCCAAAAATCAAAATTCAAAGAGGACATTGATATTTTCAAAAGTGTCAAAAATAGAGTAACCAGAACACTGAGTGGATCTGAGTCAAGGTCATTTGACTATTACTTGAAGGAACTGAGGATTGTTTAGTCCTTTATGGATGCTGCCCAATTGGGGAGAGCAATGATTGTCTTACTAAGGATTTTAGATTCTGTTTTTAATTAATGGCATTAGTGGACTGAATTGGGTGAAGGGAAACTGAGTTTTTTAGCAGAGTGTTCAAAAGTGACATGATTGGATATATATTTCAATAAGATTTTTTTTTCCAGTAATCCTGGGATAGATTGGATAAGAAAGCTATTGGAGGCATGGAATAATGTTGTTGTAGGAGGAATATCAATCAGACTTTTGTAAGATTGCAGCAAAAAGTTATGAGGGCATGAAGCAGTCAGGATGCATCTTCTTTGCCAAAGCAATGCAATAAAAATGACTTTGAATTTTCATGTTTTCATCTATTTTACTGCTCACATATAAGCTTGCCAGGCCTGAATGAGTTCTGCATGGGAACTGCATGAATTCTATTAACTCATTAAGCTTTATGAACACTTAGATGTAAATATGAATGACATAAAGTCCAAATGAACTATATTCACACTCCATACTCATTTTCACTGGAAAAAAATGAACACAGTACCCCTGATAATTTTCATGGCATACATCCTATGTATATTCATAAAACTTGTTGAATTTTGCAAATCCCAGTACTTATAAATGTACCTTTTGTACATTTATCTCGCGTGTTTGCTATTTTCATGCCATCTGCCTGCAGAGTTTTATGAGTATTGCACATCTCCTACACATTTTAGTCCCCATGATTTCAAATGAAATAATACCTAATGCCTGGCATAATGTGATGTGAAACCATTTTTAATAAACTTTTGCTTTGAAGAAATGAAATTATATTTAGGTGTCCTGAGGAAAAATGATGGCTTCTATTTTTATCCAAAAATTGAATTCTCTTTCTCACAGGTTTTTTGATTATAGTGTCAATAAGAAAATAAACATTTCACCTGCCTTGATCTTTTTTCATTTTGTTGATTAGTTCACAATTCACTTTCAGCAGTCTAAATGCTAATTATATGATCATAAACTAGATTATGACTTCATGAAATTCAATAGCAGTGTGAAGATTTTATAGAAATATAGTGATAGAAGGGACCTTGAATTTTGTTTTTTTCTTGGAAGAAGGAAATAGACTAAAAGTCACAAACCATTCCTGTTGTTCCTGTTGTTCTTATTCTGTGGATAGATAAGTTCTGCCTTTGAAGAAACTAAGGTCACGATTGGAAACACCAACATGCTCTGTTTTTACACTAAGGCAAAGAGACATAGAAATCAGCAATGAGTATATTTTATACAAAATGAGTATTTTTTTTTTCATTTTCATGTCCATCTTTTTTTCCCAATTTATTTATTTATTCTTAGTTTTCAACATTCATTTCCACAAGATTTTGAGATAAAAATTTTTCTCCTCAACTTTCCCCTAACCTCACCCCAAAAGAGAGAGCCTACTGAATACCCCTTCACTCAATCTCTTCTCTGTTATATGCTTCCTCATACCCTCCCCCCAACTTTCTAGTAGGTTAAAATGCATTTCTATACCCCAGTGCCCGTATATCCTATTTCCCAGTTGCATGTAACAAGCATTTGTTTTTAAAACTTTGAGTTCCAGATTTTTTCACTTTTTCCCTCCTCACCCATCCCCACTGGGAAGATAAGCAATTCACTATAGGTTGTACTTGTGTAGTTACACAAAACATTTCCAGGTAGTTATATTGTGAAAGACTATATTTCCCTCCATCCTATCCCACCCTCCACTTATACTCTTTTCTCCTTTGACCCTACCCTTTGCCAAAATGTTTGCTTCTAACTACCCAATCTCCCTCAATATGCCCTCCCATCATCTCCCTTTTATCCCCTTCCCCCCTATTTTCCTGTAGGGTAAGATATCCCATTGAGTGTATATGTTATTACCTCCTTAAGCCAAATTCAATGAGAGTAAGTTTTCCCTATTCCCTTTCACCTGCCTGCTCTTCTCTATTGTAATAGTTTTCTTTTGCCTCTTTTATATGAGATAAATTACCCTAATCTATCTCTCCCTTCCAGATATGCTTTCAGATTGCAGAGAGATATGTACTAAATCACTGAGGTTTTTGCTGCTGCCTCCTATTAGGAGGGTGCCTTCTCTGTAGCCCCCACAAGTTTTGACTCACTGTCCACACACCCCAGGACCACCGCCCAAGACCGTTATCCAGATCCAAGCAGGTAAAAGCAAGAGTGATTACCCTCTGAATAGTCACTTGGTCCCCCTACAATCTGCAGGCCAGGACATCTGGAGGCAGCCAAACACACCTGCTACTTCTTGCCCCAGGGGCAGGGGACACAATGTGCTCTTCCATTCCCCCTATTTCTGATAGGGTTCCCCACTGAACTTTAACATTCTTTTTGCCATTTAAGCATTGAGAAGTCTGGAAACAAGCACAGTTCCTGGTGTCACTCTCCTGAAGTCTGCTCTGGATGCTGCTGGCTGGGCCACCCTGGGGCCGGAATCACCGATCTTGGGGGGACTGTGCTCAGCTGCCAGGAGCACTGCTATAGATCTTTTCCATCAGCCTTCCTGGCTGCATTCAGTGGGAGATTTGTTTCTCTCTGTCACTTTGTGGATTCTGTAGCTCTAAAATTTGTTTAGAGTAATTTTTTACATGTATTGGGGGAGGTGGGAGGCTGTTTTACACTGGCATCTTGGCTCTGCCCCTTGGAATGAGTATATTGTTTTATAATCACCAAAGCAATATTGGGCACATTGAATTGTTCATCACAGTTATCACAGACAGTGTGACAAAATCGAGGACTGAATTTGCATCCAGAGGACCTACATTCTATTCTTGCCTATACTACTTACTATTTGTGTGACCATAGGCAAGTAATTTAATCTCATTATGTATCAATTTTCTTTTTTTTCCAAATGCTTTATTAACTTTTGGTTTTCATCCATTTTCATCAGATATTAAGTTACAATTTTATCCCCATTTTTACCCTATCTCCCACCCCAGAATATCAGTCCTGCAGGATATCCCCTCATCAAATCTGCTCTCTCCCATATCTTCTCCCATACCCCCTTGGACTTTTTCAGTAGGGCAAAATGAATCTCTCTGCCCTGATGCTTATTATTTCCCAATTATATATATATATATATATATATATATATATATATATATATATATATATATATATAAAATTTCCCAATTATATATAAAATAGTATTAATAATAGCATTTATATATTTTAAACATTTGATCTTAAAACTTTAAATTCCAGATTCATTCCCTTACTCCCCTGTCACCCATAGTTACTGGGAAGATAAACAATTCAGTATACGTTGTACATGTGTAGCTATGCAAAACATTTCCATGGTGGATATATTGTAAAAGAGTGACTATATTTCCCTCCCTTCTATCCCACCACACACTAGGTCTATTCCTGTCCCTTTTCAAAAGTCAGTGCTCCCAACTTCCCTACCCTCCTTCCCTTCCATCATCTCCCTTCACATGCACTTCCCCCCTACTCTCCTGTAGGGTTAGATATCCTATTTAGTATGCATGCCATTCTCTCCCTGACCCAAATTCAATGAGAATAAGGTTTTGCCTTTTTGCCTTCCTGTTCTCTCGTGTAACCATTTTCCCTTGTCTCTTCTCTATAAGATAGTTTACCCTATTCTGTCTCTCCCCATCTCTTCTTGGTATATTCGTCTTGCACCTCTTAATTTCACCTTTTAATTATCATCCCTTCCTATTAAAATAGACCTCATGGGGGTGGAGTAGAAACAGCACTTCCATGGCACTCCAGCCCACACCACTTCAAAATCATGTAAAAGGGAACTCTGAAAAACCTCTGGAGCTCCAGCAACTACAGAATGACACAGAGAACCTAACCTCCCACTGAGTATAGCCCAGCAGCCTGGCAGGGAGAAGCCATTGCAGCGCTCTGTAAGCCAAGCCCAGGCCCTCATGTGTTAGAGGTTTTAGCCCCAGGGCAGCCTATATAGCAGCCAGTTAAAGGGATCCCAGAAGACAAGCTGCTGTAAGGTTAGTGTCCTATGGACATTGGGACCAATATTTGGGAGCTGCTCAGCTTCTTCCCGTGGGGGGCTAGAGGCAGCTGAGGAGACACAGCACAGCTGCCATTTTGCAGCTTCAGTTGCAACTTCAGCTACTGGCCTATGAGAGATAGGGGGATCCAGAGATCAGTCTGGGGTTTAATCCCTCTTGCTTTAACCTCCCTGCATCTAGATTGTGGTGTGGGGTGGAAGTGTTGGGGTGTGACTCCAGCTTCCCAGAGTTTGTGGGGGTTTCAGGGAGGGCACCTAACTAATGCCTCCAGCAGTTGAGAAGACCTCAAAGTTAGGAACAGATGCTCCCCTGTCTGGTGGCAGAGTCCTACCGTGGCAACAAGCCCAAAAGCCAAGTAATTAAGTGGCAACATGCCTAAGCAAAGGAAACAAAATAAACAGAAAAAGAATCCATCGTTCACCTCCTGAGAAAGATCCCAAAAAGAAAACTCCTAGGAATATTATAGCCAGTGTCCAGAATTCCCAGATAAAGGAGAACATACTAGAAGCAGCCAGGAAGAAACAATTTCAATACTGTGGAAAAACAATAAGAATAGAACAGGACCTGGCAGTTTCTACACTGAGGGATCAAAGGGCATGGAATATGATATTCCACAGGGCAAAGAACCTGGGATTAAAACCAAGAAACACCTACGCAGCAAAACTAATTATCTTGTTTCAGGGGAAGATATAGTCATTCAGTGGAACAGAGGACTTTCAAGCATTTTTGAGGAAAAAAAACAGAGATGAATAGAAAATTTGACATTCAGACACAAGAAGCAAGAGATGCATAAGAAGGTAATCAGGGAAAAAAAATCAAAAGGAACTTATCAAAGTTGAACTATTTACATTCCTACAGGGAAAAACAATAACTGTATCTGAAGTAACCTTTCTCAATATGAAAATAATTGAATAAGGGTATATTGGCATATGAAAACATATGTGAATGTGTGTATATATGTTTACAGGTATACATGGATAGAGGGCACAGGTCTAATTTGGTGGGAAGGGATGATACTTAAGGGGTGAAGTTAAGAGGTAAGAGAGGAATGTGGCAAGAGGAGACAGGGAGATACTGGGGTGGGGCTAAAATATCTCTTGTAGAAGATGCAAGGGGAAGTAGTTGCAATGGAGAAGAAGAACAAGAAGGCAAAAAGGCAAAACCCTATTCTCACTGAATTTGGCTCAGGGAGAGAATGACATACATACTAAATGGGATATCTCACCCTGAAGAAGAGTTGGGGCAGGGGGATGAAAGAGGGGAGGGCATGCTGGGGGGTGGGGAGGTTGGAGGCACCCACTTTTGAAGAGGAACAGGATCAAAGTAGGGAATGGACCAGGTGGGGGGTGGGATGGGTGGGAGGAAAATATAGGCAGTCTTTTAAAACATTTCTACTATGGTAATGTTTTGCATAGCTATACATGTACAACACACACTGAATTGCTTATCTTCTCAGATGGAGTGTGTGACAAGGGATGAAAGGAATGGATCTGGGATTCAAAGTTTAAAATTACATGTTTCAAATATATATATATATATATATACTATTATTAATACGAGTTTGCATGTAACTGGGAGATAAGATGTGCAGGCATTGGGGCACAGAGATTCACCTTCCCTAATTAAAAAGATCAAGGAGGTATGGGAGAAGATATGAGAGCAGATTGGATGAGGAGATATCCTGTGGCATTGCTACTCTGGGATGGTGGGAAGGGGAAAAACGTGTAAAAAAATGTAACTCAAAATCTGTCGGAAATGAATGATGTAAACCAGAAGTTAATAATGCATTTGGGAAAAAAAAACTTAAAAATAAAAAAACCTGTGCCCTCTAACTATGTATACCTGTAAACATATATACACACATCACATATGTTTTCATATGCCCATGTACCCTTCTTCAACTATTTACTTACTGAGAAAAGTTTCATCAGTTACCATTATTGTTTTTCCATGTAGGAATGTAAATAGGTCAACTTTGATAAGTTCCTTATGATTTCTTTTCCCTGTTTACCTTCTCAAGCATCTCTTGCTTCTTTTATCTGAATGTCAAAATTTCCATTCAAATATGGCTTTTTCATCAAGAATGCTTGAAAGTACTCTATTCCACTGAATGACCATACTGTTCCTGAAACATGATACTCAATTTTGCTAGGTAGATAATTGTTGGTTTTAATCCCAGCTCCTTTGCCCTCCAGAATATCATATTCCAAACCCATTGATTCCTCATTATAGAAGCTGCCAGATCCTGTGCTATCCTGATTGTGTTTCCACAATATTGGAATTGTTTCTTCCTAGCTGCTTGTAATATTTTCTCCTTGATTTGGGAATTCTGGAACCTGGCTATAATATTCCTAGGAGTTTTCTTCTCGGGATCTTTTTCAGGAGGTGACCAGTGGATTCTTTCAACCTTTATTTTGCCCTCTGGTTCTAAAAATTCCAGGCAATTTTCCTTGAGAATTTCTTTTTTTTTTTAAATTTAAACAAATGCTTTATTAACTTCTGGTTTACATCATTCATTTCCACCAGATTTTGAGTTACAAGTTTTTCCCCATTTTTTTTTCAAAAAAGCAATTGGGGTTAAATAACTTGCTCAAGGTTACACAGCTAGTCATTATTTATGTGGGGGTGCTCATTTTCTGAGGCCAGTTTCGATCTTAGGTCATACCAAATCCAAGGCTGGCACTATTACTCACTGCACCACCTAGGCTACCCAATTTTTTTTTGTTTTTATTTTGCTTTTTGGAGGGCAGTTGGGGGTAAGTGACTTGCCCAAGGTCACACGGCTAGTAAGTATTAAGTGTGTGAGACCGGATTTGAATTCAGGTCCTCCTGACTTCAGGGCCAGTGTTCTACTCACTGCACCACCTAGCCACCCCCTACTTTTTCCCCATTTTGTCCCTACCCACCACCCCAGAATAGCAGTCCCACAAGGTATCCCCTCATCCAATCTGCTCTTTCCTATATCTTCTCCCATACCACCTTCGAATTTGCCATTAGGGCAAGGGGAATCTCTGTGCCCCAAGGCCTGCACATCTTATCTCCCAATTACATGAAAACTCGTATTAATAATAGTATTTATATATATTTGAAACATGTAATTTTAAACTTTGAATCCCAGATCCATTCCCTTCATCCCTTGTCACACACTCCATCTGAGAAGATAAGCAATTCAGTATGTGTTGTCCATGTATAGCTATGCAAAACATTAGCACAGTAGATATATTGTAAAAGACGATTATATTTCACTCCCACCCATCCCACCCCCAACTTGATGCATTCCCTACTTTGATCCTGTCCCTCTTTGAAAGTGGGTACTTCCAATCTCCACTCCCTCCAGAATTCCCTCCCCTCCATCATCTCCCCTCTCATCCCCCTGCCCCCTAATCTCCTGCAGTGTGAGATATCCCATTTATGTGATTCACTCTCTGAGCCATATTCAATGAAAATATGGTTTTGCCTTTTTTACCTTCATGTTCTTCCCCTCCCCTGCAACTACTTCCCCTTGCCTATTCTACATGAGACAATTTACCCTACCCTGTCTCTCCCCATCTCCTCTTCTCACTTTCCTCTCTCACCTCTTAACATCACCGATTAAGTATCATCCCTTCCCACCAAATTAAACCTGTGCCCTCTATCCATGTATAAACATATATAACATATACACACATTCACATATGTATTCATATGCCCATATACCCTTCAATTATTTTCCTAATGAGGTAGGTTTCATCAGAGTTATTGTTTTTCCATAGAGGAATGTAAATAGTTCAACTTTGATAAGTTCCTTTTGATTTCTTTTCCCTGATTACCTTCTCAGGCATCTCTTGCTTCTTGTGTCTGAATGTCAAATTTTCTATTCAACTCAGTTTTTTTCCTCAAGAATGCTTGAAAGTCCTCTATTCCAACGAATGGCCATATTTTCCCCTGAAACAAGATACTCAATTTGGCTGGTTAGGTGATTCTTGGTTTTAATCCCAGTTATTTTGCCCTCTGGAATATCATATTCCATGCCCTTCGATCCCTCAGTGTAGAAGCTGCCAGGTCCTGGGCTATTCTGATTGTGTTTCCACAGTATTGAAATTGTTTCTTCCTGGCTGCTTGTAGTATTTTCTCCTTGATTTGGGAATTCTGGAACCTGGCTATAATATTCCTAGGAGTTTTCTTTTGGGGGATTTTTTTCAGGAAGCGATCTGTGGATTCTTTCAACTTCCATTTCCCCCTCTGCATCTAAAATATCAGGGCAATTTTCCTTGAGAATTTCTTGAAGGATGGTTTCTGGGTTCTTTCTTTGACCATGGTTTTCAGGTAGTCCAATAATTTTTAAATTATCTCTCCTGGATCTATTTTCCTGGTCAATGTTTTTTCCATGAGATATTCTTCTATTCTCTCATTTGTTTGAATATGCTTAATGCATCTTGATTTCTCATAAAGTCACTAGCTTCCATTTCCTCCAATCTAATTTTGAAGGAATGATTCCCCTCAGTGAGCTTTTGATATTCTTTTTCCATCTGGAAAAATCGGCTTTTTGAGGCATTCTTCTCCTCATTGCCTTTTTGAGCCTCTTTTGCCATTTGAGTTAGTCTATTTTTAAGGTGTTATTTTCTTCAGTCAGGCTGTTAACTCTCGTTTCATACTTTTCTTGCATCTTTCTCATTTCTCTTCCCAATTTTTCCTCCACTTCTCTTATTTGCTTCTTAAGGTCCTCTATGGCCTGTAACCAGCTCGTATTTTCATTTGGTACTTTTGATGCAGGAGATCTGACCTCCCAGTTCTCCTCCTGTTCCATGTTTCTATCCTCTTTGCCCCCTAACTAGGAATCTAATATTGAATTTTTCCATTTATTTTGTTTCCGTTCCCTAGGTATGTTGCCACTCAATTACTTTACTTTTGGCCTTGTTGCCACAGTAGGATTCTGCTACTAGCCAGGGGAGCTTCCATTCCAAAGGCTTTGGTTTTCTCAGCTGCTCGAGGTATTAGTTGGGTGTCCCATCTGAAGCCTCCACACACTCTGGCACTCTGATCACACACCCCAAGACCTTCCACCTCATACTGCAATCCGTATCTGAGAAGGTTAAAGCAAGAATGCTTGCCCCGCCCCCCCCTGCCCCAGACTGATAGCAGTATTTTCCTATTGTCCACTGGCCAGGAGCTGAAGTTGCAACATGGTGGCTGCACAGTGTGGCTACTCAGTGGCTTCTCACCCTCAGAGAAAGAGGCTGATGTGCTGTCCCAAACAGTCCCAAAGTCCACAGGGCACTGACCTCTCACTTTTTCCCTAGGCTTCTATGTGTTGGTAATTCTGGAAATGCCACCGCTGTTGATGATCTGGAGTCCCTCCAGCTGGCTGCAGGTCAGGGCACCCTGGGGCTAAAATCTCTGACTCAAGGAGGCCTGGGCTCAGCTCCCAGAGTGCTAGCTGGCCACTCCCTGCCCAGCTGCAGAGCTGTCCTTATTGGGAGGTGAACTTCTCTCTGTCATTTTGTGGGTTCTGTAGGTGCAGAGATTGTTCAGAGTCCCCTTTTATATAAATTTGGAAATTGTGGGACCGGAACTGAGTGGAAATGCTGTTACTACTCTGACATCTTGACTCTGCCCCCAAGGTCTTAATTTTCTGATATTTAAAATTAAAACACTATGTAAAAGGAATTCTGATGTCCCCTTGATTTCTGAATCTGTTTTTATGATCTCAAACTATATGAAAGAAGAAATCATTAAAAATCCTTTTATGTGTCAGGCTTCTTAAGAACTTTATAAATATCTCTTTTGATACTTTTAACAACCCTGAGTCAGGTGTTATTATTATCCCTATTTTATTCTTGAAGAAACTGAGGTGTACATAGGCTAAGTGGTATGCCGAGGGTTGCAGAGATAATGTCTGAGACTGGATTTGAAATCAGGTCTTTCTGATGTGACTCTCAACTCTATGAATTGTACCACATAACTGCCCCAATATTTTCAATATGCCATTAGGAATAACTGAAAGTAAAGTTTATATGTATATATGTGTTCAGGAATATCTACATGTGTGCATGTGTATAAATCCAAATAATGTGTATGTGAGCACAGACATATTAATGTGTATATACATAATGAATATGAGACATGTGTATGTGTGTATGTGTATGTGCATGGATATATATGTGTGCACAGCAGATAGAAACTAATCCTGACTGCTTTTCAGTCAGGTTATCATATTCAAAAAACTCATTAAGGATTGGGTCTAGATTAAATAGATGGCCACAGAAAAGTCTGTTAGGCAAGGAGAGAGAATTTCCCATAGCCTAGCAAAAATCACTTTGGAGGAGGCAATTTGTTGCATAATTATGATCTACAGCTCATAGTCTTCTATACTAAACACCTCAATGCTTCCTTTCGTATTTTAAAGTTGGAATCTGCCAAGAAAGTCCACATTCCTTGCAGGGCAGTGTGCTCAGATTATATAGCCAGAAAATTCCAGGCTGTCCTTTCCTTTTCAATCACCTCTTGTTACCCTTTTCCTCCTCTTATCTCTCCTGCTATCTCCTTTCTTGCTATCTCCTCTCCTTTTTTTCCCTCTCATTTTTCTTTGTCTTTTTTTTCCCCTTTTCATTTCGTTTTCTTTCTTTTCTTTCCTGGGTCCACTGTTGCGTGAGAGAGACAAATTCAACAGCAACACTGGTGACATTGAACTAATATTAGAGACTCTGAAATAACCTTCCCTAAGACAGACCACATTGACTTCCCTTTTTTAAATTCTTATTACCATTTTCTTCAAGTGATTTCGCAAAGACTCAATGCAATAATTAAAGTATAATAAGCTCTTTTAGTTATAAGACCTTGTCTTTTACCTATTGTATGTTTCTCCTTCTCCCTAGAATCAATAAAACTAATAAAAACATAAAACACTTATTTTATAAATAATTGTTACACAATTACAAAAATTTGGTATTTTCAAAGGGGTAGTGAGTTCAGTAAACACATATCAACCCATACCCAAAAAGAATGACTTTTTTATACTGTTTTCTTTTTTTTTTTTAACAAATGCTTTATTAACTTCTGGTTTAAATCATTTATTTCCACCAGATTTTGAGTTACAATTTTTCCCCATTTTTCCCTAACCACCACCCCAGGATAGCAGTCCAACTAGATATTCCTTCATCCAATCTGCTCTTTCCCATATCTTTTCCCATACCCCCTTCAACTTTGCCATGAGGGCAAGGTGAATCTCTGAGCCCCAATGCCTGAACATCTTATGTCCCAATTACATGCATAATAGTATTAATAATAGTATTTATATACATTTGAAACGTTTAATTTTAAGACTTCGAATTTCAGATTCATTCCCTTCCTCCTTTGTCACCCACTCCCTCTAGGAAGATAAGCAATTCAGTATGTGTTTTCCATGTATAGCTATGCAAAACATTACCATAGTAGATATATTGTAAAAGACTGCTTATATTTCCCTCCCACTCATCCCACCCCCCACCTGGTCGATTCCCTACTTTGATACTGTCCCTCTTCGAAAGTGGGTACTTCCAACCACCCCTCCCCCTAGAATGCCTGCCCCTACATCATACCCCTTCTCATCCCCCTTCCCCCTACTCTCCTGCAGGATGAGATATCCCATTTAGTATGTATGTGATTCTCTGCTTGAGCCAAATTCAATGAGAATAGGTTTTTGCCTTTTTGCCTTCCTGTTCTTTGCCTCCCCTGCAACTAATTCCCTTTGCTTCTACATGAGATAGTTTACCCTACCCTATCTCTCCCCATCTCCTCTTGCCACTTTCCTCTCTCACCTCATAATTTCATCCCTTGAGTATTCTCCCTTCCCAACAAATTCAACCTATGCCCTCTATCCATATGTAACTGTAACCATATATACACACATTCACATATGTATTCATATGACCACACACCCTTCTTCCATTATTTTCATAATGAGAAAGATATCATCAGTCACAGTTATTGCTTTTCCATATAGGAATGTAAATAGTTAAACTTTGATAAGTTCCTTTTGATTTCTTTTCCCTGATAACCTTCTCAAGCAACTCTTGCTTCTTGTGCCTGAATGTCAAATTTTCTATTCAACTCTGGTTTTTTTCCTCAAGAATGCTTGAAAGTCCTCTATTCCAATGAATGACCATACTTTCCCCTGAAACAAGATACTCAGTTTGGCTGGGTAGGTGACCCTTGGCTTCAATCCCAGCTCTTTTGGCCTCTGGAATATCATATTCCATACCCTTCGATTCCTCAGTGTAGAAGCTGCCAGGTCCTGGGCTATTCCGATTGTGTTTCCACAGTATCGAAATTGTTTCTCCTTAGCTGCTTGTAGTATTTTCTCCTTGATCTGAGAATTCTGGAAGCTGGCTATAATATTCCTAGGAGTTTTCTTTTGGGGATCCTTTTCAGGAGGCAATCTGTGGATTCTTTCAACCTCTTTTTCGCCCTCTGGGTCTAAAACATCAGGGCAATTTTCCTTGAGAATTTCTTGAAGGATGATTTCTAGGTTCTTTCTTTGATCATGACTTTCAGGTAGTCCAGTAATTTTTAAATTATCTCTCCTGGATCTATTTTCCAGGTCAGTGGTTTTTCCCATGTGGTATTTCACATTGCCTTCTATTCTTTCATTTGTTCGGATCTGTTTAACAGCATCTTGATTTCTCATAAGTCAGTAGCTTCCATTTGCTCCAGTGTAATTCTTAAAGAATGATTCTCATCAGTGAGCTTTTGCGATTGTTTTTCCATCTGGCAAATTCGCCTTTTTAAGGCACCCCTCCCCTCATCGCCTTTTTGAGCCTCTTATGCCATTTGAGTTAGTCTATTTTTTAAGGTGTTATTTTCCTCAGTCAGGCTGTTGACTGTAATTTCATACTTTTCTTGCATCTTTCTCATTTCTCTTCCCAATTTTCCTCCACTTCTCTTATCTGCTTCTTAAGGTCTTCTATGGCCTGTAACCAGCTTGTATTTTCATTTGTGCTTTTGGTGCAGGAGTTCTGACCTCACAGTCCTCCTCCTGTTCCATGCTTTGATCTTCTTTGGCCCCAAAATAGGCATCTACAGTTGCATTTTTCTCTTTATTTTGTTTCCTTTACCTATGCATATTGCCACTTAATTACTTGATTTTGGAGCTTGTTGCCACAGTAGGACTGTGCCACCAGAAAGGAGAGCTTCCATCCCAAACATGGGGTTTTCACAACTTCCGGAGCTTGGGTGGCCTCTGTAAAGCCTCCACCTGCTCTGGCAAATTGGATACCAACCCCAGACCTCCCCCCAAGACCACAATACAGATCCAAGCAGGTTAAAGCAAGAGTGATTAACCCCCAGACTGATTGCTGGATTTCTCTACAATTTGCAGACCAGGAGCTGGAGCCACTGATGCTGCAAAATGGCCTCTGTGCCATGTTTCCTCAGCAGCTTTTTGCCCCCAGGGGAGGAAGCCGACGCGTTCCCCAAATACTGGTCCCATAGTCCATAGGGCACTAACCTCTGACTTTGTCCTAGGCATATCTATGCTGATAATTCTCGAATAGCCACTGCTGCTGGTGTTCTGAGGTCCCTCCAGCCAGCTGCTGGCTTGGCCGCCCTGGGGCTGAAACCTCAGCTCACAAGGTCCTTTCCTGTATGGTCCCAGTGTGATGTGCTGCCTACTCTAAGAATGCTTCACTGGCTGCTCCCTAAAGGGCTGCTGGGCTGTCCTCAGCAGGAGGTTAGCTTCTCTGTGTCCTTCTGTGGGTGCTGGGCCTCCAGAAGTTGTTCGGATTCCCCTTTTACATTGTTTGGAGGTGGAGTGGGGCAGTGCACCTTGGAAGTGCTGTTTCTACTCCACCATCTTGGCGCTGCCCCCAAAAAGAATGACTTTTTAAAAAATAATTGATTTATTTTTAATTTTCAACATTCACTTCATAAGATTTTGAGTTCTAAATTTTCTCCCCATTCCCCCCCTTCACCCTCCCCAGGATGGCATGCAATCTGACATAGGTTCTCCAGTTTCATATTAAGCATACTTTTACATTAGTCATATTATAAAGAAGAATTAGAACCAATGGGAGGAAACATGAAAGAGAAGAAAGGAGAGAGAGAGAGAGAGAGAGAGAGAGAGAGAGAGAGAGAGAGAAAGAAAGAAAGAAAGAAAGAAAGAAAGAAAGAAAGAAAGAAAGAAAGAAAGAAAGAACACATAGTATGCTTTTATCAGTATTCAGACACAATAAATCTTTTTTTTTTTCTGGTTGTGGATAGTATTTTCCATCATAAGTCTTTTGGAGCTGTCTTAGATCCTTGCATTGCTGAGAAGACCTAAGTTTATCGAAATAAGTCATTGCACATTATTGCCATTACTGTGTACAATAATCTCCTGGTTCTGCGCACTTAACTCAGCATCAGTTCATATAAGTTTCTCTAGGATTTTCTGAAGTGTGCCTGCTCATCATTTCTTATAGAACAATAGTAGAATCATTGTTTTACCTGTATAAATGGTCATCCAAACTTTTCTTAAAGATATTTGACAAGAAGAAAACCACTATATCACAAGTAAATTCATTTCATTTTCAGATGACTATAATTATGAGAAAAACTTGTTTTCCTAAAATAGTATGTGGATGTACTTCTTTTGCAAGTTACATTGTTCCTTGTTGTTATTGTAGCTTTTCCCCCACCTCTAAAGCCTTTTGTAACACTGCCTTCTGTTAACATGAGCACCTATTCAACAAGAGTAACCTGTACACACCAGATCATTTGACAAATTGAGTCCTGCAATTTCAGGTATGAAAATCTGGACATTGCCAAAACTTTGTAGAAGTATATACATTTTGAATTCATAGCTTTGATACATTAAACTATTCTGGGTATCATACACAGAAAGTATATACAGAGAGGAGATAAATACCTGGTTGGTTTCTAGATTCATTCTTTGATCATGGTTTTCAGGTAGTCCAATAATTTTTAGTTTGTCTCTCCTACATCTATTTTCCAGGTCAGTGCTCTTCCCATGAGATATTTCACATTGCCTTCTATTCTTTCATTTGTTTGTATCTGCTTAATAGCATCTTGATTTCTCATAAAGTTACTAGCTTCCATTTGCTCTAGTCTAATTCTGAAGGAATGATTCTCCTCAGTGAGCTTTTGATATTCTTTTTTCCATCTGGCAAAAGTAGCTTTTTAAGGCATTCTTCTACTCATTGCCTTTTTGAGCCTCTTTTGCCATTTGAGTTAGTCTATTTTAAGGTGTTATTTTCCTCAGTCAGGCTGTTGACTCTCATTTCATACTTTTCTTGCATCTTTCTCATTTCTCTACCCAATTTTCCCCCCACTTCTCTTATCTGTTTCTTAAAGGTCCTCTATGGCCTGGAGCCAGCTCGTATTTTCATTTGGGGTTTTTGGCGCAGGATTTCTGACCTCCCAGTCCTCCTCCTGTTCAATGCTTTGATCTTTTTTGCCCCCAAAATAGGAGTCTAGTGTTGAATTTTTCTGTTTATTCTTTTCCTTTGCCTAGGCATGTTGTCACTCAATTACTTGACTCTTGGGTTTGTTGTTACAATAGGCCTCTGCCACCAGCCAGGGGAACTTCCATCCCAAATGCTGGGGTTTTCTCAACTTCCAGAGGTATTAGTTGGGTTTCCTCTGTAAAGCCTCTATATGCTCTGGCACACTGGTCAAACACCCCAAGACCTCCACCCCAGACCACAATCCAGATCCAAGTAGGGTAAAGCAAGAGCAATTACTCCCCACACTGATTGCCAGATCCCCTACAATTCGGAGGCCAGGAGCTGAAGTTGCAACATGGAAATGTGGTGCAAGCTGGGCTGGCTCCACAGCAGCTTCTCTCTCCCAAGGGAAAGAGTCCACATGCTCTCCCAACCATTCACAAAGTCCATAGGGCCCTGACCTCTTACTTTGTCCTAGGCATCTATGTGTAGGTAATTCTGGAAACACCACAGCTGCTGATTTTCTGGGGTCCCTCCAGCCAACTGCTGGTCTGGCCATCCTGGAGCTAAAATCTCCAATTCTCTCAGACCTGGGCTCTGCCCCCAGAGCTCTGTGCTGGTCACTCCCTGCCGTGCTGTTGGGCTTTCCTCAGTGGGAGGTTAGCTTCTCTGTGTCATTGTATGGGTTCTGGAGCTCCAGAGGTCATTCAGAGTCCCCTTATAACATAATTTTGAAGTGGTGTGGGCTGGAGCTCCCCAGAAGTAGTGTTTCTACTCTGACATCTTGACTCCACCCCTCTTCTGTTTTTTTAATCACTGTTTCCAAATACATCCTTCCTTCTGTCCCTAACCAATGAACCATCCCTTGTGATAAAGAAGAGAAAAAGAAATTCAAGCAAATGAATCAACACTTTATCTGAATCTGACAGAATATGCAATG
This sequence comes from Gymnobelideus leadbeateri, assembly GCA_011680675.1. Lineage (NCBI taxonomy): Eukaryota > Metazoa > Chordata > Mammalia > Diprotodontia > Petauridae > Gymnobelideus > Gymnobelideus leadbeateri. The sequence continues at coordinate 89,845 of WOXC01006637.1, read as the reverse complement.
TTCCACTTTTGTTTAATTTATATTCTTTCCCTTTATATTCCTGCACATTACTTTCTTAGTTCTCCTTACTTAATTCTATGTTAGCTCATATATTTCTAAATTATTCTCACTGATTATTCCTTATACTGCTCTAAGATTCTATTAAAGTAATAGGTAAAATTCTATATGTATGTAAAGAGATATGTCATTGTGCAATATGTATTGTATACTATGCCCTTATCAGGGATAACTGATGTAATTATTTCACCCTGACCCCCAATAAATATCTTCCTTTTGTTTTCTTAGCTGTATAATCTTGTTTATGAATATCTTTCTGTTTCATAAAAAAAATCTCTCTTTTATTATAGTATGTATTTCTTCTTTGGTTAAAACTTTCCCTCTACTCATAACTAGAAAAAAAAACCTGATTTAACTCTTCTAATTTTTAATTTAATACGATGACCTTAAAATTTGGGGATGTGGCCATATTTTATCAAAATCATTTTGATCATTGAATACCTACTAGGACCTAAATGGACACATTAAATCAAATTACACACTATATTTTGGTTCATGATATCATAGGTGTAAACTGTTCTGGCAGCATGAATTTTATGGTGCAACTTTTCATAAATACATAAGTTTCTTGTTTCATGTAACTATATTTGTAACCTCAGGACCTATCCCAGTGGATAGAGCAAAGTAGGTAATTAATAAATGCTATAACGCAGCATGACTTATTCCTTGAAATAGACATCAGAGAAAATAGCATTCTTGATGTCATTTGTCCATTTAATGTCCATTTTCTAGCTCTTATTTATTTCTATTCCAATTGCTTTCTTCCCCTTTCTCATGCCAGTACATTTATCACTATGCCTTCTAAGATTTAATTAGAGACCCTGAGAATACCAGAGCTAGAATGGCCTTAGGGATCATCCAGAGTTACCAGATGAATATTAAACATAGTCAGCTCTTCAGTTTCCCTTACCTTCTCTTCCTGATCTATGATTCATTACTGTGTGGTCAACCTCAGAGATGTTGTACAAACCAAATGTGGCAGTGGGGGAAGCCTCATTATTTTTTTTTACATGGACCACAGGTGAAAGATTGGCATGTGAATTCATTTCTTCATCACAAAATGCAAGTAACTGGTGCAAATCTGTGCAGGAGAGTTTGATGTGACCTTTTGGATTCTTTATCAAATCTATTTTTCCCCAATCTTGATGTCTTCTTTTCACCATGGTAGCCTTTGGCCTGGAACCGTCTGTAGGGGGCACTGTGCCACTATCAGATCACTCAGCTGGGACTGTCAACACCTTCTGTGGGGGCATCTACTGTGAAATATAAATTTGTTCCACCAACAAAATGGTCCATTTGTTACCCTGTCCTGTTTTACCTTGTTTTGTCTTTCTGCATTGTCATGTGCATACTGATGAGATCTCTCAATGCAATTTGATGGAAAGCTACTGACTTTCTATGAAGGGTCATACATATGCACCTTTTTAATAATGCAGAGTGCCTTAATGTCTGCCTAACAAATAATGTATTATTATGCAGTTTTTTTTTTACATTTTTCTTTTTTCTTTTCTTTTTACAGCACCAAACTTCTTCCATGGGGAGTATTTTTATTAGTTGTTTTGAAAGATGAAAGGTTCATGCCCCCAGAACAAGCTGTACTGGGTGGTAACCACAGGAAATGGACAATCCTGGACTTTTTAGAACCTGGAGCACACAGCTCCCCCTCAACTCCCTGTTCCCCAGAACTGGACTATTTGGGGCCCCACCAGCCTGCTCTGTTCAGATACAGGATGCCTGTGTGCCTGTGCTTCTGTCACAGCTTACTACCTCCCCTCTTCTAGTTCTGGTGCCTCCCTGTGCTACTAGGCAGATGGTAGTGAGGGATTGGAACCATCGTTCCGAATCCATACAATTGGGTCTGACCCCTAGCAACCCATGTCCAAATCTCAACATTCAAAACCCCTCTGACTTGGCCTGGTGAATTCCTGTTTCTCGGGTCCTTGGAATCATAGTCCCTGAGGAGGAGGAGGAGGGAGGGCAAGTGCCAAGAAGCCTCCTGTGCCCCTTCCCCATTGTCATCCCATTGCTTAGCTATCCCTCCCCCAATAGGGAACCCCAATGTCCAAATCACAATACCAGCTGTCACCACATTGACCCCAGTCAGGTAATACACCACCCCATCTTCAAAGATTCAGGAATCTCACAATTATCAGGTCCCCTTAATTACCCTTCTATCAGCTGTTCATAAAACACTTAACAGTTCTAACCACATGTTGGGAAAAGATTTCTGGATTTCTGTTGAGCCCCAGCCTCCTTACTATGTAGAAGTGGCACTAAATGCCTCAGTCACCCCTATTTCCAACACAGAATTGTGATTGGGACCATCCAAGGGTCCCCTCAGGGATGTACAGGGTACAGGTTTCTGCCTCATATCATCCAGCACTCCTTTATCCAGCTCTCAGTATAGCTCAAGTTGTGGGCAAATCCACAAGATTCAGGCTTCTAGCTCAGACTACTTCCCTGCCCCTCTAGGAACCTTGTGTGTGTCTCTGCTACAGTGTTCCTCAGACAACAACACACTGAGGACCCCCTGTGTATCTTAGTGGCCATAATTCCCCGGGTCACCCTTCTCCCAGGTGACCAACGTTGGCATTACTTTTCCCAGAAAGGCAACTGAGCTACCACCTAAGGCAGGCAGTACCACTCCTTATTCCCATCTCAGTGAGCTTGGGCCTTATGGGCTCTGCAGCGACTGGGATGGCAGCCTTGATTAAGGGGGAGGCCAACTATCAGGCCTTAAGTACACAGGTAAATATCGACCTTGCGCAAATAGAGCAGTCCATCTCAACCCCAGAAAGACAGGTGGACTCTCTGGCAGAGGTGGTTCTTCAGAACCCAGACACCTTAACCTTCTTAAACAGTGTGTGCAGTCCTTTGTAAGGCTTGTTGCTTCTGTGCAAACAACTCTCCAGTGGTGAGGGAGAGCCTGAAGTTGGTAAGCCAGAATATTGCTAGTGGATAGAGGGAGCTGGAAAATTCTGAGAATGGGTATCAGTCCCTGTTCCCCTGGAACATCCCCCTAACTCACTAAATTGATATCAGCCTTGGTATTAGTATTAGTATTATGCCTCTCCTCCTCCAGATCATAGCCCTAATTGTAGGACCCTATCTCATTAATTGCTTTCTACAATTTGTCAAATCCAGTGTTAACTCAATTAATGTTAATTATCAGGGACCCCCCCCACCATTCTTTAGGAACAGAATTGGGTAATCTAGATGTGACCTCTAGATGTGACCCCAGCTATGTCAAAGGTTTGACATACCTACAAGAAAGAGTAGGGAATGTTGGACACAGGTCCACTCTGCCCTTCCCCCATCGATTTGTCACTTTGCCCTTTCCCAATGTAGGACACAAATCCACTCACCCTTTCCTTGATTTGTAAAGCAGGCAGCCCAACCTTCCCTTTCCTTGATTTGTAAAGCAGGCAGCCCAACCTTTCCTTCACTGATTTGTAAAGCAGCTAACACAACCTTCCCTTTTCTTCATTGATTTGTAAAGCAGAGAACTCCACCTTGCTTTCCCTTGATTAATCTGTAAAGGGCAGGACCTCCACCCTTTGCTTTCCCTTGATTAATCTGTGGGCAGGAGTCCCAGCCTAGGGTTTCACTCTGGCAGGAAATTCAAATGTATACTGACCAATCACTAACTGTAGTTTCAAGTGTACCCTGAACAATCTTTGTAGTTTCGGCTTACATCACTGTAATTTCAGCTTATGTAACCTGTCTATGGAACCTCTATAAAACCAGCACACTGTCTGATTTGGGTGACCCATGTACCCCAACAGTCCTGCAGTAAGAAAATCCACTTTTTAAACTTAAAAAAAAAAGAAAGAAAGAAAGATGAAAGGTTAAGATTTCTTCAAGCATAGGGAAGGGCAGAAGTCAATATTTCTCCATGAATATCCACACATTACTGAATGGATGTCTATAATTCTATGGTACACAAGTTAATTTCAAGAAAAATAGTTTTACCTCAAAGGGTATATCATCCATGGTTTTTGTTTGTTTGTTTGTTTTTGTTTTTTCCTAGCTATTGCAATATTTGAGATTACGTTGTTTATTTGTGGTATTTCTTTTCCCCTCTACAGTTTAAGGTCATACTGAGGAGACTTCTGTTTCTCTCAAATATGTGATCTTTGACATTATTTATGAAAAATATATAATGGTTACAAGACAAAAGCCTTAGTCTGAGTGTTTAGTATACAAATATGCAGTCACTGAATAACTGTGTTCTTAAATAGGACATGCTTATAGTTGGTCCCTTATCACAAAAAGGGTACTATAACAGGAGTTTCCAACAGGGTGTACATATTCCCAGGGTGGGGTACAGGAAGATTATCAGTGGCATGCAAAACATGTTTAGGAGATAACATCATTCTATTGAAATTAATCACTTAATTTTATGTCTTGCAAAATATGTTATGGCAAGCTCTTTTATATTGAATAGGAAGTCTGAGAAGATTTAATGAAAATCAAAAGAAATGGTGGGCACAAATAATTGTGAATCCCTCAACTAGATGGCTTGTAGTTCTGGGAACTCAGGGGTAGAAAACAGTGTACTCCCTGAATATACACAGTATTGTCGTGGTGTCCTTTGTCATTCTAAAAGAAGATACGAGGTTTATACCAAGTATGAATTCTGTCTAGCCTGGGACATCCAACCACTAGGTATTACTGACTGGTGCTCTTCAGTCATGTCTGACTTTCCATTACCCCCTTTGGGGCCTCCTTGGCAAAGATACCAGAGTGGTTTGACATTTCTTTTTCCACCTTATTTTACAGATGAAGAAACTGAGGCAAAAAGGATTAAGTGACCTTTCCAGGGTCATACAACCAGTAAGCATGTGAGGCCAGATTTGAACTCTTGAGGATGAGTCTTCCTGATTCCAAACTTAGAGCTCTTTCCACCATGCCACATAGCTGGCCAGAGATATAAAAAATCATAAAGAAACCCTGCTTCCTGCATTCTTTAGATCACCATTGTTTAGAGTGATAAATTTGGAAGCTGACAACATTGATACTGTACTCATATGTCACAGCAGTTTTGAGGGAGGGGAACATTACAAATTTGTTCTTTCCCCAGCAAACCTCTTATTTCTCTCATAATAACAGCACCTATCTCCCAAGGTTGTGAGGATAAAATGAGGAAGTGAATTTATCAAATATTTTGTAAACCTAAAGTGCTACATAAATGCTAGCCATTATTAGTTGTATGTGAATGACCATAGTCAGATTGCTTCCCTTCTTAATGTCCCTTTCACATTCACTTTCTGGAAATCTGATTTTTAGATCTAGCTTGATATTTCTTGAACTTATCCTTATGGACCCCTGCTGACCTATATGTTTATGTGTAAGTACTGACAGCATTTAGGCTTTAGAAGGGTAAGTCAGTCAATGTGAATTTATCTACATTTACTTTGATTAAATATCTCCCATGCAAATCAGATGTGATGATTTAATCAGGATGCTTTCCCCTTTCAACAGAAAAGCAAAAGGTAAAATAGATGAAAGCTTTTACACAGTAAATGATAATGCCATCCCCAAAAGTCAGTGGATCAGAATAACATAACAGGGACAATGATAGGGTCCAGGATAAATCCTCTGTTCTACTTTGGGAAGTTCTACTCTAGGAAGAAAATATTCTCATCCATATCTAAGTTATGCTGAGGGTAGAACCCTGAATTTGGTATCAGATAGTATTTCTTCAAATACCATCTTTGATTTTACTGGCTGTGTGACTCTGAAGAAACCACTTAGCTAATGCCTGTCTCAGTTTTTTCACCTGTAAAATGGGCACCTATTTAAAAGGGTAGTTTTGAGGATCAAAAGGCATAATACATTTCAAACTATTTTCAAACCTTAGAGACCTATATAAATGTTTATTATTATTGCCAATCAAAATTACTTATTTACTCCCTATGTATCGAGTAAATAGCACCATCATTATTATATTAGCAGAGTTTAAAATAAGATAAAGTGGAGTTTTCTGGATTTCCCATGTCCCATTTGGGCTCTTCAGAAGGATTCTGACACTTATTACTAATTAGAAGAGGTTGTTTAAAGTCACATTTGTCACTAGTCTCATGTAGTAAAGACCATCATGCCCAGTAAATCTCAATAAAGAAGATATTATTTATCAATGACAGCTTTTCTCTTCAAAGTCTGTCTTTCTCTTCCTCATCAAAGTCTCTGACCTTCTTCTGGTAACTGCTGCAGTTCTACATCTTTTAGTATATGTTTCTATTCTCCATTTCATCTTCACCAGTCCCTGGGGTCCCCTCTTTTCTCCAGCTTCAATTCTCAGGGCATCTTTGAAAATGATCTGTATAACTGCACACTGAAACTTATTGTAATCTGCCTCAGTTTCTCTTCCCTCTCATCTGTTCTCCCTTCTGAAGTGATCATAGTTCCAGGATTAATTGGCTTGATCAACAAATCTGTCTTAGCCTTAAGATCACACATTAACTGAGCCCCACCTAGCTGAACTCAGCCTCTACTTTGAAATGAAAAGGGAAAAACATAATTATTGAGCATTTTGTCCAGTCCCCTGACTTCATGAATTTGAAATTCCTCCATCCTGGCCAAATACTTCACTATTCCCTCATGAAAAATATTTTGGGATTGTAACAAAAAAACTGTCAAGTGATTTATCACTTTTCATAGTGAAAATTTCCTTGTTTTTATCCCAAAAAGTCCCAGGTTTTAGTCTGCTGCTTTTCTTTTTCTTCAGAACTGAAAAAAAATATATAGGTACATTCTCTTGCTTCAAAATCTATTTCCTGAAGTACCATTCACTAGTTTAGCTTTTTAAAATATCTACTTAAGATATGATTACTAAACAATACTGAAATAAGTTCTCCGCCTTGTCTCTCATTTTTATTAATTAACAAATACAGTAAAAAAAATGCATTTATTTTTTTTCAGCTTATTTAGTTTTTTTTATCATTAGACAACTTTCAACTTAAGGAATTTAAATTCAATGATGTTAAAATAAATTTGTATCAATTCAACTCAATAAGTATTTATTTTCAACCTTTCATTGATATCTTTTCCTCCATTATCTTAATTTCCTAATATATCCCATCTCCTTCCTTACCCAGTGAAATGCCTCTTATTAAAAAAAAAAATAAGAAAAAAGAAAGGGAAAATCAATCAAAACCAATCACCTCTGTTTCACCATAGAAGCAATACTCTATACCCATAATCCTTCACTTCTTCAAAAAATGAATGATAGTTCATTTTTTAAAATTTTATCAGGGTTATATTGTGTCACTTTTATTTCCCAGGATTTTTTGTTTGTTTTGTCTTTTTTTTTTTTTTTTTGCTTTGTTTGTGAATTCTGGTAGTTTTTCTTGAACAATTTTTTCTTTATGTTTTTGTACTCTGGTCAACAAGCAAGGGAATGGTTAGGTGGATATCATAGGCATCTTTTGGGCCAGCTAGGCAATATAGTGGACAGGGCGCCAGGCCTGGAGTCAGGAAAACCCCTTTTTGTGAATTCAAATCTGGCTTCAGACATTTAGTAGCCGTGTGATACAGGACAAGTCACTTAAGCCTGTTTGTTTCAGTTTTCTCAACTTTAAAATGACCTGGAAAAGGAAATGGCAATCCACTACAGTATCTTTGCCAAGAAAACCCCAAATGGGGTAAAGAAAGTTAGATATGATTAAAGATGATTGAACAAATTTTTATTAACTCCCTACTATATGTTTGTTAGGCACTGGAGGAACAAAGACAAATACAAACAGTCCTTTTCCTCAAGAAACTTGAGGAGTAGAGAACTTCTGAGAGGGGTACAATATAATCATATACAAATAAATGCAAAATATATGACAGATAAATGCGGGGTGGAAAGAACACTAATGGAGAGAAACAGCACTCAGGAAATCAGAAAACACCTATCCTAGATGGTGGCACTTGACTTAAATATTGATGGGAGTCCAATGGGAGAAAGTGATGGAGATTATGAGAGCATGGAAGCATTTCTGGCATGGAAAATAATCTACACTAAAGCATAGATGAAGGAGACAGGAGACGTCAAGTATCTTAATTTGACTAGAAAAAAGGGTGTGTGCATGAGAGTGATATGTAATTGGTCTGCAAAGATAGGTTAGAGCCAGACCATAAAGTACATAAAATACTAAACATTGTTCTTTCATCTTATAAGAAATGAAGAGCCAATAAAGCTTCTTGAAGAGGGGAGTGACATGATTCAAATTATGTTGTAATGATATCAGTTTGTCAACTATGGAAAGAATAAATTGGAGAAAGGAGGCTATGTTTAATTACATATCACCTTTGGGTAAATATCTGAAATACTGAGGAGATATTACTAATCATATCTGCTAAATTAATTAATTTCATATAAGTTGTAGCATCATTGTCAGGTATTATTAATGACAGCAACCTGTTAACCAAATGAAGTAAAAGAAGTGGAAAAACTGATAAATTATTTTAATACAGAGGGCAAGAAACCCTAATTTTTAAAAGGTTTTAAGCTTGGCACACTTGCCTCCAACTTTTGTGGTGTTTGATATATTAACTTTCATATTCTTTTCTCTAAAATTGTTGCTTAGTGTAGCATGTTATTTGTAGAGTCTGATATTTTGGAGAGGTATCTTTGTATTTTTTAAAATAAATCTCATTGCTCAAGGGTATATCATATTCTAAGAGCATTGGTTTCTTTTTGTTGTTGTTCTTGTTGCTTTTTGGTTTGAACATTGCATTCTTTTTTTTTCCCCTAAATATAACTAGAAAACAAATCTCTCTTCTGGGCTGATGGAGAGAGGATGGAACCAGAAGGAATTGGATTCTCTCTCTCCCTCTTCTAAATGCTTCAGGAACAAACACTGAGTGATTGGGATAATACCTATCTAGATATCAAGGAAAATAACAGAGAATAGAGAGGAAATCAGAGAGAGAATGAGTTTCTTCCTCTGAAAACTACAATCTGCAGACTCTACCTCGGTTAAATCCAATTCACCCAAAAGTCAGAACATTACCCTCACAATATCATGGGTCTTCTTTAAAAAGCTAGGTCATGCAGTGAATAGAGCACCAGCCCTGGAATCAGGAGGACTGGAGTTCAAATCCAGTCTCAGACACTTAACACACTTACTAGCTGTATGACCTTGGGCAAGTCACTTAACCCCAATTGCCTTGCCTTTCCCCTCCAAAAATAAAAGAAAGAAAATAAAATATTAACAAAAAACCTGCAGAAATGGTTGGAATAAGAGACCCCTAGTATTCAGAGTGCTCAGGGAGAGAGAATAGAGAAGTAATACAACAATGTCGACTTTCATGAATCTGGGAAAGAGGCTGCTTATTGTTTAGGAACTGGTACCTGGGATAGGGAATGAGTGCTGTGTTTGGGAGCCTGAGAACCAACTTACGGGCAATGAAAAACAGAAATTGACTAAAAATAAATGACCTCCACCTTCTGGGAGTTAATGAGAGCTAGAAGAAGGATATTTGGGGAGAATTACTAATGAAGTATCTTACCAAAATATTCATATTCTTTCTGGTAGCAGAGAATTGAAGAAAGTAGAACTACAGAAGGCAGCAATAGGGAGCAGAAGCTGATAGCTCCTGCTGAGAGCACCTAGACTTAAGAACTGCCAGAAATTAGTAATGCTATCAAAATGGAGAGACTGAAGAGGGGAGTACTGAGGTGAATGAATAAAGCTTTACTGCCTGTCATGGGAGCCCTGCCCTGGGTAGTGCTTTGCAGTGATTTTATCAATAAGGTGATTGGTTTTGATAGATTTTCCCCTTTTTTCCTATTTTTTGGTCTTCTTGGAGCAGAAGGAGTCAAGGAATGGATCCTTTAACCTAATAAAAAAAATCAAACAATCTGGGAAGGAAGACCCTCAGGGTTTATGCCCAAAACAGAAAAAAAAAAAACATTTACATTCAGTCTGAACAAAAATGTGGTACCCCCAAAATGACCAAAACAAACATATATACATATACATATAAAATACACATAGATATGCACATGTAAAGACACAATATATACATTTATACATATATGCATCGTGCAAACACATAATGCACGCATGCATATATATCTATACATATGTGTATGCATATATGTGTATTGTGTGTATGAATGTATCATGTGTATACATATATGTATGTATAAATTTGATGTTGTGAAGGTAAAAGCAAGATTTGGTAATCAGTTGTTCCTGATCTCTGATACAATTGACAAATATTTATTAGAAACTCAATATTCTTAAAGTGCATAATTCCTCTCTATTTGTTTGACATTCTTAGGCATCTTGAGTAAGTGATTACTTTGATGCTACTTTATAGGTTGACAATTATTGAGATGATTGATTGATACAATCAAATATAATCACTTCCTAACTCAACCCCTTGTATCTAGTGTCCATGTCTCCAATCAATTTTTGACATATGCCACAATAGTCTTCCTAATGCATGGGTCTGATTATGTCTCTTGTCAACTCTAAAGTCTTCAATGTCTCACTTTATCAGGAAGGAAGGAAAGAAAGAAAGAAGGATTAAATGCCTACTGTGTGCCAGGTACTGAGTTAAGCACAGTACCTGGCAATATAACAGTACCTGGCAATAACTCACAATAACCCTAGAATAAAGGTTTCATTTTATAGTTGTGGAAAATGAGGCAGACAGAGGTTAAGTGATTTACCCACTCACACAGCTAACAAGCATTTGAGACCAGATTTGAACTCAGGTTTTTCTGACTCCAAGCCCAGTGCTCTATAGACCTTAACATCTAGCTAAACTACAAAACCTTTAGCTTGATGTCTAAGATGTTTCACAATGTAAGCATTGTCTTCCTTTCCTTTAGAGTAGCTTGCCATTTCCTTCTCTAGATCATTTTACAGACCCAGGGTCACACTGCTAATAAGTGCCTGAGATCATATCTGAACTCAGAAAGATGAGTCTTTCTTACTCCAGGTTTGGTGTTCTCTACACTGAATCACCTAGATTTCCATGAAATGTACATTAAACAAATATGTGTGTGTGTGTGTGTGTGTGTGTGTGTGTGTGTGTGTGTGTGTGTGTGTGTGTGTTTTAGGTGCTGGGGACACAAAGAGAAAAACAAAATGCCAACTGACTTTTGGGAACTTTCCTTTAATCAAAGTGTGTATTATAGGAACAAGAGTGGCAGCTAGGTAAGCAAAACTGCTGGACTTCAGGTCAGGAAAAAATGAGTTCAAAATATAATTCACACCATTACTTGCTGCATGACCCTTGGTAAGTCACATTAAAATCTCCCAGGTTTAGGGGCAGAGCCAAGATGGCGGAGTAGAAACAGCTCATCCAAGCCACTCTGCCCCCAGATTCCCCCCAAACTAGGTAAAAGGGGACTCTGAACACCTTCTGGAGCCCCAGCACCCACAGAATGACACAGAGAATCTAAACTCCCAATGAGGAAAGCCCAGCAGCCCTGCAGGAAGGACCAGCGCAGCACTCTGGGAGGCGGCAGCACGCAGAGCACAGGGAGCCGAGCCAAGTCCAGGTCCTCATGAGCCGAGGTCTTAGCCCCAGGGCGGCAGGGCCAGCAGCCTGCAGGAGAGACCCCAGAACACCAGGAGCTGTGGCAACTCCAAAATTATCAACATAGACATGCCTAGGACAAAGTAAGAGGTTTGTGGCCTACGGATTTTGTTACCAGAATTTGGGGAATGCATAAGCTCCCTCCCCTGGGGGCTAGAAGCCACTGAGGAGTCATGCCATTTTGTAGTTTTCAGAGGTAGCTCCAGCTCCTGGCCTGCAAATTGTAGGGAGATCCAATGATCAGTCTTGGGGGGTAATCACTCTTGCTTTAACCTCCCTGGATCTGGATTGTGATCTAGGGTAGAAGTCGTGCATGGGTTTACAGCTTGCCAGAAACGGAAGTTGCCCCCCCACACGATCGGGACGAAAATTCCTCTAGCTGGCCTTAAAGCCATAGTGTGGCAATAAGCCCAAAAGTCAAGTAATTAAGTGGCAACATGCCAAGGTAAAGGAAACAGAAAAATGCAACCCTAGACTCCTATTTTGGGGGCATAGAGCAGGAAAAGGACTGTGAGTTCAGAAGTCCTGCTCCAAAAGCCCCAGGGGAAACCATGAGTGGGTTGCAGGCCATAGAGGACCTTAAGAAGGACTTTAAAAATCAAATAAGAGAAGTGGAGGAAAAATTGGAAAGAGAAATGAGAAGGATGCAGGAAAAGTATGAAATGAGGGTCAACAGCCTGACTGAGGAAAACAACACCTTAAAAAATAGACTAACTCAAATGGCAAAGGAGGCCCAAAAGGGCAATGAGGAGAAGAATGCCTTAAAAAGTCGAATTTGCCAGATGGAAAAAGAATCTCAAAAGTTCACTGAGGAGATTCATTCCTTCAGAGTTAGACTGGAGCAAATGGAAGCTAATGACTTTATGAAAAATCAAGATGCTGTTAAGCAGATCCAAACAAACGAAAGATTAGAAGACAATGTGAAATATCCCATGGGAAAAACCACTGACCTGGAAAATAGATCCAGGAGAGACAATTTGAAAATTATTGGACTACCCGAAAGCCATGATCAAATAAAGAACCTAGAAATTACCCTTCAAGAAATTCCCAAGGAAAATTGCCCTGATGTTTTAGATCCAGAGGGCAAAATAGAGGTTGAAAGAATCCATTGATCACCTCCTGAAAAAGATCCCCAAAAGAAAACTCCCAGGAATATTATAGCCAGGTTCCAGAATCCCCAGATCAAGGAGAAAATACTACAAGCAGCCAGGAAGAAACAATTTCAATACTGTGGAAACACAATCAGAATAGCACAGGACCTGGCAGCTTCTACACTGAGGGATTGAAGGGCATGGAATATGATATTCCAGAGGGCAAAAGAACTGGGAATGAATCCAAGGGTCACCTACCTAGCAAAACTGAGTATTTTGTTTCAGGGGAAAATATGGTCATTCAGTGGAATAGAGGTCTTTCAAGCATCAAGCATTCTTGAGGGAAAAACCAGAATTGAATAGAAAATTTAACATCCAGACACAAGAAGGAAGAGATGCCTGAGAAGGTAATCAGGGAAAAGAAATCAAAAGGAACTTATCAAAGTTGAGCTATTTACATTCCTATATGGAAAAGCAATAACTGTGACTCATGATATCTTTCTCACTATGAAAATAATGGAAGAAGGGTGTGTGGTCCTATGAATATATATGTGAATGTGTGTGTAAATGGTTACAGTAATATATGGATAGAGGGCATAGGTTGAATTTGTTGGGAAAGGAGAATACTCAAGGGATGAAATTATGAGGTGAGAGAGGAAAGTGGCAAGAGGAGATGGGGAGAGACAGGGTAGGGTAAACTATCTCATGTAGAAGAAGCAGGGGGAAGTGGTTGCAAGGGAGGGAGAGAATAGGAAGGCAAAAAAGTCAAAACCACATTCTCATTGAATTTGGTTCAGGGAGAGAATGACATGCATACTAAATGGGATATCTCAACTTGCAGCAGAATAGGGGGAAGGGGGATGAGAGGAGGGATGATGAATGGGAGGGCATCCTTGGGGGGAGGGGAGGTTGGAAGTTCCCACTATAGAAGAGGAACAGGATCATGTAGGGAATGGACCAAGTGGGGGGTGGGATGAGTGGGAGGGAATTATATATACAATATATCTACTATGATAATGTTTTGCATAGCTAGACATGTACAACATATACTGAATTACTTATCTCCCCAGAGGGAATGGGTAACAAGGGAGGAAGGAAATGGATCTGAAATTCGAGGTCTTAACATTAAATGTTTCAAATATATATAAATACTATTATTAATACTCTTTTGCTTGTAACTGGGAGATAAGATGTGCAGGCATTGGGACACAAAGATTCACCTTCCTCTAATGGAAAAGTCAAAGGGGGTATGGGAGAAGGTATGGGAGAGAGCATATTGGAGGAAGTGATATCTTGTGGCACTGCTATTCTGGGAGGTTGGGTAGGGGAATAACGGGGGGAAAATGATTGTAACTCAAAATCTGGCGTAAATGGATGATATAAAACATAAGTTAATAAAGCATTTGTTTAAAAAAAATCTCCTAGGTTTAGCACCCTCATTTTTAAAATGAGGAAAATAATTGGTTATTATGAGAATTAAATGAGATACACTTTCAGAGTTGCTTTCAACCTTGAAGCATTTCCTAAATGCTACTTATTATTTTTATTATCATTATTAATAATATTCATTACTATCATTGTTATGTTTCCAGCTTTCTAATTATGTCATCACACAGCCCTTGGGATAATTCAATAGCCCCTTTCATGTAAGGTAATCTCCTGCAGTTTGGAGACCATTGAATTAGTGTTTGAATTTGGGCAACTTAATTAGGACTTTGAGCTTTTTCTCATCTACAAAATGAGAAAATTGAAGTTAATCTCCAAGCTCTTTTTGAAATCCAATATTCTACAAATAGCTATTTACTATTACTTTCAAATATTTTTCTTTCTTTAAGTAATTGTATCTATTTTCAATGATTTTGGACTTGACCCAATATTATATGCCAAATTGGAACTTGGTTTGGGAATTAGGTGATTGTCAGTTGGATTTTTTGAGTCCCTGCTCAGATGCCCTCAGAACTCCTTTTTCTCCATCCTGTATCAAGAGTAATAAGACCTCAATTGGATTTTCCTCTTTGGTTAGATTGATAACTACCCCTTAAGTCAACAACAGTCCTGCTGTGTACTTGAATTAGGCTGGGTTTTTCTTCTTTTTTTAATTTTTTAAGTAGTCTGGACATAATACATCTGAGCCAAAATTAAATTAGGAGACTTCAGACTAGTAGATTTTCCCCCAAGACCACAATTACTGTTGCTGTTGCTGTTGATTTCTCTTCAATTCAGTCTACTTGTAAGACATTTTCAGATTCTTGCTCCCCTTTTCACAAATTCCCTCACAGACCAGAAAAATACAAAAGATACCAAAAACCATCAGACCTCAAGAAAGTTGCAGTTTTGTTTGAATGGATGCTGCTATTTACATAGCCAGAGGCATGCATTTTAAACAGAGGGAATATTAATGTAGTGTCTATGTAATTAGAACAACCATACGGCTTTCTTTGGGGAACAGCAAGAAAAAATGAATAGTGGCTTATTGAAAAGAAAATTGAATAGAAGATATGACTGAAGTGGGTTACTCTAGTGCTCATTCTCTACCTCTCTGTTGATCTCTTTCTTCTATATAGCTAAATATAAATATGTAAAAATAGACATTGATCACAGAATTTTATAATTAAAATGCATGAAAGTAATAATAATAGCAAGTTATCTTTTGAAAATAATTTTAATATTCCCTAGGCACTTTGCATATTACCTCATTTGGTACAATATTTGGTACATTTTGGCTAGAATACCCAATTTACAGAAGAGGAGAATGAAACTGAGTAGAGTTCAATGACTTGTCTATGGTCACATAATTAGGAAGTATCTAAGATCTGATTTGAACTCAAGTCTTCCTGATTCAGCTAGGTGAATTCTAAGGGCAGCTAGATAGCAAAGTGGATACAGTACTAGGATTGAAGTCAGGAAGCACCATTTCCATGCATTCAAATTTGGCTGTAGACACTTATTAGCTGAGTGACCCTGGGCAAGTCACTTAATCTTATTTACCTCAGTTTCCCCATCTATAAAATGATCTGGTAAAGGAAATGGCAACCCACTCCAACATCTTTGCCAAGAAAATCCCAAATGGGGCTCCAGAGAATCAACCACAACTGAAGGACTAAGCAACTTTTAGATTCCAAATTCAATATTTTATCCACTGTGTTACATATGTGACAATACCCATCTATTTCAATCCATATCCCCTAAAAAAATTCCTACTACAATATGCCAGACTAGTCATTGTCTAGTTCTTTCTTGAAGAACTTTGATGAATGGAAAACTACCCCCCTCTTCAGGTAGCGTATTCTGTTTTCAGGTATCTAATCGTTAGACATTGGCTTTTGTTCTTGTAATTATTTTACCCTTAAATCAAACTTAAAAGTGATGTATTGAAAATTATCCACTGCTCTTAGATCTTCTCTCTGGGACAAAACCAAATGAACCCAATGTTTCTTCCCATTGACAATCTTTCAAATAGTTGAACACCATTATCAAGTACTATCAAAATCTCCATTTTTCCTTAAACATTCTGTCTTTTTTTTTAACTGACTCTTCTTTGACATTGATTCCACGTAGTTCGCCATACTGTTTTCTCCCCTCTTTAATTATCACTTATGTTCCTTGTCTGTGATGGCCAGAACTAACAAAAAACTAGAAATGTTTTGTGACCAAAATGTGGATTATATCAGTATTATCATTCCCCTTCCATGGGCTAAGTTCAATATCTCCTTCAAGAAATATTTGAAATGTGTACAAAAGTAGACACTTCATTACAATAGAAACGCAAACATCTCACACAGTGAAAATCACCACAAAATTTTCCTGTTCTTCATCCTGATGGAGATCTTCAACCTTGTACCTCCATTTTCCCACCTGAATTGCTTATGGGTATTTGCCACTTTTCTCATTCTTAAATACCACAGTGATAGGGGAATTGGGGGTGTCATTCTTCAATATGTTGAAGGTTTCTCCCAGGTCCTCCAACACTGTTATTACCAGAATACCATCTGGGTTATGCATCAATTTCCCTTTGCTCTCACTCCATGGTTAACCCACCACATTATCTTAGTATCCATCTACAATTTACCTAACAAAGACTCCATCAATTTCTTCTTTCTTAATGGATAGAACCCTAATCTTAAAATCTAGATAAACATGTCTTAGTTCTGGCTATGTCCATAACTTTCTATGTAATTTTAAAGAAGTTATATTACTTATTTCATCAATAATGTATCCCTTGTGTAACTTGTCCAGATGATCTCTTAAGTTCTCTTTGAGTGCAAACACTTGGTTTCAGAGATTATGCAATGTAATGATACTCAAGAAAAGAAAAATATATCAAGTTATTCATTTTTGAAAGTTACTAATGTCCCCAACCTATCATTGTTCAAAACTATGAAATGACCATTTTTCTTATTTATCATTGGTCTTGCATATAATTATTTATGTCTATTAAATTGCAACTTGTTTAGAGAGTGCATTTAAAAACCTAGGTACCCCTAAATGGACTTACCTCAATATCTTTTAGACTGAATCAAAAAGAAAAAAATAGCCATTAGAGCAGTTCACAAAAGATGGCCCTTGGATATCTTGTTAGGGGGAAACCACTTGAGGGGGTCCACCAGACCTATTTTCCTAGTAATATGCAGATATTGTTTTATATTACATAACCCTCCCCTTTCTAACTATATATCTGTGTGATGCTCAATTTTCTTCATGTTGTTCAAACAAAATAACAAATCACAGGTGATTTAATCCAGAATTAGATATGAGATTACTACCATCTTCTCTTAAGCCAGGTATTTGGGAGATTTGCAAGAATATGTGAAATTTATCTTTCATTTATTTAGTTGGAAATATAGTTACTTTTCCTAAAATGTGCCACTTATGTTAATATGTAATGGATTAATTATTGTAACTTTAAATGTATTTTAAAAATTAATATTTTAAAGTATCAGTTATAATTCTCAATGTGCTGACTATCAATAGCTATAACTCCATAAATAAAAACTATTTGGGGTCTTCAATACTGAGACCTAAATATTGGAGGACTGCCAGTAGAGTGCTAAACTCAATCGGGAAGATTTGGCTTAGAATCTTCCCTCTGGATCGTATTGGCTGTATTAGCTTGGGCAAGTTATCCATGTCTCTGAACTTCAAGAAGGAAAATAATAACTGAAATACCTAGGGTCATTGTGAGGATCAACGGAACACTTTTTTTTGTAATACTTTCTTATATTTTATTCTTTCAAATACATATAAAAGAATCTTTAACTTTTTTTAGTGCCAAATTCCCTCCATCAATCAATCCATCTCCCCCACTAACTGAAAAAAGCAAGCAATTTTAGATCAGTTAGAAAATTCAGTCATGAAAAACATATCTCCATACTAGCCATGTTGTAAAAGACAACACAGACAAAAATGAGGGGGAAAAAAGTAAAAATAAAAAGTACATTTGATCTTCATTCAGATTCTTTCAGTGTTCCTCTGAAGGTAGAGAGAATTTTTCATCATAAGTCCTTTGGAATTGTCTTAGGTAATTATATTTCTGAGAAAAACTAAGTCATTCACAGTTAATCAAGATACAATATTGTTTTGACTGTGTACATGGTTTTCTTGGTTCTGCTCACTTCATTTTGCATCAGTTCATGTAAGGTTTCCTGGTTATTCTGAAAGCATTCTGCTCATCAGTTTAATAGTCTTTCATCAAAATCATATATCACAACTTGTTCAGTCATTCCCTAATTGTTGGGCAACCCATCAATTTTCAGTGCTTTGCCATACAAAAAGAGCTACTATAAATATTGTTGTACATGGGTGACCTTTCCTTTTTTTTCATCTCTTTTGGGATGCAGCACTAGTAATGGTAACTGTGCGTCAAAGGGTATGTACAATTATAGAGGGTTTTGACATAGTTCCACATGGCCATCCAAAATGGTTGGATCAGTTCACAACTTCATCCACAATGCATTAGTGTTCCAATTTTTTCACACCCCTCCAACATTTGTCATTTTTTCCTTTTCTGTCATATTAGTCAATGTGATAGGTGTGAGGTGTTACCTCAAAGTTGTTTTAATTTGCATTTCTCTAATCAATAGTAATTTAGGCCATTTCATCTAACAATAAATAGCTTTGACAGACAGCTTTCTTTGTCTGAAAACATCCTGTTTATGTCATTTGGCATTTATTAATTAAAGAATGGCTCTGTTTTATAAATTTGACTCAGGTCTCTATATATTTAAGAAATAAGAGAAACTTGCTGTATTTTTCCCAGTTTTCTTCCTTCTTTCTAATCTTGACTAAAAAGCTTTTTTAAAAAAAAAAACTTTTTAACATAGTATAATCAAAATTATCCACTTTACAACATGTAATGGTTTTTCTTCTTTGGTCATGAATTCTTTTCTTATGCATAGATCTGACAGGCAAACTATTCTATACTTCCCTATGAAGGAACATATTGTAGAGAACTTTGAAAATTTAAGTTATATGTAAAAGTATATTATTGATATTCAGGATGTCTAATATAAAATTAGATTCTGATACCCCAATTAAATTGGTTAATCCAGGATACTGGTCTACACTTTTGCTCATTTCCAAGAGAAAAGGATGATGGCATCAAGATGATTTGCCCTAATATAGGTCCTACTATTTTTTTTTATAAAATAACAAGTCTATTTTAACAGACTATATACAATAAAAATAAATTTTATTCTTTATGCTAATTTAAATATGGGGAATAAAAGAAATAGTTTCTGTTATGTGACTGTACCTGCTCTCCAAGAGCTTGAATGTTAGTTGATCATAAGCTATACACAGGATCATCATAATCAAACTAGAAAGCCCAGAAATGTAGAGGCGGTAGATCAGAGCAGCAGAATGTGTCTATTTAGAACTCCTCCTCTCTATAAGAAAGCAAATTTAGATTTTTGATTGTGTATTGAATTTGAAAGTCACAGAGATTATAAATTTATTAATGTAAAGGATGAGATACAAGAAAAATTAATTTGTGAACCTAAACAATATTTCTATAAAAGATTAATTATAAAGCAGTTGTAGTAATTAGAAAATCGGAGTGCCAGTTTCTCAGTATATATAGAATATTGAAATTGTAGTAGTCAGATAATACTTAAAATAAACAAAACCATAATAAAAGCAGAAAAAAGTCTTTATCAACACAGACAAACCAGACATTGAACAGTTTTAACTGATAATATGACAAACCTGTGTATCATGTCTTATATTTGCTTAAATTTGGAAGGTTTTATCCTAGGCCAAAGTACTGGTCTGCAGCTCTCATTGAATGGGACTGCTATAAAGTACATTAAAGGTTCAATAAATAATGGCCCTTGTCAATTGAATTGATTATCAAAGAAAAATCAATTTTAAGGAAGAACTACTAGATTTTTTTTTCTTTTTAAGCCCAATAATTCCCTTCATAAAAAAGAATTGAGGCAAATACCAGTTGTATAAAATATAGTTTTGGTTCCAATATTGATTTTTATTAATGAATAGCTAAACCTTTATCCCACCTTCCACATATCATGTTTAAATGTGCAGGAATGATGATTTAGTAAAACTTTAATAGAATGAAAATTTTATGGTAAATATTTAATCTTACCATATTAAAACTTTCCTTTTTTCAAATTTGGTGAATATAGCTATGATATCTATTGATTTTCCATAGATTATGGGATTATTTTAAATTTCTATAATAACTTTTTCTGAGGACTTTATTGTTAGCATAATATTTGTGTGATACCATTATACTACACATCAAATAGTTTGAGAATATAGAAGGAAAATATAAATTGGATATTTTTAATGAAGATATCAGAAGGTTAGTGGATTCATGCAATTTTGCCTCAGGCATTCCAGCAAATGGATGTGACAGGATGTCATGGATCCACACGGGATTCAATGATAAGCCAAATAGATGATTCATGAAATGTAAAGATTTGGAATGAGAATTTTAATTAAATAACATAAGCAAATGACTACATATTTTCTAAATTAACATAAGAATGAAAATATAAATCTGAAGATCTATTTTTTAATATTCACAGTTGCAGCTATTGAAGTCTTAATGATGTGATTCTATGATCCCAATTATTTCATAAGTTTAAAAAGAGAAGCCATGAAATTACACATCTCAACTTTTCAATTAATTTTAAAGTAATATAAAAGCAACCACTTTAAAATATGGGATTGAAATTTTAACTTAAATATGAATGTCAATGTGAAAACCTTACCAGGATTAATCAGCTAATGCAAATTTCTAATTAAACATGTCTCACAGGTGTGCAAGCTACACACACTTCATAAAAATGGCAAAAACTTTGCAGCATCTTGGCAACATCCGCACAACACAAAGCTCACAGTGTCTGAAACAGCATGCATTGTTAGCCCACAGACATTTCAACAATCATAAGACAACCCGTTTTAGTCAAGATAAGGATGTTTCTGTGAATAGGGAACCATTTTATCCCTAAAATATTTTTATTCGCTCAAATTGAGATTTGTAAAATATAATATCCTCAATGGCAAGAGTGATTTCACTGTTGTTTTTGTTTCTGTAGAACCAAGCACAGTGCGCTGCACCCAGTAGGGTTACATATGTTGCTGAATTGAGTTTATTTTAATTCCGCCTACATTGACGTATGACTATTGTAAAAGGAAAGGGTGGCAAGACATTGGCAAGATGACTAGCTCTGGAGTCTGAGGGCACAAGTTCAAATGTTGCTTTTAACACTAGCTGGGGGACCTTAGGTAAGCCACCTTAACATTTTAACTTCACTTGGCATGAGTATCTTCATCTATAAATAGAGGATTGGATGATGGCCTCTGACATTTCCTCCATGATCTAATGAAGTGAAACTATAATTTCATTAAGTGAAATGTACTTACTGAGAACAGAGTGAGAAGATTTTATTGTTGTTTTGGTTTGGTTTTGGTGGGGTGGGGTGGAATTGAAACCTGTGATTTAATTTATGGAAAAAACTCCTGACAATTCTGCAAGTTATAATATTGGAGTTTTGATCAAGTAGTTTAAAAGTGACTTCACATAGCTTACAAACATTAGAGCAGGAATCCAAACTCAGTTCTTTCTAACTCTGAGTATGTATCTCTATCCTCTTTCTCACATTGACTCTCTTTATTCAAACAGTTAAGGTTCATGTAGGCATAATGGCAGATAGAGAGATAGCTAGATAGGTAGGTAGTTAAGTAGGTAGGTAAGAAGATAGATAGATAGATAGATAGACAGACAGCTAGATGGACAGATGGGTGGATTGATAGATGGACGGACAGACAGGTACAAACGTAGGTAGACAGAGAGACATGGAGAGATAATAAATAAAGATAAAGGACAGACAGACATAAACATAGAGAGACTGATGATAAAAAGAAATTAGGCAGATAGATGATAGATTAGATGGATACATTGATGGATACATTAATAGATAGGATGTAAATTATACTATGAGAAATGCATGAAATATAAAACTTCATGGCATCTTTGGAGGTGATATAAAGTGAGAAGGAAAAGGAAAGTAAGAAAGGCAAGCAGACATAAAGAAACAGAGAAAGATAGACGAGGAGAAACAGAGAGACAGAGAATAAGCGTGATATAAAGAAGAGGAAAAGGGGACCAGTTCCTTGGGTCCTTCTTTCATCTCTGTTAGGTTGCTACATTCTTCACAAATAGCTGGCATTTATATAATGCTTTACATATATTATCTCATTTTATTCTGACAACAACCCTGGGACTTAGGTAGGTTCTATTATGATCACTTTTATTTGACAGTTGGGGAAATGGAGGCAGACAGAGTTGAAGTGTCTTGGCCATGGTTATGCAAGTCATCCTGACTCCAAGTATTCTATTCCACTCATATCACTTAGATGTTGCTGAAGTCTTCTTACCTATTTTTTATCTTACCAGTGCTGTGACATCTTTGCATTTTCAACATATGCTCCCAATAAAACTGTTATTTTGAGTTGGGCCATGATCAATTAGAGGAGGAACCCAAACTCCAATCAATTAGAGGAGGAATCCAAATAAGGAGGAAGAGAGATTCTGAAAAATCTGCATTCTGTTCTATCTCTTTTCTGTTCTTCATTATTTCTTGTTTCAAGTTAGTTAGAACAAAAATTCTGAGGTCTTATTGGGTCCAAATGAGTCTAAAGTTAACCTAAGTCAAGATGTTTTTATTCAGCACTTCCCATGTGCCAGACACTGCTATTCCCTAGGGGCCAAAAGAAATACTAGAACAGCCCCGTGCCACAAAAGCTTTCATTTTGATGGGGAAGACAGCATGAAAACTACTAATATATATGTATATATGTATATATATATATATATATATATATATATATATATATATATATAATTTATATTGTAACTTGGAGGTAATCTCACGGAGAGCAAAAAAATTATAAACTGCTGAAAGGGACCACAGAACCACAGAGAACATTTAGCACCAATAATTCATTTAAAAAAAAGATATTGAAACCTCAAATGACATAAAACAAGTGTATTTTCCTGATATCCCACACACCCACCCAAAGGATCACATCAGTGTGCATAGCTTTATCAACAACATTATTTTTAGAAGTAACTGTGATTCTAGGATTTATATTCAGAAGGAGTCTTAACCATCAAGTGGCCAATGCTTTTAATTTCATAGAGGAGGAAACTGAGACCACAAGTGGTCAAGTACCCTACTCAAGCTCATTTAAGTAAAACAAATGGAATTCAAATTCAGCAATTCTCTTTCCAAATATAATGCTTTGACTACTACTGTTGGAAAATAGCCAGTTTTATTACACTTATCCTAATAAAAGATTTTATTTAACATATAAATAGGAAGGACTCAAATATTTAATATCTTTTTTCTAGTATAATTTCATTAATAAGGAAAATAAAGACATTTCACTTCTAAAAGTTAATACATTTTTTCTGTCATAATCAATTAAAGAACCTTCCTCTCATTCCCCCATCATCACTGCCAAATTAGAAAGATTTTGTTTCCCTCACAGAGATACAATCAGCTCTGTATTTTTCATTCTAAGGACAGGGAACAGTGATGATATCAATATGATCCAAAGATACTTCCTATTTGCATTTAGAATACATTTTTGTACTTAAAAAAATTAAGATTTGAACCATGCCCACTTCTGAAAGTGCTTGAGAAAGCTAATTTTGGTACCTGCATTTAAATATGGGTAAATCTATTCAAATTACACTTAGCATTTGAAACAAAATAGAGAAGTCATGACTGTGAAGATTCACCTCACTAGCTGAAAACTTTTCCAACTTCTATATAAAGCATGTATTACATAAGCAGGTGACACCTTCTACAGGAAGCCTCCCCTGATTACCTTTAATTTTAGTGCCATCCCCCTGGTGATTATTTCGAATTATGCTGTCTACACATTTGTAGTTTACAGTTGTTTGCTAGCTGTCTCTCCAATTAGACAATAAGCAACTTGAAAACAGGTACTGTCTTTTGCCCTTCTTTGTATCTCTACCACTTAGTACACTGCCTATTTACTGTTTGTTTCCTGGTAATGGCTATGGAGTATTGAACTTGGAGTTAGAAAGATATAAGTTCAAAACTGCATCAGGCACACACTAGCTATTTGACCTAGGTAGGTAACCTCATGTGTAAGACACTCCAATTCCTGATAGGTCAAATGGTGATAATAATAGCACACATCTTATAGCCTTGTTGAAAAGATTAAATGAGACATTGTAAGTAAGTATTTTGCAAACTTTAAAAGCAAATATATAAAGGTCATTTATAATTACTCCTAGAGTCTTTGATGATTTGCAACTATATAAAGATCTCTGAGGGGAGGCAGGGGGGAAACAAAATGGGTTTTATATGAGAGGATAGCATGTAATATGTAAAAGCAGCACAAAATTGAATCTAGCCCATTCTCTACCTACTATGAGTTTCTGGGTTCAGTTCATTAGCCATCTTCAGGACCTGTCCAAGGCATTGTATGAATTGATTAATATTGGACTAGCTAACTAGAAGTCCAAAAGCAAAAACAACAAAAATCAAGCTAATTATTTTCAAGTCTAGATGTAAGTCTAGATGAAGTTAGAGTTGCATCTCTAGCCCACCTCCCTTCTCAATCTCTTGTAAAGATGCTAATTAATCTGGTCAGATGGTTAAAGAGGATATAAACTAAAGGAAGAATGATGAGATAAAAGGGGCATGAATAATCTTCAAAGTGAATCATCAATTCTTAGTGAAATAACAGAGGTGCTTGGATCTGGAAATCACCACCGGTGACAATTGTTTTTTTACCTGATTAAATGGATTGGTTGACTCTTTACTTTTAATATAGCATATGCAATGCTCTTTGAAGTTGTGCTCTTGTCTGAGATCACAGGAGTATGGATGAAAGGTTTCTAGTAAAGTGCTGTACACCCATTGAGTACTCAATAATAAATTGTTGTCAATTTAAGACATGGAATGAATTTGACAGAAGTTGATGATGAAAGGACTAAAACTCAAGATCTCTGAGGAAAAATCAAAATAAGAGGAATTTCTTAACTGGAGGGGAGAGAATTGAGGAATAATTTAATGAAGATACTCAGGCATATGAAGCATATTGGTGGGTTTTACTTTTGAAATGACAATCACAGTATTTTTTTCAATAACCAAGAAGAATAAGATAATAGGAAATGGATTCCAACAAGGGAGAACCATATCACTGAAAAGCAATTTTGCAAATTGTGAATATCATTACCCTTTAATCATGGTGATGGTGGGTAGTATGTCATGGTGGAGAGATCCAGCCATGGAGTCATAAAGACCTAGGTTCAAGTCCCTACCACTGACACATACTGACTCTGTGACCCAGAAAACACTTAATAACATCTCCTCAGGCAGTTTTCTAAGACTGTAGGTTTCAGAGCTTGTGTTAATATGTATTGGAGAATAAATTTCTGCATGGGGAGTTACATGTACCAATGAAATTATGTGTCCTGTATAAAAGAAAACAAAGAAAAACCTAATGAAGTAGGTAAGTAGAAGTATTATCATCCAATATGACAGTTTAAGAAACTAAGGTTCAAGACAGTTTTAGCCATTACCCAAATTACATAAATTGACAATTGTCAGAGTTAGATTTTGAATCTAGTCTTCAAATGGCTAGTCTAGGATTCTTCAAACAAAAAAAAAAAATATGCTATTACCTCCTCGAAATTTCTCTAAAAATGAGAATTCTCACTTATCCTCATGTTTCAGATATACATAGGGATTCTGTTGGATCAAATTTCATTGTCTTGTGGTTCAGATATATGATGCTGAGTGGGAGAAATTGCTGTAAGAAGAAGAAAAGGTTTGTTTAACTTTATGTGGCTCATGTACCCACTGATGGTCAATAGAGTACACAATATTGATCCCCATTTAAATAATAATTTACACAGCATTTTATATTTTTGAAACACTTGTGTAATTCATTAGAAATATATTGTCAGCTCTACTGGTTTAAGTGATAATTAGATTCTCAATTAAAGTGTCATAGAACTAAGATTTTAGGAAGACAGAGGACGCTTTTTGTAATCTACTTTTTGTTTGCAGGACAATCAAGTGAGATAGTAATGAATTTTCAAAAGTTACATTTTAAATTTTAAATTGCATTTAATTATATTTCAAAATTCTAAATGTCAAAATTTGGGTGCAAATTAAAATATTATTTACATAGTAGTCTTATTATGCAAGGTGTCCCTCAAACAAAACCCAAGAATTTTCCCAATGATACTAAAAGGTTGTAAATAATGAAAGTACCAAATCCTGATAATATCTGACATTTATATAGACATTTTGAAATACAAGGTTATAAAATATAGTTGTTGTTGAATGATAATGGACTCAACTGTTTTTTTTTCTCTTTTTTTTTTCTTTCCTGTTATTTACCTAATCTGGAGATGCAAGTCTGGTGAAGATTCACAGAGATTTTTTTTCATGAGAGCTAATTGAGAAGTCCTTTGATAAGAAACAACATTACACAAGTGCATAATAGTCTAGTTTTTATTTTGTTTGTACTATGTGAGGAATACAGTTTATGATCTCTGACTTGGAATTTTCATGCTAGATCTCAGAAGTAACAATTCAGTCATTTCAAAGTTTGAAGGACAATGTGATCATAAATTAATAGTGGAAGAAACCTCAGAAACCATCTGGTACAACACTTTAAATTTACAAATAAAGGAACTGAGTCTCAGGTAAGTTAAATCCTTTGCTCAAGGTCATATAAGTAATGAATGGGAAAAGTAGAATTTTTTGACCTTGCTCTGCTGACTTCAGGCCACTCCTCTTTCATCTTTACTATGCTATCTTCAAATAAATTATTAAACTCAAACAACAGGACACCCAAAGCCAACTAATAATGTCATGTGATAACTGAAGATACTTAATAACAATCACAGATTGATCTGGGCAATTGGGCATTATTGTGAAATTGATTCCCTGTGGGAATTTAAATCAATGACAAGATATTGTCTGATTTCTAAATGTAAAGTTGTATAAATTCTAAAGAAAGGAAGCAAAGGAATTAATTTTCTATCAACCAAGAAGTTATTTAATTAAGGATACATCCCTAGTTGTTTTATTTAAATATGAGATAAACACACATAAACAGATAATAATAAAATAATCTACAGTGTGACAGAATGGAAACACCTCTGGCTCTGAAATCAGAAGGCCCAGATTCAAGCCTGGCTGGCACTTTTTTGTGACCTTGGGTATGATATTTTCCTTCTTTGGATCTCATGTATAAAAAATTATCATATGTAAAATAAGGAAATTGGATAAATCACTAAAATCTCTTCCTGATTTAAATCAATAGTCATTCTGTTCTCTGTATATCTGGAAAGGGGGTGGGGATAGATTAGGAGATCTCTAAAATTCTTTCAGGGGTTATATTCAGCAACAGCAGAGGATCTACTTTAATTTCATATGACACTCCCCATAGGAGACAGTGAGCTCCACTACCCTTTCACTCACAAGGATTTCAGAGAAGTTTAGATATCCTTTGAACCTAAACACTTAAATTTTCCTTAAGCTAACTAAAGATTCTTTATCCTAATAAGAGTAACTTCATTTATTATAAATCATTCTCTAGAGATGTATGCTTATTGACTCATTTATGTTATTTTTCTTGAAAGATAGCTTTTTACTAATAATTCTACATAATTTATGCTATTTTATCTCAGAAAATGGAATGGAGTTGTCTATCCTGACATGCCATCATATTTTTCTTTCTAATGATTTGTGTGTGTGTGTGTGTGTGTGTGTGTGTTTCAGTGTAGGTACCAAATGAAATCACAGTCCAATTGTCTTTTGGCAGACATCCTTTCAGATATTTTAGTCTTAACTCAATCTAATGTTTAACCTCACCACATTTAGCTAGACTGCCGCTGAAAACTGACATATGATCCATCATTGCTCCCATTATATATGTGTGTGTATATATCTATACCTATATCTATATCTATATCTTACTTGTATTCATGTAAATATATCATACACAGATGGATATACACGAATGCACACATCCACATACATATATCACATATATCATGTATATCATATATATCTATGTATACACACATATATTTATATGTGTTTATATATTTAAATCTTATATAGTATAAATTTACACATACAAATATACATTATATATATATAAATGTATATATATATGTGTGTGTGTATATATATATATATATATATATATATATATATATATACATACGTACTTACAAAGTAATTTTGTTAAAGTTAAGAATGCAAAGCAAGTAGTTGGTAGCTCCATATTGTCCATTGTCCCAGGAGGTTTTTAAAGTGAAACTTTTGACATGATTTACATGATAATGACCAGAGCATGATAATGCTTGGAAGGAGTTCTGGCACCTCAACTAAAAGAACAGAGTGAGCTCAAGGAGAAAGGACAGGAGGCAGAAATGAAGCAATTCAAATGCAGACTGAAATCTAAAACTGAAGAGTTTTTCTTTCTTTTGTAGATGGTTGGACAGGAATAAATCACGTCTAAATGGACAGGCTGGACAGATCTAAATCACTAAAAGAGGTTCAAGAATGTTTAATACTCTATCTAAAAGAGGTTTCCTTATAGAAAGAGGCCTGATAAAAGCTCCAATTGGTGGAAGACCAGCAGATATTAGCAGAGTGCTGCAGAGAATCAGAAGAGATGTCCAAGGAGATAGGTCAGAAGACCTGACAATAGTAGACCAGAAAGTGTCAGCAGAACAGAGAGAAGAGACAATAGGAGACAGTCATTTTACAACACAATAACCTGAAGTTTCACGATATCCCAAGACGAGCAATCCTAAGAGAGTAAAAGCAAGCAGCAATGATAGATATAGAGATGAGTTCCAGCTGGGACAGTGCTCTGGGAGCTTATGATGATTTGAGAATATATGCGTCTTAGGTGTGTGCCTCTCACATGTGTTTCCTGAACATATGTGGCTTTCTTCATGTGTATTCCTTTGTCTATCATCGTTGTGATGACCTATGAATCTATGCAAAGAAAGACTTCCATAAGTAAGAGGAAAGGGGAACTGAATATTTCTTTCCATTGCTATGTTATTTAAATTAAATTATTTGTTTTGAATGATATTAACTTATTGGTCTGATAGAGAAAGTAGGTGGGAGCTCATGTGTTTTTGAATGAATGCTAATGTAAAGTTGTCCTTGAACTTCCAGGGAACCCACAACTGGGACAGAGCTCTGTACACACACACACACACACACATACACACAACCATATGCATGGTGTGTCAGCTCAATTTTAAGATTTAATAAACTTAAACTAAGAATTTGGAACACCTTGTATTAAGGTAAATTCATTAAGTGTCAATAAAATCTTCTGACTGACTCAGTGTCTGACTGACAGTATAACAAAAAAGCTCCTCTCCAACAAATTTATCTAGTGCATGTGTTCAAACATCCTCTGATCACTATCTTGTTTGTCACAAAACAAGGAGATTTATGTTCATCAAAACTATTGGCTACTTTCATCAAGCATCTCTACTGTGGAGCTGAAGGCAGAGAGTGGCTCTCTAAGGAGAATTGAATGCTCAGGATGCTCCTGTTTGTAAATAAAAATGCCTTATTACATTGAACCCTGAATAGTTACATGGTCCCCTAATGATACCAATAATCATACCCAAGAAACCAGGTTAACCCTCCATAAATAAAATCAAATGACCAAAGAATGCTTATTATTCAGACTTTGCCATTCTATCAGTGACTTTACCTTGGAAAGACATCATAAATGGAATATAAAAAGGGCCAGAATTGATTGGAAAGAGATTAGGCTGGTTTGCCTTTGGAAAATTGTCGATTGCTTTTAATGACCTCCCAAAGATTATCTCTGAAACAAAAGTCTCATTTTCAAAACTCAACATTCATTGTAGCCCATTTGATTTGTGGATATCTATAATTGTTAGAATGATATTAATTAAACAAAATATCAGCCTCCCTGTGACTTCACAGGTTGATCCCAGTGTTGTTTTTCAAGCTACATAAGAAGTCTATATAAACTCTTCTACACAGCAGTCCTTCACATCAAGCACAACCCTAGGATATCTTTTCTTCTCCATACCTGGTTCCTTCAACTAATGCTTATGTGACATTATTCAATTGCACTTTGCTACAATTTTGTTACCATTTCTTTGGTTCTATATTTACCAAACAACTTCATTTTACATTGGTTTCTTAAGTGAGTATCCCTTTTGGAAAGAAAATACAATGAGCTGCCAACACAAATACACTGTCTACTTGGAAGCTAAATTTCTTACTGAAAATTAATACCTTGGCATTAAAATTTTTAAAAAATATGTATTAAGAAAAAAATCAACATTAATCTGCTGATATCTTATGGCTATGAGTCATGAAATAATACCATAATCCCTGAAAAATTAAAGTTAAAAGACACTCTGTTTTTGATCTCCAGGCATTTTCTCTGGTTATCCCCCATGCTCTGACTACTGACCTCCCTGGCTTACTTTAAATCCCAACTAAATCACACCATCTGCAGGAAACCTTCCCAAATACCTTTTAATTTTAGTGCTTTCCTTCTTTTTGATAGATATATAGATGAATAGATAGATGTACATATATACACATATACATATATAATATATTATGTGTATATATAGGTATACATATAGATACATAGATATCATGTTTTTGTATGTATTTATTTGAAGTCAGCTCCCTCATTAGCTTTTTAATTCTTTGCAGGCTGGGACTGCCTTTAGCCTCCTTCTGTATCCCCAATGCTTAGTACAATGCCAGGCATGTAATAGGTGCTTAATACATTTTTATCAATTGATATAGAGAAGCATGGTGAGTGTGCATAGATTGCAACATATTATCAATAAAGAACTGCACAAATAAAGTAGCTTAAAGGCTAATAGGAAGACATATCAGGGAGACATAATATTCATACAATCAAAGCAAAGGATATACAATGGACAATCAAGCTGCAATACTGGCACCCACGCAATGTTTAGAGCTCAAGAAAGCCTATCCACGTTATGTGAACCCTCTGAGAATGTAATAAACAAATGAATCAAGTAATGATTTGTTATGAACAAATGAAACAGGTGAAAGAAATTTATTAAATGCATACCTTGTGCTAAGCACAGAGAAAACATATGGAAAAATAAGACAATTCTTTCTCTTAGAATGTTCACATTCTAATGGAGAGATAATGCATGTGGAAACTTTTAGTTGCAAGTGAGATGAAAAGATCCTATGATCTTTATGTTTCAGGAATAAATAAAATGATAATGCATGATTTCTGTTCAATTTTTATTGTATAGTTTGTAATCTATTTCTAATTTATATAATGTCATTTCTACCTGTTAATGCATATCAGCTACTGATTTTTAATCATTGAATGGGACCACTGGGACGTTGGTGGCAAGAATTTTGTTTTCTGGATAAAAAGAAGAGGAGCACTTGCATAAGCAGTTGTCAGAGC
The DNA here is from genome assembly GCA_011680675.1 of Gymnobelideus leadbeateri. Lineage (NCBI taxonomy): Eukaryota > Metazoa > Chordata > Mammalia > Diprotodontia > Petauridae > Gymnobelideus > Gymnobelideus leadbeateri. The sequence continues at coordinate 58,142 of WOXC01006637.1, read as the reverse complement.
ACATCTCCAGAGGAGGGGCAGGATGTGTCCTGGGATGATGAGTATGATGGTTGGTCTGGAAGAAGAACCAGTAATCTGAAGGGCACTGCCATTCCCAAGGCACTCTGGTTCTAGACTATATCCCTTAGGGTATGAGAAAAGATAGTAGGGAAAGTGGTGGTTTGACTTGTCTGGTCCATGTTGCTTCCTGTCTCTACTCCAGGATACCATGCTGCTAAGTTTGCTTGTCTTCTCCATAGGTGGCAATTGATGGGAATGGTTGCCCCTTTCTCCACAACTATTGGGTTCAACATCCTGGGCTATCTCATTTGAAGTCTGAAAGGATCTAGTGTTTGAAGAGGTAGTGGTTGTTCAATTTGCCTGGCACATGCTGCCTCCTGTATTACCTTCAGCATACCTTGATGCTTCTATAAAAGAGTCCTAGAACACACACAAAAAAAATATGGGGATAAGTTACAATCTACATGATCAGAGAGACTATGTATATGAGTAAAGATATGTATCAAAATATCAATCTATCTAGCATGAAACAAGTCCTTAAACTTACCATGTTTCTATTTTCAAAATGACAAATTACAAAAGATACATTTTTCCCATTTCTGTGTTAGTATTACCTTGCGATAATTGATGAAATTATATTTCCAGTGTATTTTCAGCTTCTCGAACTGCTATATGCTACATATATCTTATTGGAAATTTTTTACAGTATACAGCAATAGTAGTGATACAGCAATAAATAGGCAATTTGAGTCATGGGATCACAGATTTAAGCTGATTTCATTGATTCCCCTGAGTCCAACTATCATCTCTTCTCTAGTAATTTCTAGTTCTATGAGTTAAGCCCTAATTTCTCTCCAGAGTTGCAGTCTTATATTGCCAACATCTTATTGCACATCTAAAATTGAATATTCCATAGGCATCTGTTGAGACAGCTAGGTGGCATAATGAATAAAATGCCAGAGTTGGAGTCAGGAAGACTAATCTTCCTGAGTTCAAATCTGGCTTCAGAAACATACTAGCTATGTGGCCCTGGGCAAGTCACTTAACCCTGTTTGCCTCAGTTTCCTCATCAGTAAAATGAGCTGGCAAAGGAAATGACAAATCATTCCAGTATCTTTGCCAAAAAAAAAAAAACCCAAATAGTGTCAGAAAGAGTCAGAAATTACTGAAAAGAGTGAACAACAAATAAATTTCTCAAATTTGACTTGTCCAAAACTGAACACACCATCTTCTCCCAAAATACTGTCTCTTCCTCATAACTTTTCCTAACTACTGAGGAAGGTACCATTATTCTTCCAGTCACTAAGGCTCATAACCTCAGTGTTATCCTTAGTTCCTCACACATACTCACACTAAATACCTCCAATCACTTACAGCATCTTCCTATTTCTGGAATCACAATATCTCATATATTTCCCATTCTCTTCACTCACACAGCCTCCACCACCTCTCCTTCTTTTATTTCTGGAACATTGCAACAGCTTTCTGGATGGTTTTTATGCTTCAATTCCCTCCCCACTAAAATCCATCTTCAATTTACTTGCCAAAGTGATTTTCCTAAAGTGTAAGTGTGGTCATGTTATTCCTTTATTCAATAAATTCGAGTGCCTTCCTACTATCTCCTGGATTAAATATAAAAGCCTCTGGTCTTTAAAGCCTTTTACAGTCTGGTTCCTCTCTACCTTTCCAAACATCTCATACTTTTCACCTGTCAATAAACTCAATGATCTAGATACACTGCCCTGCTTTCTGTGAAATACTTGATCTACCAATTCCAAGTTTTCATACTTGTTGTCCACTATGCCTAGAATGTTCTCTCTTCCTGCTTCTTGCTCCTTCCTGAAATGGAGCACTCCTTGAGACCTGGGATTATTTTATGCCTTTCTTTGTATTCCCAGCACTTACCCACAGTACCTGGCACACAGTAGGTGCTTCACGAATACCTGTTGACTGACTACTTCCTTAGCTTCCTTCAAGATTCTGCTCAAACCTCATTTTTTTCAGAAGTTCTTTCTTTTACTCAGTCCCTTTCCTCTGCAATTACCTTCCATTTACACTATATATCTTGTATATACCTAGTTATTTGCATGCTATTTCTCCCATTAAAAGATGAACTAGTTGAAAACCTTTCTTTGTATCTCTAGTGCTTAGCACAGTGCCTGACTCTTATTAATTGCTTAGTAAATGCATGTTGACCGACTGATGGATATTTCCCCCTTCTGTATGTCATTGTTGTCTAATGATGACCCATGAAATTACACCTCTGTTGTCTTTTAGTTTCTAGAACTAATATATGCCACATCAATCCGCTAAGAATCATAGAGGTAGAGCTGGAATGGACCTCAGAGGCCATCTAGTACAACCTTTGCTTTTTTATAGGTGAGGATATTGAGGCTAAGAGTAGTTAAGTGACATCTATCTTGGTCACACTGATGAATTCAAAGGTCAGATTTGAATAAAATGCTTTGACTCTAGAACCTCTAATTCTTTCCACCATGCTGCTACAAAGTCATTGTCAATTGAGCCTAAATGGGGAAGATAAATAGGCAGACTAGATAATGGATACAATATTTTTACAAGTTGAACTATGGGCAATGATGATTACCATTGGTCTGTGAAGATGATGAAAATAAGTCCATATATGTGTGTGTGTGTATACATACATACATGTATATATATATATATATGTATGTATATATATACATACATATATATATATATATATATACATGTATGTATGTATCAGGGCTACAGTTCAATCTAAGAGACCATTGTATTTCTTCAGAAAAAAAAAATGTATTTTGTTCTTCATTATTTTCCCCTACTACTTCTAGAATGTGAGTAAATTAAGTGTCTTATAATCAGTAAAAAGGATGTTTTATTTTTTCTGATGGTAAATTAGAAAGGTTGAATGAAGTCAATTCAAATGTAATCAAAGGTAGGCAAAGGTACAAACTATTACAGCAGCAGAACTTTATTGTTACATGGCTCATTATTTTATGAATCTGTACACGTTACAGGTCAAATTGTGCCCTTAAGACATTATTCAGTGGAAGAAGACAATGTTTTATAATGTGACTAGCTTACTGCATGAATATTAGACTTGTCCACCAGAAACCTTGATATAAAGCTGTCCTACTGAATATAAACCCCGTTGAGTGATTTATCCTTATTCATCTATAACAAAGTAGCAATGTTTTCCTGTGTACAATTAATATCACTTCCATGGACACCATCTGTCTATTTTGAAAATAAATAATTATACTTCCTTCCAAATATATCAAAGGCATGGCCTCCTACCCAAACCAAGTAATTACATTATTTAGCTTCCTGATAAAATAGGCCAGGGCCTATTTGTCCATGTTTAGTTCAATCAATATCCAAGTGAAAGAGTTTTGACATTAAAAAGAAAACAGAGGAGTGAATCTATCTTAGAATTAAGTAAGGAAAAGACTACATTTTTATGTTAATATGCAGCTTTCTACCATATTCTTTCCACATGATAATGAAGCATCTTTCCTCCCTGCACCTAACATAATGCTTTGCTTCTCTCTCATGTAGTCTACTGTACTATCTAGAATACAATTATTGATATTTGTGTTTTCTCAACTCCTGCCCTCTCTAAATTTTAAACTCCATGAAGGTAGGTTATATTTTATTTCTCTTAGGCCTGGGAAAAATACAATTAAGCTCTGAGAATAGTAGGTATTTGAGAAATTTGTGTTAGACTGAAGCCCCTCAATGTGATTATAACAGTAAATATGAGGCATGGCTAGGTGGCTCTGTGAATAGAGCACTAGCCCTGGAGTCAGGAGGACCTGAGTTCAAATCTGGCCTCAGACACTTAACACAAAAATTAGCCATGTGACCTTGGGCAAATCACTTAACCCAATTGCCCTCCAAAAAGCAAAAAAAAAAAAAAAAAGTAAATATGATAAATCCTAAAGTTTGCATTCAGGTAGATTTTTCTAAGAATAATGCTTTCTCTTTAAATTTATTTAATATTAGCTATAGACATTCTTATGGATCAACGAACCTGTTCAAAATATTTTGAAAAGTATATTTTGATGTAACTGGTTTTCTTTGTAATATTTTGTATTTCTTTTTATATATTTACAAACATTCTTCTGAGAATCAATTCACAGATTTAGCTAGATTTCCAAAGATTTTATGATACAAAATTAATTAAGAACTTCTGGTCCATTATTATATTGTTCTTTGCTATGTTATGTTATATTACATTTTATATTATTGTTTTGTCACATTTGAACATGTATTAAAATATATATTTTATACATATGCACACATACTTATATAGAGAGAAAGAGGGAGAGGGAGAGACAGAGACAGAGAGAGAGAGAGAGAGAGAGAGAGAGAGAGAGAGAGAGAGAGAGAGAGAAGGCATTTAATCTATTCTCCTACAGCCCTCAGAAGCTATGGAGGTCATATGTCCAAAGACTATGTTTAGTTCAAAGAGCAAACAAAAAAATTGTTTTCAATTCTTTCCAGATCTTTAGTTGGATCTATACAGATGTAGGGACAATAATGAAGAGTTCTAGCACTGAGATAAGAATTCTCAGTTTCCTTTTCACCAGCCCTGTTAATAGCTGAGTAATCTGGAGTAGGTCATTGCATAACTCTGGTTGCCTGCTTAAAATGAATGCTATAAAATGAAGGAATCAAATGACATAATCCTGACCAATGGACCAGAGGATTATAGGATCCTGAATCTAAATGTAAGAAGAGACCTCAGAGCAATGAAGAAACTGAAGCCTAGATAGGTTGTGTATAAGCAGTAGTTTCTAGAACCATCAATCCACTCTGTTGAATATCTAAACTCTAGGGAAATGGAGATAAACAGAAAATCTGGGATCACTGACAGAATCATAGGACTAGAGCTGGAATGGACCTCAGAGGCTATCTAGTTCAATCCCTCCCTTTTACAGGTGAGGATACTGAGGCTAAGGATCATTAAGTGACATCTATCTTGTTCACACTGATGAATTTGAAGGTAGGATTGAATCAGATACTTTGATGCCATAGTCTTTAACTCTTTCCACTACACTGCTACAAATTCATCATTAACTGAGCCTACATGTAGCAGACAAATAGCCAGGCTGGATAATGGACACAATATTTATACAGACTGAGCTATCATTGATGGGCAATGATGATTGCCACTGGTATAAGAATTAAAGATAGGATCCGCACCCAGGTTCTCAAATCCAAAGTCAATACTTTGGGTCTCTCACTGAACCTCATTTTAGTGAGATATTTAATTAATTGGATATAAGCAACCTGAAGAATTTGGGCCATGAATCCACATATTTCTTTAGCAGTATTTGGTTTTGTTTCATTTTGTTTTACTCAAATTCCTAGGATAATTTCTTTTCTCTTTTTGCCCTCATTGATTATGCAGGTGAAGGCTCAAAAGATGTAGAATTCTTCAGCTAGCATTGAGAGAAGCAACAATATGATATAGGGAATTTACTATTCACTAACTAACTATTCATAGTGATCCCTGATTTATTAGCACATTATTCTTACAATCTCAAAAAGAAAGAGAGACAGTTCCCTTTCATAAAATATCTACAATTATTTTTATCCCTAGTTCTTCAGAGGGAAACAAGATCTTAATTGAAATTAATATGAGACAGACTGAGCAAATCTGCTGGAAGGGTAGCCAGGTTTACAAGGAATTAGAAAGGGCCCCCATTAAAATGGTGACTAGTCAGGCTGAAAATAACCTTCTGTTGTTCTTAAAGTGAGTGACCCTGAAAGCAAGCTCAAGTGACCTCTTCTTTTCATTCCGATTGAATTGCTTTAACATTTTTTCACCAATTCACATTATATTTCTTGAAAATTGTATTAACTACAATAGCATTTATGTAGTCTTTTGAGATTTGCAAAGCACTTTACTTAGTTTATCTCAATTCATTTGCTTGATATTTCTAGATGTTTACACTCTAAGGTACCCTTTAAGTATAAAATACTAGCATCAGATTTTTTTGAAAATCAGTCAGAGAAATGGGACAACCATGTAGAAAAGCCACAGTTCTGCATGATCAATTAAGGATTCTTTCTTTACTAGCTCATGTATATCTGGGTGAGAAAATAAATGTTCCTACACATTTCAAGTTAGCTGGCATGAAAGGGTAGAATAGGAAATTTTGAACCCTCTATACCCCTTTAGGTTATCAAATGTTTGGCTGCAACAGAACAGTCAATAAATGGCAGATGACATGCCATTGAAACGGAGTCATTCTAGAGGACCCAACCAGGAACATATCCTGGAGGGTATTTGAGAGAAGAATGCTCAGACTACATAAATGTTATTATTTGTTTCTGAGTCTAGTAAGGGTTTACTAGTAAGATTCATTCATGTTTGTCTTCTTGGGTTTTTTTCTTAATATCAAAAGATGAACATGTTGCATCTACAAGCATGGTGGCTAAACTTTAAGACCTTAACTCATGCTCAGAATCATCAGACAAAATCTATGTGCCCAATGTCCCCACCAGCAGAGGTGCATAGAGGTATTGATCACAAAGCCTGGAGGGCAGTTTTACTTTTCTAGTTATGATGGAACAGTCTAGCTTTCAAGCAAATAGATAAATAGTTCATGAAAGGCAAGTTTAAAATAGAAAAGGATCTCTGAGCAACCATGACTAAGCCTGCAAATTTTCAAGAAGTGACCTCAGCTGTATTAATTTAGGCCAAGACAATCAGACAAAAGATCCTTGTGATAAAAGTACATCTTTGGTGGTTTTCTCTGTTCCTCAAACTACAATGTGGTTTTGGCTTCAAGTTTCCTTTAGATAATGGTGGGATTTGGTAGAGTAATAATCCAACCATGTCAAGGCACTTACACTATCAACAGAAATATAATTTTCAAATATGAATATAGAAGCATTGAGGTATGATGTATATAGGGATGAAGCTGGAGTCAGGAAGAACTGGTTCATTTCTCCTATCTGACTCTTGTCATGACCGTGGACAAGTCACTTAAGCTCATTGCGCCTCAGGCAACTCTCAGATCATAAGCATGTAAAATAATGCAAAGCACATACACAATTCATATAGCATTTACCATTTGCCAAGTGCTGTGCTTAGCACTTTGAAGATATTACCTTGTTTGATTCTCACAACTCTGAAAGAGTTGATCTTTTTATCCCTTTTCGACAGTTGAAGAAATTGAAGTTTAGTGGTTTACCCAGGTTCACACAACTAATATCTTAGACCAGATTTGAACTCACTTCTTCCTGATTCCAGGCCCATGATTTATCCACCTAGCTGTATAATATAATATAACATATCATATTATATGTTATATTATATTATACAGCTAAGTGGATAAATAATTAACAATAATTATGTCACCTAGCTGTATAATATAATATAACATGATATGATGAGATGAGATGAGATGGGATGAGATGACATGAGATGACATGAGATGACATGAGGTGGGGTGGGATGGGGTGGGGATGGGATGAGACAAAATATATGTAATTGTATTATTCAGTCTTTTCAATTGTGTCCAACTCATCATGACCCCGTTTTGTTTTTTTCTTAGCAAAGGCACTGGAATGCTATGCCATTTCCTTCTTCACCTTATTTTACAGATGAGGAAACTGAGGCTAACAGTGTTAAGTGACTTGCCCAGGGTTACATAGCCAGTAAGCGTCTAAGGCCAGATTTGAACTCAGAAAGATGAGTTCCTGATTCCAAGCATAACATTCTATCCACTGTGCCACCTAGCTGCCCTGTATACAATGTGATGTAATATAATATAAAGGCAAGGTATCATAAAAGACCACAGAACCTAAGAGTCAGAAAGACCTACATTCAGATCCTTTTGACACACCCTTACTAAATGACTCTAAACTAGTCACTAATGTTTCACTTTTGAATGATCTATACCCCTTTAGATTATCAAATGTTTGGCTATAGCAGAACAGTTAACCAATGGCAGATGACATAGGACTGAAACTGAATCACTCCAGACAGGTGAGCTAGGAAAATGTCCATGACAGTAGTTGAGAGAATATTGCAAGTCTCTAAGACTATAGTTTGCCTAAGAGTAGTAGATATACATACACTAATGAAATTATAGGTAATAACCAACGTGGGGTGAGGTGGAGTGTAAAGATGTAGAATGACTGTTCTTTGAAGGCAGAGATTATTTCCTTTATGTCTTTTTCCCTTGACTCCTAACATTGTAATTTTGCACATACTTAAGAATTTTTTTCAGTTTAATAGAAGGAAGGAATTCTTATGCTAGGGTTTTCCCATTTTGATAAAACCATGACTCTTTCAGGTGGTTTTCTAATACAAACAATAAAATTGATATAATTATAGGTATGGTGATTGATTTAACTGAAAATCTATGGTGAATATAATAGCATGGCAGGTAGATTCATTTCTTGACCAGAATAGCAGGTTTAAAGATTTTAATTTCAATACTTCCAAAGTAGAAGTTGAATAATATTGTAGGTGCATAAAGAGCCAGCCTTGAAAGCAGGAAGACCTAGGTTTAGTTCCTACACACAATGGTTCTCGGCCCCTAGTCACTTAATATTAAGTAGCCTCTGCTTTAAAGCACTTGAGTTAGTGATTGGTCCTTGCTTAAATAGACAGTATGTCAGAGGCTGAATTGAACCTATGTGACCCTGACTATAGGCCAAATCTCTAAGCATCAGGTCATGTTGCCTCTTAAAAACTTTATAAAAGAAAAAGGAATGGTAGCCTAGAAGATTCATGCTAATATAATATATTAATTATTCACACAATCCATAGCATGTACTATCCTCTAAAATTTAGATTCTAATTTTTGTCCTTGTTTTTATATATTGTAGATGAAGATAAAAAATTTAGGGGAAATATTCAGAGTAGTGATATTATTTACTGTCAGGATTTAAATTTCATATTTGTTCTATTTCACAAGGGGGCTACCATTAATACAAAGGAGCAAGTCAGGATGGTTCTCACACTACTTTGAAAGTACGAGAAAAATTGTCCAATGTCGTGTGCTGTGAGCTAATAGATCTGTAGCTTGTAGGTGTATTTACTTGAATTCAACACAAGTCCTCTCTGGAAACCCTATACTCCCTGGCTTGAATCTAGCAAAGCTCATCCTAAATGGGCAATGAGAAATATACTAACATAAAAAGGAAAGTTGAAACATCTCCAAAGATAAAAAATAAATAAACTTGTAATCCAATTAGCATTGTAGGGAGGACGATTAATACGTGTAGAAAAGAAAGCAAGGTAAAATTCCCTTTTATATAAAATATCTAACCAGAAACGTCTTGGAAATAAGTTTAACTTGGCAGAAGATAGTTTCATCTGTCCTTCAGGAAGGACAAAGTGTTTTTGTTGTTTTGTTTTGAAAGCATGAAGTTGCTTACTCATTGTTTGTGTGGAAACATTGTAGGTTGAATTAATATAGTCTTGTAATGTAACAATATTGTAATGGACATTAGTGATAGAGAAGAAAGTACCCTGAGGGATATGAATGGAAATGATTTACTATTTAAAAATATGTTTTTAGCAAGGGACCTAACTTGTGAGTGTGTATGTATACATATATATGTGTACATGTATGTGTGTGTGTGTGTATGAGAGAGACAAACTTATTTTCATATCCTTGTTCAAGTCAGAAATACAAAACTAGAAAATGACCGGAAGGAAAGGATTGATAAGTCACTCTTGCTGATTATACTTCTTTCTGCAGAGAATCCCACTAGACTCAAGAGAAGGGGTCAAGGCAGAAAGATGGATGTTACCATAGCAACCACTTCAGAGAGCTGCTAAATGGACTTTCTAAATGTCCAAGTTGAACCCAACTAGTTTGTTGAGGGATCTCTACTCTTAAAGAATACATTCTAGAAGAAATACTATTGTAAGGTTTGAGTTCAGGAACAAATTCCCTTCAGTCTTTTCCATCTCTTCCCCTACCCCCTAAAGTCCATTCATATTTTCTTTTCTTTTCTTTTTCTTTTTTTTTTACCATTTTAAAGTACCATGTACATTGTACAAGTGAAATATTATTAGTATTAAATGACTTATGAATTGCAAAAGAGTCATAAAATGTGTTTCTATTTATAGAATATTTTTAATTAAACAAATGCTTTATTAACTTCTGGTTTACACAATTAATTTCCACCAAATTTTGAGTTACATTTTTCCCCCATTTTGTCCCTACCCTCCACCCCAGAATAGCAGTCCCACCAGATATCCCCTCATCCAATCTGTTCTCTCCAATATCTTCGCCCATACCCCCTTTGACTTTGCCATTAGCCTGGACATCTTATGAAACATTTAATTTTAAAACTTCGATTTTCAGATTCATTCCCTTCCACCCTTGTAATCCACTCCCTCTGAGAAGATAAGCAATTCAGTATGTGTTGTACATGTATAGCTATGCAAAACATTACCATAGTAGATATATTGTACAAGGCTGCTTATATTTCCCTCCCACCCATCTCACCTCCCACCTGGTCCATTCCCTACTTTGATCCTGTCCCTCTTTGATAGTGGGTACTTCTAACCTCCCCTCTCCCCAGAATGCCCTCCCCTCCATCATCCCCTCTCATCCCCCTTTTCCCTACTCAGGAGAGTGAGTGAGGGTAAGATATTCCATTTAGTATGTATGTGATTCTCTCCTTGAGCCAACTTCAATGAGAATATGCTTTTGCCTTTTTGCCTTCCTGTTCTTCCCCTCCCCTGCAACTACTTCCCCTTGCCTCTTCTACATGAGATAGTTTACCCTACCCTGTCTCTCCCCATCTCCTCTTGCCACTTTCCTCTCTCACCTCTTGACTTCACCCCTTAAAAACCGTCCCTTCCCATCAAATTCAACCTGTGCCCTCTATCCATGTATACCTGTAAACATATGTCCATATACCCTTCTTCCATTATTTTCATAATGAGAAAGGTTGCATCAGATGCAGGTATTGTTTCTCCATGTAGGGATTTAAATAGTTCAACTTTGACAAGTTCCTTTTGATTTATTTTCCTTGATTACCTTCTCAAGCATCTCTTGCTTCTTGTGTCTGAATGTCAAATTTTCTATTCATCTCTGGTTTGTTCCTCAAGAATGCTTGAAAGTTCTCTATTCCACTGAATGACCATATTTTCCCCTGAAACAAGATACTCAGTTTTGCTGGGTAGGTGACCCTTGGCTTCAATCCCAGCTCTTTTGCCCTCTGGAATATCATATTCCATGCCCTTCGATCCCTCAGTGTAGAAGCTGCCAGGTCCTGGGCTATTCTGATTGTGTTTCCAAAATATTGGAATTGTTTCTTCCTGACTGCTTGTAGTATTTTCTCTTTGATCTGGGGATTCTGGAACCTGGCTATAATATTCCTAGGAGTTTTCCTTTGGGGATCCATTTCAGGAGGCGATAGGTAGATTCTTTCAACCTCTATTTCTCCCTCTGGGTCTAAAACATCAGGGCAATTTTCCTTGAGAATTTCTTTTTTTTCTTTTTTTTATATTTGAAACATTTAATGTTATGACCTCAAATTTCAGATCCATTTCCTTCCTCCCTTGTCACCCATTCCTTCTTGGGAGATAAGCAATTCAGTATATGCTGTACATGTCTAGCTATGCAAAACATTATCATAGTAGATATATTGTACAAGGCTGCTTATAATTCCCTCCCACTCATCCCACCCCCCACCTGGTCCATTCCCTACATAATCCTGTCCCTCTTCTATAGTGGGTACTTCCAACCTCCCCTCCCCCCAAGGATGCCCTCCCATCCATCATCCCTCCTCTCATCCCCTTTCCCTATCCTGCTGCAGGTTGAGATATCCCATTTAGTATGTATGTCATTTTCTCCCTGAACCAAATTCAATGAGAATTTCTTTAAGGATGATTTCTAGGTTCTTTCTTTGATCATGGCTTTCAGGTAGTCCAATAATTTTTAAATTATCTCTCCTGGATCTATTTTCCAGGTCAGTGGTTTTTCCCATGAGATATTTCACATTGCCTTCTATTCCTTCATTTGTTTGGATCTGTTTAATAGCATCTTGATTTCTCATAAAGTCACTAGCTTCCATTTGCTCCAGTCTAACTCTGAGGGAATGAATCTCCTCATTGAGCTTTTGAGATTCTTTTTCCATCTGGCAAATTCAGCTTTTTAAGGCATTCTTCCCCTCATTGCCTTTCTGAGACTCTTTTGCCATTTGAGTTTGTCTATTTTTTAAGGTGTTATTTTCCTCACTCAGGCTGTTGACTGTCATTTCATACTTTTCTTGCATCTTTATCATTTCTCTTCCTAATATCCCCCCACTTCTATTATCTCCTTCTTAAGGTCCTCTATGGCCTGTAGCCAGCTTGTATTTTCATTTGGGGCTTTTGGTGCAGGAGTTCTGCCCTCACAGTCCTCCTCCATGCTTTGATCCTCTTTGCCCCTAAAATAGGAGCTCAATGTTGAATTTTTCTGTTTCTTTTGTTTCTTTTGCCTAGGATGTTGCCACTTAATTACTTGATTTTGGGGCTTGTTGCCACAGTAGGACTCTGCCTCCAGACAGGAGAGCTACCCTCCTGAACATGGGGTCTTCACAACTTCCACACATTGAGTGGCCTCTGTAAAGCCTCCACCCGCTCTGGCAAATTGGATACCTACCCCAAACTTCCCCTCCAGACCACAATCCAGATCCAGGAAGTTTAAAGCAAGAGTGATTAACGCCCAGACTGATTGCTGGATCTCCCTACAATTTGCAGACCAGGAGCTAGAGCTGCCACTGACGCTGCAAAATGGCTTCTGTGCCATGTTTTTTCAGCAGCTTTTCCGTCCCCAGGGGAGGAAGCCAATGAGTTCCCCAGATACTGGTCCCAAAGTCCATAGGGCACTAACCTCTCACTTTGTCCTAGGCATATCTATGCTGATATTTCTGGAATCGCCACAGCTGCTGGTGTTCTGGGGTCCCTCCAGCAGCTGCTGTCCCAGCCTCCCTAGGGCAAAAACTGAAGCTCATGCGGGCTGGATCAGCTCCCAGAGTGCTGTGCTATAGGTTCCCAGTGTGCTGTGCTGCCTGCTCTCAGAGCACTGTGCTCGATGCTCCCTGCAGAGCTGCTGGATTCTCTTCAGCGGGAGGTTAGTTTCTCTGTGTAGTTCTGTGGGTGCTGGGGCTCTATAGAATGTTTAAGAATTCAGAATTATCCTTCTTACAGTTGAAGAACATTTTTATCATGCCAACTTTAGCTAATATTTTATATTTCCAAAGTATATCATAATTTCTTATTAGCTGTTTATAATGCAACATTAGAAAGCTTGATAATGAAAATGATTATTAGGATAAAATAATAGAATATATTTGTAAAAATTCAATTAGTCAGGAAGTATTTAATAAGTGATTACAATGTACCACACACTCGCTGTATACACTGTCTACTATTAATGAAAGGAAAGATCAAAAGAAGTCCCTGCCCTCAAGGTGCTTACTTTCTAATGGGGGAGATAACATTTAAATAACTATATACATCTAAGATGGCCTCTCTTCAAATAGTGCTGAATACCTTGTCCTAATATTTTTCAGGCTTTGGAACGTTCATTTCCTAGAAATGTATTTTCTAGAGGATGGAACTAGCCATCTAGACAATATGATCTAAGTCATTAGTAAATAAAATAAAAAAGAACTTTGGACTTGGAATCAGGAAACTACACAATCAAACAGCCTAGGTGAAGGGGAAAACAAATGGAACAGTGTTTTCTTTTTTTAACAGCCAGTCTTCAATCAATAGATACTTTCTTTGTTTCCAGATCTTTACTATGATGAATGCTGCAGCTGTGTATTGAATATTTTTTTTTGTTTTTGTCTTTGATTTCTTTAATTGTTAATGTTTACTATGGGTATTAGTTAGTATGTGTATATATGTGAAATATATCTATATGCATATTGAATTGTATGTATGCAAATATAAGATAGGCAAAAAAATTTATGGATAGGTACACAATACATAGAGAGAAATTTTGGACAGGAAAGTTCCACCCATAAAAGATTTAGAAAAGTATTTTCTTACATCTGTGCTTGTTTTTCTGCATATTTCAATTTTAACCTGGTAGTTTTATCTCAATCCTCCTTGTCTGTGCCTCTTCTGACCTTTTTTTCCTGTCTTGGATGCAATTTTAATTCTTCGTTGATATTATTTTTCTTTCGCTTCCTTTTTATTATAAAAATGCAGAGGAATAGATCCAGAAGATAAGAACATTATAGGACTGCATCAAGTGAGAAAAGGTACAGTATACAGATCCAATAAGCATGTGACCCTTACTTTTCTTGAGACCAAATAGATATGAGCACATTTTCACTAAATGTTGAGCACAACACATAAGATAATCAACAGATTGCAGTAGCTAAGAGAAATTCCAACAGGGAGACTTGATCTTTACTAACTCTAAAATATCATGTAGCTTATGTACTGAAGAGACACAGAAAGTGAATCACTTACGACATAGATCTGAAGAGGCAAGTTTACAGAAAAATCTTTGGAAAGATGGAAGAGACAAAATTGTCCTATTTGTGAATGTGGAATTTGTCAAGATCACCAGAAGCTCAGAACAAATGAATGAGCAGAACTATTTTCTGTTACAATTGTAGCCTAGATGGGCTTTTATGAGTGATTCATGCACCCAAAAAAAAAAAATGGATATAATATTGGTATTCGGGAGGCTAAATCCAAAGAATTAATGCCAAGTAACAAAGACATGACCAGCAATGGAGGCCATTCCAGACCCTCCAAAAAGCAAGCATTACCTCATATTCAGTTGGATCACAACAACCAAATTAAGAACATTGCCCTAAAGACACATTCAGAAAATCAAAACTATTGTCAGTTATAAATATGAATTACATGTTCATAAATATATCAAGGGCATGAGAGAGGATCATCCCTTAGTTCAGTCAAAAATAATATTTAAGAAAACAGTTTTGGGCGGAGCCAAGATGGCGGAGTAGAAACAGCTCATCCAAGACACTCTTCCCCCAGATTCCCCCCAAACTATGTAAAAGGGGACTCTGAACAACTTCTGGAGCTCCAGCACCCACAGAACGACACAGAGAAGCTAACCTGCCCCTGAGGACAGCCCAGCAGCCCTGCAGGAAGGACCAGCACAGCAGTCTGGGAGCCGGCAGCATGCAGAGCACAGAACACAGGGAGCCTAGCCGCGTGGAGCCCAGGTCCTCCTGAGCCGAGGTTTTATCCCCAGGGCGGCAGGGCCAGCAGCCTGCTAGAGAGACCCCAGAACACCAGCAGCTGTGGAGACTCCAGAATTATCAACATAGACATGCCTAGGACAAAGTAAGAGGTTAGTGGCCTATGGACTTTGGGACCAGTATTTGGGGAATGCGTAGGCTCCCTCCACTGGTGGCTAGAAGCCACTGAGGAGACACACCATTCGCCATTTTGTACTTTTCAGAGGCAGCTCCAGCTCTCAGCCTGTGAACTGCAGAGAGATCCAGCGATCGGTCTTGGGGGTAATCGCTCTTGTTTTAACGTCCCTGTATCTGGATTGTGATCTAGGGTGGAAGTCGTGCATGGGTTTACAGCTTGTCAGAAATGGAAGTTGCCCCCCACATGTTCGGGACGAAAATTCCTCTATCTGGCCTTAAAGCCATGGTGTGGCAACAAGCCCAAAAGTTAAATAATTAAGTGGCAACATGCCAAGGCAAAGGAAACAGAAAAATGCAACCCTACACTCCTATTTTTGGGGCATAGAGCAGGAAAAGGACTGTGAGGTCAGACGCCCTGCTCCAAAAGCCCCAGGGGAAAACATGAGCGGGTTGCAGGCCATAGAGGACCTTAAGAAGGACTTTAAAAATCAAATAAGAGAAGTGGAGGAAAATTGGAAAGAGAAATGAGAAGGATGCAGAAAAAGTATGAAATGAGGGTCAACAGCCTGACTGAGGAAAACAACACCTTAAAAAATAGACTAACTCAAATGGCAAAGGAGGCCCAAAAGGGCAATGAGGAGAAGAATGCCTTAAAAAGTTGAATTTGCCAGATGGAAAAAGAATCTCAAAAGTTCACTGAGGAGATTCATTCCTTCAGAGTTAAACTGGGGCAAATGGAAGCTAATGACTTTATGAGAAATCAAGATGCTGTTAAGCAGATCCAAACGAATATAAAATATATCACGGGAAAAACCACTGACCTGGAAAATAGATCCAGGAGAGACAATTTAAAAATTATTGGTCTACCCGAAAGCCATGATCAAAGAAAGAACCTAGAAATCACCCTTCAAGAAATTCTCAAGGAAAATTGCCCTGATGTTTTAGATCCAGAGGGCAAAATAGAGGTTGAAAGAATCCATTGATCACCTCCTGAAAAAGATCCCCTAAAGAAAACTCCCAGGAATATTATAGCCAGGTTCCAGAATCCCCAGATCAAGGAGAAAATACTACAAGCAGCCAGGAAGAAACAATTTCAATATTGTGGAAACACAATCAGAACAGCACAGGACCTGGCAGCTTCTACACTGAGGGATCGAAGTGCATGAAATATGATATTCTAGAGGGCAAAAGAGCTGGGAATGAACCTAAGGGTCACCTACCCAGAAAAACTGAGTATTTTGTTTCAGGGGGAAATATGGTCATTCAGTGGAATAGAGGACTTTCAAGCATTCTTGAGGAAAAAACCAGAATTGAATAGAAAATTTGACATCCAGACACAAGAAGCAAGAGATGCCTGAGAAGGTAATCAGGGAAAAGAAATCAAAAGGAACTTATCAAAGTTGAACTATTTACATTCCCATATGGAAAAACAATAACTGTGAGTGATGATATCTTTCTCACTATGAAAATAATGGAAGAAGGGTGTGTGGTCATATGAATACATATGTGAATGTGTGTGTATATGCTTACAGTTATATATGGATAGAGGGCATAGGTTGAATTTGTTGGGAAGGGAGAATACTCAAGGGATGAAATTATGAGGTGAGAGAGGAAAGTGGCAAGAGGAGATGGGGAGAGACAGGGTAGGGTAAACTATCTCATGTAGAAGAAGCAAGGGGAAGTGGTTGCAAGGGAGGGGGAGAATAGGAAGGCAAAAAAGGCAAAACCACATTCTCATTGAATTTGGTTCAGGGAGAGAATGACATACATACTAAATGGGATGTCTCAACCTGCAGCAGAATAGGGGGAAGGGGGATGAGAGGAGGGATGATTGATGGGAGGGCATCCTTGGGGGGAGGGGAGGTTGGAAGTACCCACTATAGAAGAGGGACAGGATCATGTAGGGAATGGACCAGGTGTGGGGTGGGATGAGTGAGAGGGAATTATAAGCAGCCTTGTACAATATATCTACTATGATAATGTTTTGCATAGCTAGACATGTACAACATATACTGAATTGCTTATCTCCCCACAGGGAATGGGTGACAAGGGAGGAAGGAAATGGATCTGAAATTCGAGGTCTTAACATTAAATGTTTCAAATATATATATATATATATACTATTATTAATACTCTTTTGCATGTAATTGGGAGATAAGATGTGCAGGCATTGGGACACAAAGATTCACCTTCCTCTAATGGAAAAGTCGAAGGGGGTATGGGAGAAGGTATGGGA
This sequence comes from Gymnobelideus leadbeateri, assembly GCA_011680675.1. Taxonomy (NCBI): domain Eukaryota; kingdom Metazoa; phylum Chordata; class Mammalia; order Diprotodontia; family Petauridae; genus Gymnobelideus; species Gymnobelideus leadbeateri. Next base: position 40,564 of record WOXC01006637.1, on the reverse strand, counting down.
GAGAGCAGACTGGAGGAAGGGATGTCTTGTGGGACTGCTATTCTGGGAGGCTGGGTAGGGGAATAACGGGGGGAAAATGATTGTAACTCAAAATCTGGTGGAAATGAATGATGTAAAACCCAAGTTAATAAAGCATTTGTTTAAAAAATTAATAAATAAAAGAGAAAAAAAAAGAAAAGTTTCAAGGAAAAAAATTATGTTGTCCTAGTTTGTTATAAGTGAAAAAAGATGTCAAAGTTTTATTGAAAGACTTTGGTTTTCCAAGAATATAGAGTAGCTTGAAAACAGACATTAAAACATATTTAATAACTATTTTTAAATGAAGTACAATCTTACTTAAGATGAAATTAGAAAGTGAGACCGAACAAAGGTGCAGATTTATAAAAAATCAATATGGATTATATTGTAACTATAAATAGACAGCTAGAGACTGAAACAATTCAGCACCTTAATACAAGTGTTCTATTCAAAGATTCTCAAAAAGAGACTGCTACATTGAAAAGGCAAATCAAGGATGTCAAAATCCAACGTAATTCTCCGTCAGCACGGAACTGCTTAAAGGGGTATTGTTTTGAATATAGAAACTCAATAGTTTTGTCTAGGGATGAGAAGGACTATATTTCAGATAAAGAGAGAAGACTGAATTCAGAAGAATTTCCTTTCCTGTGTAAGGAGGCTTGTCTGGGCATGCTCAGAATTTCTAACATGGAGGCACCTAGTTTCCTATACCACTTGAGTGGGTGTAGCCTTCTCTGATTGGTTGTGTAGTCTGAAAAACTATGAAGCTTAGAAATATAGCATTTTTAAAGCTAAAAAGACTAAGATAATTGTTTCTTTTCTGAATGCTCTTGTGTTTTGTGTTCCTTTCTGCAGGCTTCAGAGGGTGAAGATTACAATTTACCCACAGCATGTGTGGCATGAACTGAACTGATGAGAGGGATAGGACTTCCCTTCCTCCCCATTTTACGTTGGCTCTGAGAAATGGACTGAGGTGTTCAGTTTGGTCAAATTTGTTTCTCCTTCTCAGTGCCACGACCAAACCCCCTTCATTCTTGAATTTCTATCACCCTAGCTTCTTGGGGCTCCCCTGCCAAGGTAACTGGCTGGCTGCACCATCCCATTTGTGATTCAGGCTCATAGAATATTATGACTTGAACTACAAGTCACTGCCACAACCTGAGACTGAGATGGATAAACAACACAGAACAGAAACAAATATTCCAAGGTCCATTTCTCAGAGCAAAGCTGAGAAAGAGGAGAGAGAGACAGAGACAGAGACAGAGAGGGAGGGAGGGAGAGAGAGAGAGAGAGAGAGAGAGAGAGAGAGAGAGAGAGAGAGAAAGGGAGAGAGAGAGAGAGAGGGAGAATTTGGAACTCAGAATATAAAAAGAATTTATTTAATTTTCTTTAATATTTATAACTATATATTATATTTATAATATGTAATTTAATATACCATAAATCAATAATAATATAATATGAAAATAATATAAAAATAAACACAAATACATAATAAATTTAAAATAAAAGAAACATAAGTAAAAAGAAAAAAAGCTCTTTCCATCACAGAGATTGCATTCTAAGGGGACAAGACAAAACATAAAGGGGATCTGAAAAAGGTAGGGAGGAGGTACCTATATAAATACATGTTATTGAAGCATTTGAAGTCAGAAGCAGAGCTGAGAGGGAAATGGAGGTCAGCCTAGACTCCTTCAGAGAGGAGCTCACAAGGAGAAGAATGGGGCTGGCATGGACAAAGAGGCTATAGGAATGAATGGATTTCCCAGAACGAGGAGGTCTTGAGTAAAGAGAGAAACTCAATGGTGAAAAAGTAGCTGAAATATGGTGGCAAAATCAGGAATATCAGAAGCAGAGCCATGAAAGGAATATTAACAGATAGAGAATTTATAGAAGTGACTGGCTGTGATATTTTTCTCAGCTGAAATATCACAAGTAATGGTTTATGTATTTTTCTGCTACACAGTGGACAAATTGAATAGCCAATAAATATAACGTTTAATTTAGTCTAGAAGATAAGATGTTTTGATATATTGTAAGCAACTGTTTATCAGGGAAAAGTCTCCTCTAGTTTATTACTTATCGGATAGGGGTGCAAAGCTTATTGCTTAAATAATGATGAAAAGGTTGCAATTTAATAATTAATAAGGAAATAATCAGGATTATATTTCTGGACTAGACTCCTATATATTAGTTTTGGGAGAAAGACATTTATTTCTTAGTGTTACATTAAAGAACCTAGAAAGGTATTTCAACTAAATAGCATACACCAGTATATTCTGCCCATTTTCATGCTTTACTGATTAAGGCTAAAAGAGGTTACATGATTTAATAACACCAAACATACTGTTGGTTCATTTTCTTTAAGAATTAATTAGCTACCTCTCTCCCTTCTTTTCAGCTGCCATATGAAATATTACATGGACAAAAGTAAGTTGTATCTCATTAAATCTTAAAAAGTAAATTATCAATTACTTTTTTCTAAACTTTGTTTTGTCAGCAACATAGTCTAAATAATATTGTTCTTCTAACATAGGTTTTAGAGCTGGAAGGGATTTTGGAGATGACTTACTCTAATCTTCTCATCGTTACAAACATGGGGGTTTCCCATGAAGTGAAATAATGATCATATTAAAGATGAATAGTATTTATATAGCTCTTTAAGGTTTATAAAACACTTTGCAAATATTTCCCATTTTATAATCCTCACAACAATCTTGTGAAACAGTGGATATTAGCATCCCCATTTTACAGATGAAGAAACTGAGATAGAAGTTAAATGACTTTCCCAAAGTCACACAGTGTAGTCAGTGTCTGAGGCCAAAGTTGTCTTCCTTATTCCAGTCCCAGTGCTTTATTCACTATGCCACCTAGCTGTCTCATCATGTCAGCCAGGAATGTAACATGTCTTTATATTTTAAGAGAACAAAATAAATTCACATTGCAACTTATAGTTTAAAAAACATTTGACAGGGGCAAAGTCAAGATGGAGGAGTAGAAACAGGACTTCCATGGGGCTCCCACTCTCACCTCCTCCAATTCACATAAAAGGTGAATCTGAACAAACTTTGGAGCTACAGAACCTACAAAATGACACAGGGAAACTAACCTCCCACTGAGGACAGGCCAGCAGGAAGCGGACAGCAAAGTACTCTGGGAGCCGACCCCAGACCTGCACCAGCCGGAGGTCTTAGCCTCAGGGTGGCAACAACCAACCACTGGCTGGAGGCACTTGGACCTCCACCAGCTGTGGCGGTTTCAAGAAATAATAACCCATAGATGCTAAGGACAGAGTGAGAGGTAAATGCAGTGTGGACTTTGGGATCTAGTGGTTTGGGTGTGGTCAGCCTTTGCCCCCAGGGTGAGAAGCTGCTGGGGCACCACAGGCATGCAGCCACCACCACGAGGATGCTTCAGAACTCATGGCCTGTAGATTTTAGGGGAACCAAGCAAGCAGTCTCAGGGATAATCACTCTTGCTTTAACCTGGTTGGATCAGGATTTGAGGTCTAGGGAGGAGGACTGGGGTGTGTGAGCATTTTGCCAGAGCTTGGGGAGGTTTCAGAGAAGGCACCCAATTAATAGTATTTGCAGATGAGGAAACCCCAGTGATTGGGATGAAGCTCCCCTGTGTGGTAGCAGAGTTCTACTGTGGAAAAAAAGCTCAGAAGTCAAGTAATTGAGTGGCAACATGAGCAAACGAGGGAAGCAAGGCAAGCACAGTAATCTGACTTTGGACTCCTTTTGGGGGGACAAAAAGAATTGAGCCATGGAACAGGAGGAAGACAACAAAGTCAGAACTCTGGCACCAGAAGCTTCCAAGAAAAGAATTAAGCTGCTTACAAGCCATAGAGGAGCTTAAGGATTTTGAACAACAAATAAGAGAAGTAGAGGAAAAATTGGGAAGAAAAATGAGAATGATGGAAGAAAATTAGGAAATGAGAGTCAACGACATGACTGAAGAAATTAACATCTTAAAAATAGACTAACTAAATTGTCAAAAGAGACCCAAAAAGGCAATGAGGAGTAGAATGCTTTACCTTATAAACCTGAATTTGCCAGATGGAAAAAGAATCTCAAAAGCTGACTGAAGAGAATCATTCCTTCAGAATTAGATTGGAGCAAATGGAAGCTAGGGACTTTATGAAAAATCAAGATCCTATTAACAAGATCTAAATAAGTGAAAAAAGAGAAGACAATGTGAAATATCTCACTGAAAAAGCCATTGACCTGGAAAATAGATCCAGGAGAGATAATTTAAAAATTATTGGACTACCCGAAAGCCATGATAAAAAAAAAAGAACCTAGAAATCATCCTCCAAGAAATTCTCAAGGAAAATTGCCCTGATGTTTTAGAACCAGAGAGCAAAATAGAGGTTGAAAGAATGCACTGATTAGCTCCTGAAAAAGGTCCCAAAAAAGAAAACTCCTTGGAATATTATAGCCAGGTTCTAGAGTTCCCAGATAAATGAGAGAATATTACAAGCAGCCAGGAAGAAACAATTTTAATATTGTGGAAACAATCAGGATAACACAGGATCTGGCGGCTTCTACACTGAGGAATCGAAGGGGTTGGAATATGATATTCCAGAGGTCAAAGGAGCTGGTATTAAAACCAAGAATCACCTACCCGGCAAAGCTGAGTATCATGTTTCAAGGGAAAATATCATCATTCAATGGAATAGAGGACTTTCAAAGCATTCATTTTTTTAAAAAAAGCAATAACTTAAAAAAGCAATAAATAACTTGTGCAAGGTTACATGGCCAGTTATTTTTGTGTGGGTGTTAAGTATCTGAGGCCAGAACAGGTCCCAGGTCCTCCCAACTGTGGGAGCGGGTGCTCTTACTCACTGTGCCACCTAGCTGCCCCTTACTTTCAAGCATTCTTGATGAAAAACAAAGTTGAATAGAAAATTTGGCATTCAGTTAAAAGAAGCAAGAGAAGCATGAGGAGGTAAACAGGGAAAAGAAATCATAAGGAACTTATAAAAGTTGAGCTACTTACATCCATACATGGAAAAAATGATAATTGTAACTTATGAAACTTTTCTCAGTATGAGAAGAGTTGGAGGGAATAGAAATGTATATGTGTGTGTATGTATACATACATATATACGTCTATATAGGAGGGTATATGAGTGTATGAATACATATGTGAGTATGCATATGTATGTGGACAGGTATACATAAAGGTACAGGACAAGTTGAATAGGAAGGGATGATACTTAAAAGGTGAAATTAAGAGGTGAGAGAGAAATATACTGAGAGGAGATGGAGAGAGAGAGAATGTGATAAATTATCTCATATAGAAGAGGCAAGGGAAAAAAATGTTACAATAGAGGGGAAGAACAGGAAGGCAAAAGGTAATGAGTCAACCTTATTCTCAATGGACTTGGCTTAGGGAGGGATTGACAAACACATTAAATAGGGTATCTCACCCTAAAGGAGAGTAAGGGGAAGGGGATGAGAGGCGGCATGATGGAAAGGAGGGCAGGCTAAAGGGAGGAATGTTAGAAGCACACACTTTTGAAAAGAGACAGGATCAAAGTAGAGAAAGGTGGGATTGGATGGTGGGACATATAGTCAGTCTTAGGCAATATATCCACAATGAAAATGTTTTGCATAGCTACACATGTCAATCTATGTTGAATTGCTTATCTTCCCAGTAAGGGTGGGTGACAAGGAAGGTAGGGAAAGAATCTGGAATTCAAAGGTTTAAAATCAAATGTTTAAATTATTATTATTGTTGTTATTATTATTATTATTATTATCATTATTATTATTTTACATGTTAACTGGGAAATAAGATATACAGGCACTGGGGCATAGAGGTCCACCATGCCCTACTTGAAAGTTGAAGGGAGGATGGATGAAGCTATAGGAGAGAGAAGATTGGGGGATGGGATATTCAGTGGGATCGCTGTTTTGGGGTGGTGTGTAGGGTCCAAAGAGGGAGAAAATTTGCATCTCAAAATCTTGTGGAAATGAATGATGGAAACTAAAAAAAAATAAACTTCAAAAAAAATTAAAAAATCATTTGACACCGATTCCTTCAAAAATCAGTTATTAAGTGGTTACTAAATGTTAGGCAATATACTCAGTACTGGGAAAAACAAAAACAAAGATTGAAAAGCCCTTATCTTCAATAAAGTTAGATTCTCTGGGGAGAAAACATGACTATGGGGAATTAAATTCAAAGGGAGTATTGAGTGCGGTAGTAACATTGGACAGATGAAGCTGATGTGGATGAGAATTCAGGGATTTCTTGAAGTGCACTCTTGACAGCTCTCAAGTCAACTATTAAATTTTCAGTGAAACCATTTCTACCTCAGAAACCAGCAAATGTCAGAAGTCAGAATTTGATTTATTGTTTTGGGGACTATCCAAATTTAAGGAAATGATAGAGAAAATATCAATAATATAGGCTAAACTTTCAAAAGTGTCATGTATACAGTTATATTTTCAGAGAACAGGTTGTTGACTAAACAACACACTCCTGGGCATGTGTTACTAAAACTAGGTAGTCTACTGAATTACAGGGAATCTGAGTAGAGTCATAAGATGGCAGATTGTCACTAGATTCCCAGTAGTGACATAAGATTAATTTGATTAGCAAAAAGAAAGGTGAGCTTTGGGCAAGGGTAGTACTGATGTACAGTACTTAGTTCTTCTTAATGATCAAAGGCAGGAGTCAAATAACAAGTGGCTATGAAAGAGCAACATGTGATTAATGTCCTCATCCTCCTATAATCAGCCAGTTCAGTCCTTGCCAAGGTTTGCTTCATCTGGGTATATATCTCCCCGCCCCCACCATGTCAACCTAAGATGCTCTTTGTGCCTTGGCTGTGATCTTGTGTGAACAGTACAAAATTGCAGGGCAAAATAAGAAGTCCCGGCAGGAGCTGGGCTGCGCTACAGGATCACCAGCAGCTGAGGTCAGAGCTGTCTACCTGCTGTGTGCGAATCCTTTCCACCCCTGCCATGGTCTGGAAGAACTTTGACTCCAGGGTGCTCACCACTGAGAACTTCTCTAGCTGTCCCAATGGCTCTCCTTGGATCTGGGATGTATTCAACGAATGTTCCCAGGACGGGTGGGACATAGCCAGTGTGGTCCTGGGCCTGTCTTCAATATTCTGTTTCACTGGGGCTTCCTTCCCCCAAGTATGTCAAGGCCTGCAGGACAGGCAACATGGACCAGGCCATCTCCATTTGGTTCCGGATGGGTTGGCTAGGTGGAGATTTCTGTAACTTCATTGGCTCTTTCCTCACCAACCAGCTGCCTCTGCAGACCTATGCTGCCATCTACTATGTACCGGCTGACCTCCTAATGATATCTCTCTATTTCTACTACAAGTACAAAAACCGTCGCTCTTTCATATCAGCCCCCATCAATGCAGCCTTCTTGTTCGTCTCCTTCGGGGCAGTGTCAGCCAGGCCCCTCCTCCTTCAGCTCAGACCGTCAGCCCCACAGCAGGTCTTCCGGAGCTGGACCCTTCTGAATATAGAGTTCACTGATAAACCCTCCACGAAGCAGGAGATCATTGGCTTTGCCATTGGTTCCATCTGCAGTGTGCTGTACCTGATGTCTCGTCTGCCCCAGATCTACACCAACTTCCAGAGGAAGTCTACCCAAGGCATCTCCTACTCCCTGTTTGTGTTGGTGATTTTGGGTAACACGACGCACAGGCTGAGTGTGCTCCTGAAGAATCCTGAGGCTGGGCAGAGCAAGAGCAGCTTCCTACTCCACCATCTCCCCTGGCTCATTGGCAGCCTGGGTGTGCTGCTGCTGGACATCATCATCTCCATTCAGTTTTTCATCTACAGAAAGTAGCCCTCCTTCCCTGAGAGAGAGCCCCTGCTGGGCCAGAGTCCCAGCTGATGGCATGTCAAGGCAGAGCCCAGAATGGCCAAAGGACCAGGCAGACCCCGAGGCAAAGAGGGGATTGTGGAAAGAAGGTGTTGCCCACCTCCTGGTAGGGACGGATTTAGGTGTTAAGGAAGGAGCCAGGGTCAGCGGGTCAGAGGAGAGCCCTGAAACACTCCTGTCACTTTCTGCCCTCCTGCCTGAGTCTTCTGCCCTCAGATCTCTGAAAGCCTCCGTGAACCTGCTCCCCTCCTTCCATGAGCCAGGACTTGCCTCCCCAAGGACCAGACCCTACTGGCACCCCGGCTTAGATCTCAGGCTGCCAGGCAGAGCAGGTTGGGCAGGGATTTGTGGTCAGATCACCAGGATGTGTACCCTCAGGCCCTACTTCAGCTGGGTTACAGTCTCTCCAACCACTGACCTCTCCAGGGGCTGGCCTCTGGTCCCCACAACTCAGCTGGCAGTTTCTCCTTCCCCTCTATTTTACCCAGCACCAAATTTACTAGTAAAATCCATCCAAATGGACAAAAAAAGAAGTCCCATGTCCTTCGTTATCAACCCACTGTCTAAGATATTTTAAGGAAGATTTTGTTCCCCTCCAAAATAGTAATAATGTTAAAATACTTTTAAAGTTGTCCAGATCATGTGTTCATGACTTATTTACTTATTTGTGGTCTTTCACCGGGACCTGTAATTTATTGATGAAAGGAACTCCAAAGGAGCAAATTTACTCTACTTACATAGATCAGCAATCATTAATCAATTTACAATCTTGTTAACTAGGTCCATGAGAAGTTAATAGATGGTGCCCAAGATCATTCAGAGAATCTGTATCAGAGGCAGGATTTGAACCCATATCTTCTTGACTCAAAAGCATACCACAATGAGTAATAAAATGAGCTTCTCAAGATGGTTTTGGTAGAAATCCACTGACAATGTATAATTTTTTAAAGTAAGGAATATTTTGACATGTGAATTTTTAACATCAGACTTACTGAATGAAAAATCCACAAATGTTACAGTGCTGATATGACAAACTTAATAATTCAAATAGATTTTAATCAATTTAGCTAATTTAAAAATGTTACTTAAGTGAGACTATCAATAATTAGTTTGTATTTGAAATACATTTAAATGATGTGATTAATATGTCTTTATGTGTCTTCAATCAATCCTTGAATAGTATTTGAGGTTATCAATATTTATTGAATACTGTCATTTACATTAATCTAGAAATATTTTAATCCATGTATTTGCAAACCTTTGAAAGCAATTTCTTCAATGATTCAATTTATATTTTTTTAAGCACTTGAAAGTTGAATAGTTTATCTGGATACTCTGGAAGACAAAAAAGAAACTTGATAAAGAAGATATATACATGTGAAATCATACTCAGTAATACACATTGTTATTAAGATCTGCTGTTAGATTCAGCCCATTAGAAGAGATGTCAAGCAGTGTGAGCAAATAGATCTTGAAATAAGGATTATTAACAACCATATAAAAGACTGCTCTGAATTGTTAATAAGAAGAGAAATGCAAATGCAAACTATGAGGTTTAACTTCATACCCAGCACACTTTCAAAGATGACAAAAGAGGGAGTTGATGTTAGATGAATTGATGAAAGATGAGTACTTTGATACACGTTTGATGCAATTGTTAATTAATTTGGAAATAAATTGTATGTATGTCTTAATACATGATTAAAATGGCCATAGAGATTCTACTGGGATAAAACCACAAGGAAGACAGTAAAGAAAAAAAGTGATCTAAAACACTATATGCAGCCCTTTTTGTGATATCAATCATCTGGAAATGAAGTAGGAGCTCACTGATTGGGGAAATAGTAAACAAATTTTCCTATACAAATGTAATAGAAAGAAATATTATTGGTCCATGAGGAATGAAAAATGTGAAAAATAAGAGAAAAGAGAAGATAGCAAGTGAAGTAAGGAGAATCCATTAATCTAGGAACAGGCATTTATTAAGCACCTTCTTTGTGCCAAGGACTATGCCAGGAAATGAGAATACAAAGACAAAAATGAAAAATTTCCTGTGCTCATGGAGATTATATTATTTTAGAGGAAATATCATGGACCTACCTAAAATAAAGTTGTTGTTGTTGTTGTTGTTGTTGTTGTTGTTGTTGTTGTTGTTGTTGTTGCTGTTGTTGTTGCTGTTGCTGTTATTGTTTGGGGGAGCCTAGCACTAGCATCTGGGAAAATAAAAAAATCTGTAATGTAGGAGATAGAATCTGAGTAGAGAATTAAAGGAAGGGAGTCTATGATATGGAAGATAAGACTTTACATTTGAGGTATACAAATGTATGCTATGTAATTATAATCATTCAAGGAGAAGAATTCAGAAAATCATGCCCTTTCCCTTCTTTATAAAGATGAGATACTGTGAGTATGGGATATTCTACCTATTCTCAGAATCAAATGATACGTTGATTGCTGTTTGCTATGCCACTTTATTGTTTTCTTTTTCTTTTAAAAAGTGTTAAAAAGCAAGGCTTGATGGGTGAGGAATGAGGTGAAGATACAGTCAGATAGTTGTAGGTCTGATTATCAGTGGAACAATATTAGTGAGGTCTCATCAATGAAAATCCTAGAAACCAAGTTCTCCAGGCTTTCCCTTAGAGCCATGATAGTAATAACAAACTGCTCTTTAGGGTCATTGACCTCCAAAGAGAAGAAAGTTGAAGAAAAACATCAGAGGAGGATGCCACGGGGGTATTTTTCTTTTATACAATGAATATTTGTAAAAAAAAAAAAAAGAGGACAACAAAAATGTTACTAAATTGGGGTGGCTGGAGTCAGGAGGACCTGAGTTCAAATCCAGCTTCAGACACTTCACACACACACACACACACACACACACACACACACAAACACAAACACAGAGACAAAAAATAAATACCTAGCCTTGTGACCTTGGGAAGTCATTTAACCCCAATTGCCCTACCTTCCCTCCTCCAAGGAAAAAAGTCATAGACAAAAAGTAAATCATAGCTAGGGGTTCCTAGGTGGCACAGTAAATACAGCACTGGCCCTGGACTCAGGAGGACATGAGTTCAAATCTGACTTCAGACACTTAACACAAAAACTAGCCATGTGACCTCAGGCAAGTCACTTAACCCAAATTGCTCTCCAAAAATCAAAAAAAAAAAAAAGTTACCAAATGATGATTGACATAATAACTTTCTGAATAAATAGATGAATAATCGAAAAATTAAGATGTAATAATAAAAGAGTAAGTAATAGTAGCCTACAATGCATAAGAATTTATTGCAATATCTATCTCTCTATAATAAGAAAAATAAATGATGAAGAAAATGTGTATAATGACATTATACAATGTCATACACCAAAGCATTACTTGGTTCTTTTTTTTTTCCCAAATGCTTTATTAAATTTGTGGTTTACATCATTCATTTCTGCCAGATTTTGAGTTACAACTTTTTTTCCCCAATTTTTCCCTACCCCCCACCCCAGAATAGCAGTCGCACAGGATATCCCCTCATCAAATCTGCTCTCTCCCATATCTTCTCCCATACCCCCTTCGACTCTTCCAGTAGGGCAAGGTGAATCTCTGTGCCCCAATGTCTGTACATCTTATTTCCGAATTATATGCAAAATAGTATTAATAATAGTATTTATACATTTTTACACATTTGATTTTAAAACTTTGAATTCCAGATTCATTCCCTTCCTTCCTTGTCATCCACCCTTACTGGGAAGATAAGCAATTCAGTATACGTAGTGCATGTGTAAGTATGGAAAACATTACCATAGTAGCTATATTGTAAAAGACTGACTATATTTCCCTACCTCCTATCCCACCTTCCACTTGGTCTATTCCTTACTTTGATCCTGTCCCTTTTGGAGATGCTTCCAACTTCCCTCCCCACCTTTCCTCACACCATCCCTTCCATCATCCCCCCCTCTCATCCCCTTCCCCCATACTCTCCTGTAGGGTGAGATATTCTATTTAGTATGTATGTCATTCTCTCCCTTATCCAAATTCAATGAGAATAAGGTTTTGCCTTTTTGCCTTCCTGTTCTTCCCCTCCCTAGTAACCATTTTCCCTTGCCTCTTCTCTATGAGAGAGTTTACCCAATCTATCTCTCCCGATCTCCTCTCGTAATATTCCTCTCTCACCTCTTAATTTCACTTTTTAAGTATCATCCCTTCCTATTAAATTCGACCTGTGTCTTCTATATACATACATTGACATATGTATTCATATGCCTATATACCCCTCTTCAACTATTTTCATAGTGAGAAAAGTTTCATCAGTTACCGTTATTGTTTTTCCATGTAGGAATGTATATAGTTCAACTTTGACAAGTTCATTATGATTTCTTTTCCCTGTTTCCCTTCTCAAGCATCTCTTGATTCTTGTGTCTGCATGTCAAACTTTCTATTCAACTCTGGTTTTTTCATCAGGAATGCTTGAAAGTCTTCTACTCAACTAAATGACTAAATTTTCCCCTCAAACAGTATAATAAATTTTGCTGGGTAGGTAATTCTTGGTTTTAATCCCAACTCCTTTGGCCTGCAGAATATCATATTCCATGCCCTTTCATCCCTCAGTGTAGAAGCTGCCTGATCCTGCATTATCCTTATTGCGTTTCCACAGTATTCAAATTGTTTCTTCCTGGCTGCTTGTAATATTTTCTCCTTGATCTGGGAATTCTGGAACCTGGCTATAATAATTCCAGGATATTTATTTTTGGGATTTTTTTCAGGAGGTATTCAGTGAATTCTTTCAACCTCTATCTTGCCCTCTGGTTCCAAAACATCGGGACAATTTTCCTGGAGAATGTCTTGAAGGATGATTTCTAGATTCTTTCTGTGATCATGGTTTTCAGGAAGTCCAATAATTTTTAAATTATCTCTCCTGGATCTATTTTCCATGTCAGTGGTCTTTCCCATGAGGTATTTCACATTGCCTTCTATTCTTTCATTTGTTTGGATCTGTGTAACAGAATCTTAATTTCTCACAAAGTCTTTAGCTTCCCTTTGGTCCATTCTAAATCTGAAGGAAAGATTATCCTCAGTGAGCTTTTGAGATTCTTTTTACATCTGGCAAAATCAGCTTTTCAAGGCATTTCTCTCCTCATTGCCTTTTTGATCCTCTTTTGCCATTTGAGTTAGTCTATTTTTAGGGCGGTATTTTGCTCAGTAAGGTTGTTGACTCTCCTTTCATAATTTTCTTCATCATTTTCATTTCTCTTTCCAATTTTTCCTCCACTTCTCTTATTTGATTTTCAAAATCCTTCTTAAGGTCCTCTATGGCCTGTAACCAGCTCATATTTTCATTTGGGGCTTTTGGTGCAGGATTTCTGACCTCCCAGTCCTCCTCCTGTTCCATGCTTTGATGCTCTTTGCCCCCAAAATAGGAGTCTAATGTCGATTTTTTCTGTTTATTTTGTTTCCTTTTCCTAGGCATGCTGCCACTCAATTACTTGACTTTTGGGCTTGTTGACACAGTAGGACTCTGCCACCAGCCAGGGGACCTTCTGTCCCAAAGGCTGAGGATTTTCTCAGCTGCTGGAGGTATTAGTTAGGTGCCCTCTCTGCAGCCCCCATATGCTCTGGAAAGCTGGTCACACACCCCAACACCTCCACCCCAGACCACAATCCAGATCCAAGAAGGTTAAAGCAAGAGCTATTACCCCCAATACTGATCGCTGGATCCCCCTGCAGTTAGCAGGACAGGAACTGAAGCTGCTAAGTGTGTCTGCAGCTGTCCTGAAGCTTCTAAGTGGCTTCTTGACCCCAGGGAAAGAGGCCACTTGCTCTCCCAACTAATGAGTCCCTAAGTCCATACCACACTAACTTCTCTCTTTGTCCATGGCATCTATGTGTTGGTAATTATGGAAAAGCCACAGCTGCTGGTGTTCTGGGGTCCCTCCTACAAGCTGCTGGTCAGGCCTCCCTACAGCTAAAACCTCTGACTCAGGCAGGCTGGGGCTCAGCTCCCAGAGTGCTGTGCTGGCCACTCCCTGCTGGGCTGCTGGGCTGTCCTCAGCAGGAGGTTAGCTTCTCTGTGTCATTTTGTGGTTTCTTGAGCTCAAGAGGTTGTTTAGAGTCCCCTTTTATGTAAATTTGGAGGTGGTGGGAGCAAGAGCTGTGCAGAAGAGCTGTTTCTACTCTGCCCCCATTGCTTGGTTCGTGATTTTAAAAGGCTATCATGGCATTTCTTGTATCTATAGTTTAGTGATCCTGAAAAGGGGTAGTGAAATCACTTTATTTTGACATGGCCCTTAACAAACCATGATGACTTAGCTCTATGATTTTACAAGGAAAGAAACAAGTAGGATGAAGAAAAAAATTCTATATCCTCTATCAAAATGGGGACATTTGCCCTTCTCCAGTATTGAAGTTCCTCTGAGTTTTCTGATTTTTCACTAATTTCTTTTTGTCAGATCTTGTTATAAATATAGTTGTCTATCATAAAATGTGTTTCATCTTGGTTAGGAAAATTGAAGTCAAAGAGAATAATCAAGTGCTCTTTTAACATTTCATTTATCTTAGGTTTCAATTATCTATTAATAATTGCTGCTATATCATTCCTGATCTTAAGAATCTTTTCTATGGTAGGAAAAAAAAATGTGGAGTTGAGTAATTCTCCTTGCTCTTAGCCACATATTGAGGTAGAAAACTGAATATTTTTCATTTGATTATTTGTAGTTTTCCACATTCATTTCCACAAGATTTTGAGTTGCAAATTGTCTACCCATCTTTCTCCTACCCCCAACCCAAAATAGTGATTCTACTGAATATCCCATCCCCTAATTTGTTCTCATATTTTCCCCCATCACCCTCTGAGATTCTAGTACAACAAGATGGATTTCTATATACCATTGCCTGTACATCTTATTTCCCAGTGGCATGTAATTATATATATATATACATGTGCATATACATATATATATATATATGTATATATATACATATGATCAAGGGAAAAATATTATGGATATTGAAACGTGGAGTGGAATAATAGACAAACCGAGACCACTGAGGCAAGAAAAAGAAAAAAAATTTATTACGAGTTCGAACCCGGGCCCAACCATACATTTTAGATGGAGGACCCCGAGTGTCTCCTCGGGTGCTTTTTTATACAATTATGAGGGGAAAGTAGGAAATATTGAGCTCACTGATTGGCTTAGTGAGACTCAGCTAACTCTTAGAGACAAGGAGTTGTCGGGAAATGATTGGCTAGCAGACTTAGTTGAGTCTTGGAGATAGAGGCTTGATGCCAACTTCTTGGGCTATAGGGGAGGGGTGAAGGCAAACAGGTGAAGTGTGGATAGCAGTTGAGGCAGTTGACTCAGTTCCCGAATCTTATAGGTCAACATGACATTGTGGTTAGGGTTGGGAAAGCATGCATTCTTCAAGAAAAAACAAGGTTATTCTATAATCTGAGGTTTGGCCCTATTTCATATATTTGGCTCCATTTCATTCCCCACTTCTTTTTATCTAAGGGAATCGAATCCTAGATTCAAACACAATGTTCCTCAGGGATCTTCTGGTAACGGGATCGGAGGAACAAGATGCACAATTCATCAGTGTGGGACTTGAGGAGGGTAAAAAGAGATCTGAGAAGGAGCGGGCCAAAAACAAGGGCCAGAAACAATAAAACCAAAGGGCCGGCGAGAGCGGTCAGTAAAGTAGTCAACCAAGGGGATGCAGAAAAAAGAGACTGATACCAATTGTTCTGGGCTTGGCGGGCTTCCTCCCTGTCAGCCAAACGTTTTCGTAATTGGCTCAGGCCATCCCTGACGACCCCAGAGCGATTGGCATAGAAACAGCAGGCTTCACTCTGGTGTAATGTTGTCATGTGGGAATAGAGTCCACTTTGACAGCAGTAGGTGTAGTGGGGATTGTGACGTGTGGTCCCTTCCACCTCTGCTCCAGACCATGAATTTCTTTTTACCAGCACAGAATCCCCAGGTTGAAACAGGTAAGCTGAGGCATAACTCCGGATCGGGATCAGGATCAGGAGAGCTGAGGGAAGGAGTTTTTTTCTGAATCGCCTGCAGACCCTGAAGGAACTTGATAAAGGGAAGAGTTAGTGATTTCAGCTTTTAGGTCTTCCTAGATTATAGGAAGAATAGGTGGTAATCTTCCATATGTTAGGGAATGGTCTGGACTTTCTCAGCCTTGAGTTCTGAGCTCTGAGAAAATTTCAGATGCCGGCTGCTCAAGGAAGTCAAAGCTGAGAATCCAAGGACCTAATCATCTCCCCCTTAAAACAGTTGGGACCCAAAATCATTTGGGTAGATCTATGTTTCATAGGAAGCTGGGTACACAGATTATATATACAGTATACAGTATATAACAGTGAATACAGATTCACTCAGGAAGAAAGATAATTCAGAAATTGAATCCTTAACATACATTCAGTTACAAATGTTAACTTTTGCTTAGAGCATGAAACAACTACAAATTCGGATCAAAAGAGCCAGATCTCTTCTGTTTTCACAACTCATTACATTAGTTTAGCAATAAATTTATCTTGCAAATGAAAGTTTTAATAGGCCTCTTAAAATTACACTAGAGATTTGAAAATTTCTTCTAAAAGTATTTTTCCTTCTCTTAACAATTTCAAGATTTATAATTGATCACTAAACTTTTATGAAGAAAGTTAGTTGAAAACTTTCAAAATGACCTTAAGCAATTTGCATACTTTCTGCACATGTTCCAATTCCAAATGAAAAATAATATTAGATTTTCCAGTAAGCTTACACGAAAGAACTCATATCTGTTACTGACTACGTGCTCTGATCATGGAAACTTGCTATAGAAGGAAAAAAACAGGGACATGTGACATTTCAAATATGACAGGATAAAACATCCTTGACTCTGTTTAAATTCAGGTAGAGTCACAGATATCCAACCATGCAGTATCTGTTCCATCTTATAGCTAGACTCAGGAATAGGTGGGAAACATTCCTTTTCAAAGGAATCCCATTGGTATACTGAGCCAGGAGGGATCCCATCCCAGACAGAGGCTAAGATTGTCCCTTCGGCCTTTACCAAATGTAGACTTCCACCTATCAGCAGTACAGGATCACATTCCCTCTGAGTAGCTTGTGGCATTTTCTCCGAGATACTGATTTAATGCAGACAACTATACCCAAATTCAAACTCAAAATAAAATTTAGTTATGGTCCCAAGTGCCTTTTACCTCACACAACAAGCTTCACTGATCACAGCTTAGAGCTAGTTAATTATTTTTATTTTCATGGAGCTGCACTAGGCAATGATGATTTATCAGGTCTCACAAATGTAAAGAATTCCAGCGACATTTTTCCTTCTGAAATCTAAAAGCCAATTGATAGAAATCCTTCTAATCTTTGCAACTTCTTAGCAAGTTAGGTTCATTTAAAACTACACTTAAACAAGTTCCTTTCCCAGGCTGAATGACCTTGCCTATTAGAGATAGTTTCTAGGGGATTTGGCAGTTTTACAACATAAGGAAAATTTATATGAATTATAAGGAGGAGAGACTGGGAGAAGGGCTAATAATGATGCCCCCGCTTAGCCAATTCTCATACAAGCAGGAGGACTGTTCTGAATGGGCAGAACTAGTCTGAATAAAGTTTTCATCCAATCTCCTCCTTTCTACATACAGTAATCAATTACAATTTTAGGTTTTAACATTGAAACAGTAGCCAAAATAACTTAATTAACAATCTTACAAGTTTTAAACAATCTTAACTGAAACTTCCTTTTAAACAAAGACAGACTTGGAAGCTTATGATTTCCCAAATTACAATACTCTGAGACTTTTAAAAAAAAAACTGCTTCTTATACAGCATAGATAATACAACTTTTTACCAGTAACAATATCATAAACAATTATCATGTTCTTAAATTTGAACTTTGAAATAAAAACAAAGAATTACCAATCTGGTGACCTTAAAAATCAAGTTTTTGAAGTTACACAGAACTAAAATTTTCTTCTTGCCACACACCTGATCCGCTTATCACTAAAAATTAATTACATTCTGGAATCTCACATAGATGGTGAATGTGGTGATCCATAAACCTTCAAATTATCATAAATACATCCTTAGATGAAGCAAGCTTGAAAACCACATCTCTATATTTTTTCCTTTTTTTCCCCAAGTTTCTCATTTGCTCAATAAGAATTCTACAAAATGCCTTTCCAATTCCCTGTGTACATTCACTTCATCATTAGTAATGTGGAAACTGTAACTTTGTCACTGCATGTTTCTAGAATAGCCAAAAAGTTAAATGAACAACCAGCTATCACAATAAACATCAGCAGCATTATTACTACCTATTTGTATCCCAAATATAACAGCTTTAAGTTGTCAAATCTTATAACATAAAAAATCCAATTCACATAAAATAAACAGAAGACAAAATTAGCAAAACTGATAAAATACCATAGCTGTTTTACAAAACTTTTCTCCATCTTTTAGTTTCAACAAAATTCAGAATGAAAATTGCTTTATCTAACATTTCTGTCTCACAATGGTCACTCAAACTTTTACAGTATAAGAGGATTTTACAATTTAGAGATACCATAATAACACAATGACATTATGACATTAATTGCATTTCCAATTCATCACATACAAAAATTACTGATAGAAAAATTGGGCTTACCAAGTACAGAGGCTGGGGTGTTGCAGCTTCCCCCTTTTTTTTTCAAGTCGGGGAGCTTAACTCAAATTCCCTATATTCTTTCCAGCAAGTGATATTGGTGGGGGGCGCCTTCCCCCTTTCTCACTACTAGAGATCCCAAAAGAAAATTCCCTTTTTCTTATCAAATCTTAGAAAATATTCCAGTTTGCCTAAATGCCAAATAGTAAAATGAATTCTGACTTATCTTTAGCATCAAATTAGGAGTGACACTTTTTTACTTCTCACATGAATTCAATTGACACAGTTTTATTCTAATACACAGATTTTTCCTCTTTTAGGTGAGGCAGGAAATAGTTAAATTTTCATCTGCCTGCCTCTTTGATTTGAGGGGAGAAGATTCCCTCATTATTTCTTATCACCTTCTCCTCACTCCACTTGGCCAGAGTGGAATGAAGAGGAGATTTTCAAACTTTTAAAGATCTTAAAACTTCTATTCACATTTCTCAACACCAAATACCATCTCTATCTTAACTTAAACAAGACAATATTTACCTCTCTTTTCTCTTCTTCTCCAGCCTGCATTCAGCATCAGTGAAGGGAGGAGGGAGAGAGAGCTAAGAGCCTTCCAAAGGAAGGTCCAGCAGTCCAGCTGCAGTTTAAACCTTCCATGATGTTAGATTACACACTCACTCATTCACACAGACACACACAAAAAAAAACAGAACAGAGAGAGAAACTGACAGGAACATTACAAAAGCTCACAGAGGATTGTTAGAAATCCCCAGGCACAAATCATGTTTGCTTGGCTTCCAGATAGATGCTAATGGAGGCCAGGTACAAATCATATTTGCTTTACCTAATGTTAATCAAGTGGGACTCTAACCCACAATTTGATTAACCCAGTGCTGATCAAGTGGGACTCTAACCCACAATTTGATCAGTTTACCTAATGTTAATCAAGTGGGACTCTAACCCACAATTTGATTAACAACCCTAGCGTTGATCAGGTGGGACTCTAACCCACAATCTGATCAACGTTGGTCAATCAAGTGGGACTCTAACCCACAATTTGATTAACAACCCAGGGCCTCGGGGGTCGTCACCTCCCTCGGCCAGGGTTCGGGAAGTTACTGGCAGCGTCCCGCCCTTCCCGAACCAACCAAGCTCATGAGACTCCAGAAACTGCTAGCAAAAAAATTAACCAGAATTAACAAAAAAACATTATTTTGGGTCAGGCCTGACTTACCGGCGCCGAGCAGAGCCTAGGGTCCAAATTCCAAGGCGTCGAGGATCTCGCTGGGGCCTCCATATGAAACGTGGGGTGGAATAATAGACAAACCGAGACCACTGAGGCAAGAAAAAGAAAAAAAATTTATTACGAGTTCGAACCCGGGCCCAACCATACATTTTAGATGGAGGACCCCGAGTGTCTCCTCGGGTGCTTTTTTATACAATTATGAGGGGAAAGTAGGAAATATTGAGCTCACTGATTGGCTTAGTGAGACTCAGCTAACTCTTAGAGACGAGGAGTTGTCGGGAAATGATTGGCTAGCAGACTTAGTTGAGTCTTGGAGATAGAGGCTTGATGCCAACTTCATGGGCTATAGGGGAGGGGTGAGAGCAAACAGGTGAAGCGTGGATAGCAGTTGAGGCAGTTGACTCAGTTCCCGAATCTTATAGGTCAACATGACATTGTGGTTAGGGTTGGGAAAGCATGCATTCTTCAAGAAAAAACAAGGTTATTCTATAATCTGAGGTTTGGCCCTATTTCATATTTGGCTCCATTTCAGATATATATAGTTTCCTTCTCTCCCCTCCCCCCCAATGACAGCATACAATCCAATATAGGATCTGCAAATACTTTCACATTAGACATTAGTCGGGTTACAAAGGCTGATTGTATTAGAAGGAATGAAAAATGGTAAAGAGGAAATAAAACCAAACAATAAAAAGAAAAAGATCAAGCATTTTGCTTCAATCAGGATTCAAACTCAGTTCTTTCTAGTTTTTTCTCTGAATGTAGAGAGCTCTCTCCAACATTAGTCTTTTGGGATTGACTTATATCACTGCATTGCTGAGAGGAGTCGAGTCTGTCATAATTGGTCATCGCACATATGTTGTGTCTGTGATAGTGTACAAATTTCTCCTGGTTTTACTCTTCTCACTAAGCAGTTTTAGAGAGACTTAAAAAGACAGATATTGACTTTATATATGTTCTATTGTATTCTGTATGTATTTTGTTAAACATTTCCCAATTACATTTTATTATGGTTTGAGGGACTGCTAGGCATGTCACAATGGAGATGTGACTCTCAGACCATAAAAAGTATTTAGACACTATTTCATTGGGTATTGCACTACAAAGTATTATTTTGGGGTATATAGTGTACAAAGTAGGTTCTTGGTAAATATTGATTATGTTGGTATGCTTAAATTTGTCTTTATACAAATAAAATTATATCTCTTGATGTGACTTTTTTTTTGCCTTTTGGGAGGGCAATTGGGGTTAAGTAACTTGCCCAAGGTCACACAGCTAGGTTTCCATTTGTGTGTGCGTTAAGTGTCTGAGGCCCGATCTGAACTAAGGTCCTTCTGACTCCAGGGCCAATGCTCTATGAACTTCACCACCTAGCCACCCCTTGATGTGACTTTTAAAGCACAGAACTGTAGAATGTTGAAAAGCTTATGGAACAGAAACATAGAATGTTAATGTTAGTAATATCCTGAATATCATTAATAATTTACAAAATGATCTCATCAACATATAAGTGATACAATCAGGCAGCGTTAAATGCCACTGATTTCAGCATTCTTGGATAACAGACTTCTAAATACATAAGACCAAAAGCCATCATCAAATCAATATGTAGTATTAAAGGATGTCAGGTTACAATTCTTTAAAAAAAAGGTACAAGCTGAGATGGCTAGGTGGTACAGTGAATACAGCACTGGCCCTAGAATCAAGAGGACATGAGTTCAAATACAGCCTCAGACACTTGACATACTTACTATCCATGTGACTTTGGGAGAGTCACTTAACTCCAACTGCCCTCCAAAAAGAAAAAAAAAAAACACAAGCTATTAAAAAAACATAATAAAGGGGGGGTGAAGCCAAGATGCCAGAAAGGAATCAGTGAGTTCTCTAAGCTACTCCATGAATCCTGTCACTAAACTTTAAAAAGGGAATCTCAATGGATTCTGGAGTGAAAAATCCTCTGGGAGACAGAGCATGACAGAATCCAGCCTAGGAAAGTGCCCAGGAGGGTCTGGACAGGGGGAGCATGAAGCATGGGCGGGGGGGGGTTGTACATCTCAGACTAGAAAGCAGACTACACCAGAGAGAGAAGGAGCTCCAGCAGCCCAACTCACCCATTCCAAGGATAATTTGCAGCTATCTCACCAGCATCTCACCAAGGTACAGGAGGAGTCATTGGAGACAGGTTAGAGAAGGCTTGGGGCCCCCAGCAGAGACAGCAGCTTCTCCAGGGGTTATCAGCCCTCAGCCTAGAAGTTTAGAAATTGCCTGCCTTGGGGGGGGGGGGGGGCTAGGTGACTCAGTGAGTAAGAGTGCCAGCCCTGGCTTTGGGATGACCAGGATTTGTGGTGGCTTCAGAAAATGAGCACCCACACATAATGACTTGCTGTGTAACCTTGAGCAAGTTACTTGACCCCAATCGCTTAAAAAATATGAAAAGAAATCCCCTGCCTGTCCTGCCAGGAGGCAGAAGGACAAAGTAAACTCTGGTTGCATCAATTCTTCTCCCATGACCTAGAAAAGCCAAAGAGAAGTGTCCCACCCAGAATGAAATCCTGAAATAGTGGAAAAAGCCTCAGGCTTTCGAGTCATTGAGAAGGGGTGTAACTGAGGCAGCAAGGAGTCTAAAGAGAAGAGGGTGAGGGTTCCAAACAAGCCCCATCTCACCTGACCAGCAAAAGCCTGGCTCAGCTGTAACCAAGGGGTATAGAGGAAGAAATCTGAAATGGCCAGAACAACCCTCCTCCACAGATTACTCTGTGTGCCTCAGCATACCTTAGGGGGAACACTAAGATTCCTGCCTTGGCCTCAAACTAGACACCAAGAGGCTACAGCATACAAAGTCAACAATCAGGCACTTAGCTCACAGAATTCGAAATTAAGAATTAGGAAATTACAATGGGAAGGAAGGAAGCTGAGAAGGAGAAGGTGAAGGCAAGAAAAAAAAAGGCAGAGATTATTATGTAGGTCAAGAACAACCAAATACAAAGGACAGTTTGGAATCTTTACTCACACCTGAGACCATAGAAGGAAATATGAACTGGTCTCAAGCCCACAAAGCATTCTTGGAGGAGCTTAAGAAAGATTTTAAAGACTAAATTAGGGAGGCAGTGACCAAATTTGAAAAATTTTCATTGAAAGAAACAAATCCTTAAAAAGTAAAATGAGTGAAGTAATTGGAGAAAACACCTCCCTAAAAAACGACCGTGAGGGGGGCAGAGCCAAGATGGCGGAGTGGAAACAGCTCATCCAAGCCACTCTGCCCCCAGATTCCCCGGAAACTATGTAAAAGGGGACTCTGAACAACTTCTGGAGCCCGAGCACCCACAGAATGACACAGAGAAGTTAACCTACCACTGAGGACAGCCCAGCAGCCCTGCAGGAAGTACCAGCGCGGCGCTCTGGGAGCCAGCAGTGCACAGCACACAGAACTTGGGGAGCTGAGCCAAGCGGAGCCCAGGGCCTCGTGAGCCGAGGTTTTATCCCCAGGGCCGCAGGGCCAGCAGCCTGCTGGAGGGACTCCAGAACACCAGCAGCTGTGGCGATTCCAGAATTATAAACATAGACATGCCTAGGACAAAGTGAGAAGTTAATGCCCTATGGACTTTGGGACCAGTATTGGGGAATGTGTCGGCTTCCTTCCCTGGGGGCTAGAAGCCACTGAGTAGACACGCCATTTTGTAGTTTTCAGAGGCAGCTCCAGCTCCTGGCATGAGAATTGTAGGGAGATTCAGCGATCAGTCTTGGGGGGTAATCACCCTTGCTTTAACCTCCCTGGATCTGGATTGTGATCTGGGGTGGAAGTCCTGGGTGGGTTTACAGCTTGCCAGAAACGGAAGTTGCCCTCCCACACGTTCGGGATGAAAATTCCCCTATTTGTCGAAAAGTCATGCTGTGGCAACAAGCCCAAAAGTCAAGTAATTAAGTGGCAACATGCCAAGGCAAAGGAAACAGAAAAATGCAAGCCTAGACTCCTACTTAGGGGGCATAGAGCGGGAAAAGGACCGTGAGGTCAGAGGTCGTGCTCCAAAAGCCCCAGGGGAAAACATGAGCGGGTTGCAGGCCATAGAGGACCTTAAGAAGGACTTTATAAATCAAATAAGAGAAGTGGAGGAAAAACTGGGAAGAGAAATGAGAAGGATGCAGGAAAAGTATGAAATGAGGGTCAACAGCCTGACTGAGGAAAACAACACTTTAAAAAATAGACTAACTCAAATGGCAAAGGAGGCCCAAAAGGCCAATGAGGAGAAGAATGCCTTAAAAAGTCGAATTTGCCAGATGGAAAAAGAATATCAAAAGTTCACTGAGGAGATTCATTCCTTCAGAGTTAGACTGGAGCAAATGGAAGCTAATGACTTTATGAGAAATCAAGATGCTGTTAAGGAGATCCAAACAAATGAAAGAGTAGAAGTCAATGTGAAATATCTCATGGGAAAAACCACTGACCTGGAAAATAGATCCAGGAGAGACAATTTGAAAATTATTGGACTACCTGAGAGCCATGATCAAAGAAAGAACCTAGAAATCACCCTTCAAGAAATTCTCAAGGAAAATTGCTCTGATGTTTTAGATCCAGAGGGCAAAATAGAGGTTGAAAGAATCCACCAATCACCTTCTGAAAAAGATCCCAAAAAGAGAGCTCCCAGGAATATTATAGCCAGTTTCCAGAATCCCCAGATCAAGGAGAAAATACTACAAGCAGCCAGGAAGAAACAATTTCAATATTGTGGAAACACAATCAGAATAGCACAGGACCTGGCAGCTTCGACACTGAGGAATCGAAGGGCATGGAATATGATATTCTAGAGGGCAAAAGAGCTGGGAATGAACCCAAGGGTTACCTACCCAGCAAAACTGAGTATTTTGTTTCAGGGAAAAATATGGTCATTCAGTGGAATAGAGGACTTCCAAGCATTCTTGAGGAAAAAACCAGAATTGAATAGAAAATTTGACATCCAGACACAAGAAGCAAGAGATGCCTGAGAAGGTAATCAGGGAAAAGAAATCAAAAGGAACTTATCAAAGTTGAACTATTTACATTCCTATATGTAAAAACAATATCTGGGACTGATGAAATCTTTCTCACTATGAAAATAATGGAAGAAGGGTGTGTGGTCATATGAATACATATGTGAATGTGTGTGTATATGGCTACAGTTATATATGGATAGAGGGCATAGGTTGAATTTCTTGGGAAGACAGGATACTCAAGGGATGAAATTATGAGGTGAGAGAGGAAAGTGGCAAGAGGAGATGGGGAGAGACAGGGTAGGGTAAATTATATCATGTAGAAGAAGCAAGGGGAAGTAGTTGCAAGGGAGGGGGAAAATAGGAAGGCAAGAAGGCAAAACCACATTCTCATTGAATTTGGTTCAGGGAGAGAATGACATACATACTAAATGGGATATCTCAACCTGCAGCAGAATAGGGGGAAGGGAGATGAGAGGAGGGATGATGGATGGGAGGGCATCCTTGGGGGGAGGGGAGGTTGGAAGTACCCACTATAGAAGAGGGACAGGATCATGTAGGGAATGGACCAAGTGGGGGGTGGGAGGAGTGGGAGGGAATTATATATACAATATATCTACTATGATAATGTTTTGCATAGCTAGACATGTACAACATATTCTGAATTACTTATCTTCCCAGAGGGAGTGGGTGACAAGGGAGGAAGGAAATGGATCTGAAATTCGAGGTCTTAACATTAAAAGTTTCAAATATATATAAATACTATTATTAATACTCTTTTGTTTGTAAATGGGAGATAAGATGTGCAGGCATTGGGACACAAAGATTCACCTTCCTCTAATGGAAAAGTTGAAGGGGGTATGGGAGAATGTATGGGAGAGAGCAGATTGGAGGAAGTGATACCTTGTGGGACTGCTATTCTGGGAGGGTGGGTAGGGCAAAAACAGGGATGGAAAATGGTTGTAACTCAAAATCTGTCGGAAATGAATGATGCAAAACAGAAGTTAATAAAGCATTTTTCTAAAAAAAAAAAAAAAGACCTTCAAAAACTAACTGAAGACGATACTTTGCTAAAAATTAGAATCAGTCAAATTGAAACTCAGAATCCCATGATGCACCAAGAGTCAATAAAACAAAGTATAAAGATTGAAAAATTGGAAGAAAGTGTAAAATATCTCACTGGAAAAAAACTGACCTAGAAAACAGATCCAGGAGAGATAACTTAAGAATTATTGGTCTACCAGAAAGCCATGATGAAAAAAGCAGTCTGGACCACATCTTCCAAGAGATTATCAAAGAAAATGTCCTGACATCCTGGGAACAGAAGATAAAATAGTTACCAAAAGAATTCACCTGACTCCTCCTGAAAGAGATCCCACATTGAAAACTCCAAGAAATATAGTAGCCAAATTCCAGATTTACAAGATTAAGGAAAATTATTTCAAGCAGCCAAAAAGGAACAATTCAAATATTGTGGAACTACAGTCAGGATCATACAGGACCTAGCAGCTTCTACATTAAAAATCAGAGGGATTGGAATTTGATATTTTGTAGGGCAAGAGAGCTAGGACTATAACCAAGGATTAACTACCTGGCAAAACTGAGCATAATCTTTCAGGCAAGGAAATGGACATTTAACGAAATAAGGGATTTCCAGACTTTCCTGATGAAAAAACCAGAGCTCAATGGAAAATTTCATCTACAGTTACAAGATCCAACAAAGACATAAAAAGGTAAACAAGGAAAACACAGACTAACACATACATAAATGCACACATTCACACACACACACACACACACACACACACACACACTCATATACATGTGCACATAACTTGGGATGCAACAAGAGGAAAATGTTCACATCCTTATATGAGAAGCTGATAACTGTAAATATTGAAATTTATATTATTATCATGACCTTTAAAAGGGTTATACATAAATAGAGGGTGTGGGTATGAATGAACTAACCTGAAGATAAAAAAAAAAACTTATTAAGGGGATCAAAGGGACTGTAATGATACAAAAAGAAAGGATGAGAGAGAGAAATGTAAAGTATGCCATTCAAAGAGGCATAAAAACACACTACAGTAGAGGGGAAAGAAAGGGAGAGGAACATCACTTAAACATTATTCTCACTGGTTCTGGTTCAAAGAGGCATCAACATAATCAGTTAAGCTAAAGATTCTAATGTAAATAGACATGAAAATTCACTAAATAGAGGGAAAGGAGGTAGGGAGAGAAGCACTGTTTGAAATTTACTCTCATTGGTTTGGAGTCAAAGGGGGAGTAACATACTCTGATGAGTAGAACAATTTATTGTGTCCTATAAGCAGTAGCAGGATAAGGAGGGTATGAAAAGGGGGGGGGGATTAGAAGGGAGGGAAATAGTAGTAAGGTGAGAAGGTAGGTAAAGAAGGGGGGTCACTGGGTGGGAACACTGAGGGATGGGGAGGTCAAAAGGGAAAACCTCAAGGAGGGGAAGGGAAAAGGAAAAAAAAAAACATAAGCAGGGGCGGGAATGGGATGGAGGGAAAGAGACAGATAGTCAACATTACTATGAATGTGAATGGGATGAACTTTCCCATAAAACAGAGGTGGATAGCAGAATGGATTTAAAAACATAATCCTACAATATGCTGTCTATAAGAAACACATTTGAAACAAAGGGATACCCACAGGGTAAAGGTAAAAGGCTTGAATAGAATTTATTATGCCTCAGTTAAAGTAAAAAAAAAAGCAGGGGTGGCAATCCTTATTTCAGATAAAGCAAAAGCAAAAATGGATGCAATTAAAAGAGATAAGGAAGGAAACTATATCCTGCTAAAAGGCACCATCGAGAATGAAGCAATATCATTACTTAACATACATGCACTGAACTTGATAAATCTAACCTCAAAGTATACAAGAAAGAAGTAAAGGAGGAAAATAGACTTTTAGAGAGACTAGATTTGATAGATCTCTGGAGAAAACTGAATGGGGATAAAAAGTATACTTTCCTCTCAGTGGTTCATGGTACATACTGAAAAATTGACCATGTACTAGGGCATAGGAACCTCACAATTCAGTGTAGAAAGGCAGAAATATCAAATGCATCATTCTCAGGTCATGATGCAATAAAATTATATGCAATAAAAGGCCATGGAAAGATAGAATAAAAATTAATTGGAAATTAAACAATTTAATCCTAAAGTATTTGTGGGCTAAACTAGAAATTATACAAACAATCAGTAATTTAATTCAAGAGAATGATAATAATGAGACAACATACCAAAATTTGTGGGATGCATTAAAAGCAGTTCTTAGGGGAAGTTTTATATTCCTGAGAGCATACATGAATAAATTAGAGAAAAGGGATGTCAACGAATTAGGCATGCAATTGACAAAGCTCGAAAAAGAACAAGTTGAAAATCCCCAATTATGTACTAAATTTGAAATATTGAAAACCAAAGGAGAGATTAATAAAATTGAAATTAAGAAAACTATTGAATTAATGAATAAAACTAACAGTTGCTTTTATGCAAAAAAACAATAAAATTGATAGACCATTAGTCAATAAGATAAATAAAAAGAAAGAAGAAAACCAAATTATGAGTATCAAAAATGAAAAGGGTGGGGGGCTCACTTTGAGAAGTGTCGTGTGATTTGACCAGATGAGACTCTGGGAAGCCGTTGTTGAGAGCCCCCCGGCTTTGAAAACCCAGATGTTGATGCTTCCCTCTCTGGTAACTGTGATTTGGTATTGATGCATGTAATGTTGGGACAGTTTGGAAGCCTGTCTGATCTGTAAGTTCTGTAACTCTGAAGTTCGGGGTGCTGACCTTTTTCCCCTGAACTAGGTAATGTGTTTGTTTGATTAAAGTAAGCTTGTTAACCCATTTTGAGTTGCTTTCCTTTTGAAAAGCAGATCTAAGAATCTGTGTTGGCAGTCACCCTGGGGATGTTGGGGTGCTTGCCGCTACAAAATGGCGACGAGGGATGGGATCTGCTGAGTAAAAGGAAAGTGTGGGGGCTGGGATAATTGTTTGTTTCCCAGTTGTGGTAGCTGTGATTCTGTGGAGCCATGGAGCAGGAGAGAACGGCCTGCATGCTGACTTCACTGAGCTGAGAGCAGGAATGGTGAGCTGCCTGCATGGAGACCTGTGGAGAAACCTGGAGCTGCTGCCTTCTGCTGGAGAAGGAACCCAGGAGTTTGGAGTTCAGCCACAGGACAAGATAAGGACTGTGTGGCAAAGCAGGGGCACTGAATGTGTTTCCTTGCTGCATCCCACAGTTTGGGACCCAGGGGGATGGACTTGTGACTATGGTGGGTGGGGTGAAGTGCCATGGACCCCAAGGACCCCACTTTGGTTTTGTTGCCTAGTTCCCTCTCTGGATTTGGAAGCAGGGGCTGGAGCAGTGTTATGGGAAGGACACCGCCCCCCTCCCAAGAGTACTTTATGTGATAATGCTTTGTATTTTGTGAATTGATATGAAAATGCAATGTACTTTGTTTAAGACCCAGAGGCCACTTTGGTAACTTTAGATGTATGTACCTTGAAAATGTGACCTAAGAGATGTTTTAGTGCTAATTCAAATGTAAATTGTGTATGCTATGGGCAAGAAAGATCTTGGGGCCGAATGTAATGGAAATGCAAATTTAAAGATCTTTCCTGCCCCTAGCTTAAGTGCACCTGGAGCCTGTGGTGGGAGGCTTGTTTTTCAGGAAAGCCCACACCTTGATACTTTGTGATTGGGCAGTGGGTCCAGAAAGTTGTTACATTCTCTGAGCCAGGAGAAGGCTATATAAACCCTGAGGAGAGGCTTTGCTTTGGGGCTCACTTTGAGAAGTGTTGTGTGATTTGACCAGATGAGACTCTGGGAAGCCGTTGTTGAGAGCCCCCCGGCTTTGAAAACCCAGATGTTGATGCTTCCCTCTCTGGTAACTGTGATTTGGTATTGATGCATGTAATGTTGGGACAGTTTGGAAGCCTGTCTGATCTGTAAGTTCTGTAACTCTGAAGTTTGGGGTGCTGACCTTTTTCCCCTGAACTAGGTAATGTATGTTTGTTTGATTAAAGTAAGCTTGTTAACCCAAAAAAAAAAAAAAAAATGAAAAGGGTGAATCTACCTCCAAAGAAGAGGAAATCAAGCAATAATTAGGAATTATTCTTCCCAATTGTATGCACATAAATTTGACAATCTTAGTGCAATGGAGGAATATTTACAAAAATACAAGTTGCCCAGATTAACTGAAGAGGAAGTAAATTACTTAAATAACCCCATCTCATAAAAATAAAACAAACAAGCCATCAGTGAACTCCATAGGAAAAAATCCCCAGGGCCAAATGGGTTTACTAGTGAATTCTATCAAACATTTAAAGAACAATTGATTCCAATACTCTACAAACTAATTCAGAAATTAGTGAAGGAGTCCTACCAAATTCTTTCTATGACACAAATATGGTACTGATACCTAAATCAGGAACAGATAAAACAGAGAAAGAAAATTATAGACCAATTTCTCTCATGAATTTAGATGGAAAAATTTTAAATAAAATATTAGCTAAAAGACTACAACAATTAATCACAAGAATAATACACTTTGATCATGTAGGTTTTATTCCAGGAATGCAAGGATGGTTTAATATTAGTAAAATCATCAGTATAATTGATCATAACAACAAAACTGTCAGAAACCACATGGTTATCTCAATAGATGCAGAAAAGGCTTTTGACAAAGTACAACATCCATTCCTATTAAAAACACTATTAAGTATAGGAATGAATGAAGCCTTCCTTAAAATAGTTGCTAGCATCTATTTAAAACCATCAGCAAGTATTATATGCAATGGGGATAAACTAGAAGCATTTCCTATAAGATCAGGAGTGAAACACTATCACCCCTCTCATTCAATCTGGTACTAGAATTGTTAGCAGTAGCAATTAGAGTAGAAAAAGAAATCAAAGGAATCAAATTAGGCAAAGAAGAGACCAAGCTATCCCTCTTTGCAGATGATATGATGATATACTCAGAGAATACTAGAGAATCAAGTAAAAATCTACTTGAGACAACAAATAAATTTTCCAAATTTGCAGGGTGTAAAACAAACCCACACAAACCCTCGGCATTCCTATATATCTCTAATGAAATTCAACAGCAAGAGATAGAAAGAGAAATCCCATTTACAGTTACTGTAGACATTATAAAATATTTGGGAATCTACCTGCCAAAACAAAACCAGGACCTATATGATAACAACTACAAAACACTTCTCACACAAGTAAAGTCAGATCTAACTAATTGGAAGCATATAAATTGTTTGTGGCTGGGTTGAGCTAATATGACAAAAATGACAATTTTACTCAAACTAAATTATATATTTAGTGCCGTACCAATCAATTTATCAAAAAACTACTTTATAGAGTTAGACAAAATAATAACAAAATTTATTTGGAAGAACAAATGATAAAGAATTTCAATGGAATTAATGAAAATATATGCTAGGGAAAGTGGACTAGCCATACCAGATTTATTATACAGCAGCAGTCATTGAAACTACTTGGTACTGGCTGAGGAATACAGTAGTAGATCAGTGGAATAGATTGGGCGCAGAAGATTCAGCAATCAATGAGTATAGTAATCTTTTGTTTGATAAACCCAAAGACCGCAGTTTTGGGGATAAGAGCACACTATTTTAGGGGCGGCTAGGTGGCGCAGTGAGTAGAGCGTCGGCCCTGGAGTCAGAAGGACCTGAGTTCGGATCCGGCCTCAGACACTTAACGCACACACAAACAAATAAACAAAACCTAGCCATGTGACCTTGGGTGAGTTACTTAACCCGACTTGCCCTCCAAAAAAAAAAAAAAAAAGAACACAGTATTTGACAAACACTGCTGGGAAAACTGGAATACAGTATGGCAGAAACTGGGCATAGACCATTATCTAACACCATATACCAAAATCAAGTCTAAATGGGTGCATGATCTAGGTATAAAGGATAATATTGTAAGCAATCTGGGAAAGCAAGGAATAGTTTGCCTGTCAGGTTTGTGGAGGGGGAAAGACTTTATGACCAAACAATTATTAGAGAGCATTATAAAATGCAAAATGGATAGTTTTAATTACATTTAATTGAAAAGCTTCTGTACAAACAAAGCCAATGTAACCAAGATTAAAAGGGAGATGGGAAATTGGGAAAGAATTTTTACAACCTATGTCTCTGATAAAGGACTCATTTCTAAAATATACAGAGAGTTGAGTCAAATGCAGAGAAATGCAAATCAAAACAACCCTGACATACCATATCTCACCAGTCAGATTGGCTAAAATGCCAAAACAGGAAAACGACAAATGCTGGAGAGGTTGTGGGCATATTGGAACACTAATGCATTGCTCGTGGAGTTGTGAACTTATCCAACCATTCTGGAGAGCAATCTGGAATTATGCCCAAAGGTCTATAAGTAATTTCATACCATTTGACCCAGCAATACCACTTCTAGGGTTATATCCCAAAGAGATCATAGAAGTGGGAGGAAGACCCATATGTACAAAAATATTTATAGCAGCTCTTTTTGTGGTTGCAAAGAATTGGAAATTAAGGGGGTGCCCATCAATTGGGGAATGGCTAAACAAGTTGTGATATATGCATATAATGGGATACTGTTGTGCTATAAGAAACACGGAGCAGATAGACTTCATATTTATTGTAGAGGCTTGTACGAACTGATGCTGAGTGAGAAGAGTCGAACCAGGAGAAATTTGTATATAATCACAGACACAACATATGTGTGATCACCAACTATGACAGACTGGACTTTTCTCAGCAATGTAGTGATATAAGTCAATCCCAAAACACTCATGATGGAGAGAGATGCCTATATACAGAGAAATGAAGGCTTTACAGAGGTCACCCAACTAATACATCCAGAAGCTGTGAAGACCCCAACATTTGGGATGGAAGCTTCCCTGTCTGGTGGCAGAGTCCTACAGTGGCAACAAGCCCCGAAATCAAGTAATTAAGTGGCAACATGCCTAGGCAAAGGAAACAAAATAAAAAGAAAAATGCAACATTAGACTCCTATTTTGGGGGCAAAGAGCATTGAAGCATGGAACAAGAGGAGATCTGTGAGGTCAGAACTCTTGCACCAAAAGCCCCAAATGAAAATGTGAACGGGTTACAGGCCATAGAGTACCTTAAGAAGGATTTTAAAAAACAAATAAGAGAAGTAAAGGAAAAATTGGGAAGAAAAATGAGAAGGATGCAGGAAAAGTATGAAATGACAGCCAACAGCCTGACTGCAGAAAATAACACCTTAAAAAATAGACTAACTCAAATGGCAAAGGAGGCCCAAAAGGGCAATGAGGAGAAGAATGCCTTAAAAACCCAAATTTGCCAGATGGAAAAAGAATCTCAAAAGCTCACTGAGGAGATTCATTCCTTCAGACTTACACTGGAGCAAATGGAAGCTAATGACTTTATGAGAAATCAAGATGCTGTTAAACAGATCCAAAGAAATGAAAGAATAGAAGGTAATGTGAAATATTTCATGGGAAAAACCACTGACCTGGAAAACAGATCCAGAAGAGACAATTTTAAAATTATTGGACTACCTGAAAGCCATGATCAAAGAAAGAACCTAGAAATCACCCTTCAAGAAATTCTCAAGGAAAATTGCCCTGATGTTTTAGACCCACAGGGGGAAATGATGGTTGAAAGAATCCACCAATCACCTCCTGAAAAAGATCCCAAAAAGAAAACTCCTAAGAATAAAATAGCCAGAATTCTCAGATCAAGGAGAAAATACTACCAGCAGCTAGGGAGAAACAATTCCGATACTTTGGAAACACAATCAGAATAGCCCAGGACCTGGCAGCTTCTACACTGAGTGATTGAAGGGCATGGAATATGATATTCCAGAGGTCAAAAGAGCTGGGATTCAGTGAGTAGAGCATCGGCCCTGGAGTCAGAACGACCTGAGTTAGGATCTGGCCTCAGACACTTAACGAACACACAAACAAAAACCTAGCTGTGTGACCTTGGGCAAGTTAGTTAACCCCAATTTCCCACCAAAAAAAAAAAAAAGAAAGAAAGAAAGAAAGAAAGAAAGAAAGAAAGAAAGAAAGAAAGAAAAGAAAAGAAAAGAAAAGAAAAGAAAAGAAAAGAAAAGAAAAGAAAAGAAAAGAAAAGAAAAGAAAAGAAAAGAAAAAAAGAGCTGGGATTAAAACCAAGAATCACCTACCCAGCAAAACTGAGTATCTTGTTTCAGGGGAAAATATGGTCAGTCAGTGGAATAGAGGACTTTCAAGCACTCCTGAGGAAAAAACCAGAGTTGAATAGAAAATGTGACATCCAGACACAAGAAGCAAGAGATGCTTGAGAAGGTAATCAGGGAAAAGAAATCAAAAGGAACTTATCAAAGTTGAACTATTTACATTCCTACATGGAAAAACAATAACTGTGTCTGATGAAACCTTCCTCATTATGAAAATAATGGAAGAAGGGTATATGGGCATATGAATAAATATGTGAATGTGTGTAGATATGTTTACAGGTATACATGGATAGAGGGCACAGGTTTAGTTTGGTGGGAAGGGATGATACTTAAGAGGTAGAGTTAAGAGGTAAGAAAGTGGCAAGAGGAGATGGGGAGAGACAGGGTAGGGTAAACTTTCTCATATAGAAGAGGCAAGGGGAAGTAGTTGCAGGGGAGGGGAAGAACAGGAAGGCAAAAAGGCAAAACCATATTATCATTGAATTTGGCTCAGGGAGAGAATCACATACATTACTAAATGGTATATCTCACCCTGCAGGAGAGTAGGGGGAAGGGGGATGAGCGGGGGGGGGGGGGATAATGGAGGGGAGGGCATTCTGGGGGAGGGGAGGTTGGAAGTACCCACTTTCAAAGAGGGACAGGATCAAAGTTGGGAATGGACCAGGTTGGGGGTGGGATGGGCGGGAGGGAAATATAAGCAGTCTTTTACAATATATATACTATGGTAATGTTTTGCATAGATATACATGTACAACACATAATGAATTGCTTATCTCCCCAGAGGGAGTGGTTGACAAGGGAGGAAGGGAATGTATCCGAAACTTGAAGTTTTAAAATTAAATTTTTCAAATGTATATAAATACTATTATTATACTATTTTGCATATAATTGTGAGATGAGATGTGCAGGCATTGGGGCACAGAGATTCACCTTGCCCTAATGTCAAAGTCGAAGCAGGTATGGGAGAAGATATGGGAGAGAGCAGATTGAATGAGGGGATATCCTATGGTACTGCTATTCTTGGGTGGTGGGTTGGGGAAAAATGGGGAAAATTGTAACTCAAAATCTGGCTGAAATGAATGATGTAAATCAGAAGTTAATAAAGCATTTGTTAAAATAAAAAAAAATAAGATTGGAGCAATTGGAAGCTAATGACTTCATGAGGAAACAAGATACTACAAAACAGATCCAAACAAATGAAAAAAAAAAAATTAGAAGGCAATGTGAAATATCTCATTGGAAAACAGATCTACAAGAGATAATTTAAAAATTATTGAACTACCTGAAAGATATGATGAAAAAAAGACTACAGAAATCATCTTTCAAGAAATTCTCAAGTAAATTTGCCCTGATATTCTAGAACCAGAGGGCAAAATATAAATAAAAAAAAAATTCAGCAATCACGTCTTTAAAAAGATCCCAATAAGAAAACTCCTAGGAATATCATAGTCAAATTCCAGAATCCCCAAGTCAAGAAGAAAATACTGCAAGGAGTCCGGAAGAAACAATTTGAGTATTGTGGAAACACAGTCAGGATAACAAAAGACCTAGAAGCTTCTACATTAATGGAACTAAGGGCTAAGGATATGATATTCCAGAGGTGAAAGGAGTTGGGACAAAAACCAAGAATCACCTACCCAGAAAAATTGACTATAATGCTACAGAGAAAAATATGGTCATTCAATGAAATAGAGGACTTTCAGGCATATTTTATAAAAAAAAAAAAAAAAACAATTGTGGTTAAGTAACTTGTCCAAGGTTACAGGACCAGTTTCTTTGTGTGGGTGTTAAGTATTTGAGGCTGAAACCGATCCTGGGTCTTCCTGACTCCAGAGCTGGTGCCCTTACTCATTGCACCACCTTGTCACCCTGGTACTTTCAGCCATTCCTGATGAAAAAAAAAATCAGAGCTGAACAGAAAATTTGACTTTGAAATACAAGAAGTAAGAGAAGCCTGAGAAGGTAAACAGGAAAAAGAAATCATAAGGAACTTATTAAAGTTGAACTATTTACATTCCTACATGAAAAAATGATAATTTTAACTCATAAGACTTTTCTTAGTATGATGATAGTTGAAGGGAATATATATTTGTATAGATATAGATGTAGATATATTTATATATATGTAGAAATATAAATAGATACATACATATATATGCATGTATAGGAGGGTCTATGTGTAAATAAATATGTATGTGAATGTGGGCATATATATATTCATGTACACATAAAGGGCACAGGATGAGTTGAATATGAAGGGATAATATCTAAAAAATAAAATTAAGAGTTGAGAGAGGAATTTATTGGGAGAAGGAGAAAGGGAGAGATAGACTAGGCTAAATTATCTCATATAAAAGAGGCAAGGAAAAGCTGTTATAATGGAGGGGAAGAGCAGGAAGGTGAAAGGGAATAGGCCATTTTTGCTCTCATTGAATTTGGCTTAAGGAGAGAATAATATAGACACTCAATTGGGTATCTTACCCTACAGCAAAATAAGGGGGTAGAGGATAAGAGGGAAGATGATAGAGAGGAGGGCAGATTGGGGGAGAGAGTAGTTAGAAGAAACATTTTTGAAAAGGGATAGGGTCAAAGGAGAAAATAGAATAAGTTGGGGAATGTGGATTGAGGGTAATATAGTTAGTCTTTCACAATATAACTACTATGGAAATAATTTGGGTAACTACACATATACAACCTGTATTGAATTGCTTATCTTCCCAGTGGGGGTGGGTGAGGAGGGAACAAGGGAAAAAATCTGGCACTCAAACTTTTAAAAACAAATGTTTAAAAATGTGTTTTTTTACATGCAACTGGGAAATAAGATATACAGGTACTGTGGTATAGAAACCCATCTTGCCCTACTAGAAAGTTAGGGGGGGAATGATGGGAGAGGATAAGATAGAACAGATTGGTGGAAGGAGTATTCATTAGGATTGCTATTTTGAGGTTGATGGTAGGGGAAAGATGAGGAGAAAAATTTGTAACTCAAAATCTTGTGGAAATGAATATAGAAAACTAAAATTGGTTAATTTTTTAAAAGTATCAATGTAAAAAAAAAAACAGAAAATAAGTGTAAAACAGTTTCCTAAACACTGGGAAGATAAATAGAGAAGCAAGACAGTCTTTACTCTGAAGAAGCACACATTCTTATGGGGGAATACAACACATATGGGAGGTGTAAGCTTCATGTCAGATTGAAAAATCTAATGGACTTTCAGGTAGAACAGCAAAGTAGTTCCTCTTTTTTAACGTCATTTTACTGTATTTTATTTAGTATAATATGCACTGATAAGGTCATACCTATTTCTGATGTTGGATGATTTTATAGTAATAAGGACTTTGGTTTGCAAGAATTTTCTTTTACATTATTTCATATGAAGTTCAATTTTTCTGTTCTATGTTTATGGAAATATTTATGTTGGCTAGTATCATCAGGTTTAGAATAATAGAAAATACAAAGATAGATAAATTATAAATAAGCAAATAAATAAAAAAGTATCATAAAGTTGTCTTTATCCAGGGACAAAGGATTTCCTTAGAAAATCATGTTTATATTTTCTATAAAATGCCAAGTAATGGGCTGGCTAGGTGGTTCAGTGAATAGAGCACCAGCCCTGGAGTTATGAGGACCTCAGTTCAAATCCGGCCTCAGACATTTAAAACAAAAACTAGCCATGTGACCTTGGGCAAGTCACTTAGCCCCAAAGAAGTGCTTTATTTAAAAAATGCCAAGTAAGTAGTGAGAGTGATTTTTAACTAATTGGTTAAAGAATAATATACTGGATCATTTTGTAGAATGTAGTCAAAGAACTTAGCTTACTAATTAGTTTTTTTGGAGGGGGGAAGGCAAGGCAACTGGAGTTAAGTGACTTGCCCAACATCACACAGCTTGGTTAAGTGTCAAATTTCTGAGGCCATATTTTAACTCAGGTCCTCTTGACTTCAGGACCAGTGTTCTATTCATTATGCCACCTAGCTGCCTCCTAATTTCTTTTTCATTTAATAATTGCCTTTTTCAAAAAAAAAAAAAAACATTACAATGCTCCAAAATGAAAGGTTTACAACTAAAGTTATTTAATGAATTTATAATGTTAATGATAACAACAACATAAACAATGGCAATATGGCTAGTACTAGTGGGGGTTCTAAAATAGATCTGGCATTTAAAATCTGTCGCCATTGCTGAGAACTCTGGTTGTGTTGATGTCACCGCCATCTGCATATGTCTATTTATGTCACTATCCTGGTGTAGATTGTCAGTCCCTGATCTTTTGGATGATGTTTCTGTTACCCCTAAAGCCACCATCACATATCAGTGATTGCTCAATATATCACTCAGGCACAAGATAACGATATGCAGACAACCCAAAGCCATCTGCTGCTCCAAATGCTATGTTTTGAGGGAAGAAAGATTGATTTAGTCTTTGGCCATGCAGAGTTCATCAAGTAAATAGTACTGAGGAAAACAATTGCCAAATATGGCAGCATTTTACAGTTTTCTGTGTTTTTCATCACTCTCATCAAGGTCATTTTAAGTCATTAGCCCAAATGTGCTAATCACTATAAAAATCAGAAAAAAAGTGAGTAAAGGCCTGGTAAGTATTGGTAATGAGACTAAAATTCTAATATAGAGTTCTAAGTTTTAGAGAGACATTAATTTATCCTTCATACTGCTGCTGCCAGGATATCATTTCTTATGATGAGATCTAGCCACATCACTCCTTTGAACACAATTTTACATTGATTTTCTGTTATCTTCAGAATAAAATTCTGTTTCTTCCACCTGGCCATTTAAGACCTCTCCACAAGCTGACAAAAGCCAACTCATCAATTTTATTGCTCTAACTTGGAGTTCAAGAATGGGCATTTTTATAAGACTATCATAATTAGTTGAGAAAATAATTACTCAAAAGTGCCATACTTAAACTGTCATACAAGGCAGGGATGGTAAGAGGGGAAAACTGGGAGGAGAAAACTTCCTTTGGCTTCTGGCTTTGAGAAACCTTTTAGACATACTTCTAGACTGAGCTCTCTCCAAAATGAAGTAGCTGTGGAGAAAGAAAGACCTTGGGAAGAAGCCAAAATATGGCAGAGCTGGCTCCCTGAAAGTCCCTATGGAAATTTTGACAAAGTAGAGAATTTCCTTTTGGGTAAGATTGGTGACCATCTGTCTCTCAGTTAAACTAAGACATTTCATTCCCAGAGTAGGGGTGTGGGGAACCCATTAAATATACATTTCCTAGTAAATTTTAATTTGTATGAGTTCTCTGATTTCTACTTGCTATCTGCTTGCATAAATTATTTTGTTTTGACTTTGTGTAACTATCATTTGGCGGGAAAGAAGTCAAGCCTTAAGGTATAGTTTGGGTTACTCCTTTCCCTTTAAGGGATAATAATCAGGGAAAAAGCTGAATGAACATAAAAATAATTTCTTCTAACTAGTAATGTGGGGGAGGGGCAGCCAGTCATAATTCTAGTTCAGTATTTCCTCTCCAAGAAGAGCTGATGAGCCTTGTGACCTTAATCTCCTACTCTCTTCCTGGCAAAAATCAAATTCTCTCTTGGAAAGATGTGAGCTAAATTCCAGAGAAATCTCTTCATGCCTCCCCATATGATTCATTCAGAAATGCACATGTGTGCATATACATAAACTACATGAAGACCACACAGAACTTATACTCTATTCTATCTAATCCTTTCCATTTCTTCCATATTTAGGCCAAGTGTGACTTTTCTTACTGCCATAAACATGTGTAGCACTCTCCCAGGTCAGAGACCCCCCCACTCATGTTATTTCCTGTGTCTTAAATGGCCTATCACCCCTTCTTTATCTGTTAAATTCCTACTTATATTTAAATCTCAGCTCTCCCATGAAATCTTCCCTAATTTTCCCATTTACCATCAACTTGTTTGCCTCATACTCCATGTAGCACTTTGTCTTACAATTCCCTCTAGTGGATATATGAAGTAAGATCATATATTCTCATAATCTAACATCTTCATATTAGATTGTGAGTTTCAGAAGAGGCAATCACTACGTCTTATCTAAGATATGCACACATGTGTGTGTTTTCAAATTTACATATATGTATGCATGCATGCATACATGCACATGATCTCCTTGCATCCAACACCAAAGCTGGAGTGACAAGTTTGGAAGTCAGTCACCAATCACCCTGCAGCCATCGGTGAATCTCTTCCCTCAAGTTTCTCTGTCCCAAAGCTAGAATACTCAGTGTTTTGTACTCTGTAGTCATTTTATAAAGGTCTTTTGAATAAAGGAATGATGAGTCACAACACAAGTAAGGAACACAAGAAACTACTCTGAGAATAAAAGAATTTGCTCCTTAGACATTCATGTAGACTATGGAAGTAGCATCATTGCAGTCAATTCTGCAACTTAAGTGTGTCACAAACAGATGAAAAGTAACTATGACTCCCAACTATACATTTTAAAGTGACTGTAGTTTTTCCCTATTGTTTAAAAAGGTTGGTATTTTAATGTTAAAGTAGAAGTGAAAAATTCACTTGCTTTTATATTGCAAGTGGCATTTATTTTTTTTTTTAGT